>CM039507.1:47578537-47913581 GCA_022432975.1 Begonia masoniana | reverse complement strand
TTGACCTGAGCACGTCCATGGCAAGCGATTGTTGTTGTTAGAGCGATTTTGACCCGTGAGTTAACTCCAAGGTTTTTGGTATAAGTTTCATGATTTAAAAAAAAAAACAAATTATGGATATAGAAGGATGTTGTTTTAAACTACTGAACTTACTGGGGAGTTGTAAATTTATAGAAAATATTTTGATGATGGGTTTCCATTCATATTTTTAGACTTCCCTGTGTATTTTGGTTCGTTTTTAATGAGCTATGAAATGTTGAAAATTAGGGATTTTGGATGATGCTTATAGGTTATGTGAGGTTGGTTGAAGTTAGGGTAGTTTCTATGAAGTGTTATTTGGTGTAAAATGAATTCTTCCAAACTTATTTTATAAATGTTTCCCACTTATTGTAAAAGGATTTAAAGGAGTTTAAGTTCAGTTTGGCTATTTTAAGTTTCAAAAAATTTTACGTAAGAAATGCAGGAAGGAGGCGTTTAGGTAGACAGTTTATGTCTTTATCGTCACTTTCCATCATCATCAAGAAACAAACAATTACACTACTTGAGAAAAATGTGATGAGAGGTTTAGGACACCAAATACATATTTACTATGTTATTTAGAATTACATAAGTTAAGTGTGCTATATGTCAAATGGGTCGGGTCGTCATGCTTGGTAGTTTTCTCGGGTCTATTCTCGGGTTTGTAATTGCAGAAGTAGGAATAATGGGTACTCGAAATACCGAAAGAGTAAAGACTCTACTCGATGGTGTAACACCCGGTTTTACGGGATTTTAGAATTTTCGCTATATATAATGGCAATTTTGTAAATATAGTGAATTAAGTCCCTTTTGCGAGCGGGAAGTTTTAATAGAGCCCTAGTAATAAATTAGAATTATTAGTGAAATAAGAAAATTTGAAGAAACCAAATCGTTGGTTAAATAACGAAATAAGTAAATAAACAAATAGGAAATTAAATGGAGGGGCAATATGGTCATTTTATAAGCCCAAATTACAACAAAAAATCACATTTCTCTCCCTCCCTCAACACTTCACGATTTCTCTCTGCGAAAACACCTCCAGGCGACTTTTCTTCTCCCTCTCCCTCACGCGATTCTCTTCTCCGACGACGATCCTCCTCCTCCGGTGACTCGGTTCTTCACGTTTTCTTCTCCAATCACGACCCTAGGTAAGCTTCTATAGTTTTCGGAACATTAGATTTCTGTTTTCGCGAAGTTAGACGGTTAGCGTTTCATTTAGGATTTTTGCGAAATAGTCGGGTTATGTTAGAAACGGCTAGGATTGCCCTATTTATGACTTTGGTGGACGTATTAGTGAGCATTGGAAGCAGTTGGGCGAGTTAATGGTCATTAATGCGAATTTTGAGTGGTTGGAAGTTTTGAAAACTCCATTAATGGAGGTTAAGGATTCACGAGCACGAATTGCTTGATAAAATGCCTCAACGAGTTAAATTAGAGTTTTATTTGGTTTTATTTGGATATTATTTTTTTTTAGTTTTTAATTAAATTTATAAACATGTTTAGATTAATAAGTCTGCTTAATATTTTGGATTCTATGGTATGATTATTTCTTTCATTTGTTTAAAGTGTCGATGACTGCACCTTTGATCAATGCTTGTTTCAACTTCTGAATAGATTCTGAGATAGTATGATTTGTGATAGTAGCATTGATTGGAGCTTAGGAAGTTAGACTTGTTTGTGTGGAAATGTTCATTCTTATTTAAATTTAGCTGATAATGATATAAATTGTTGTCTTGAGATCGAGAGCCTAAACACAGTAAGGGAGTGCTTGAGTGTAAACACTGAAAGGGAGTGAGCTCCATTTAAATTTAGTGAGTGATTAGTGAGTATTAAATTGTTTTTGGTTTTGCCCTGCATTCATGAATACAAATTGTGATTTTTGCAGAATTAAGAGAATGACTTAGGCCATTTTTGAATCGTTTGAGCTTTTATTGACATACCTCATTTGTGTCATTTAAATGACACCCTTAGTCTCCTATTTGAACCTTTATTTACCACTATTTTGTCAACCCTAACTTAGCCTACCCTGAAATTATTTTGACTATCCTGTTTATTGAGCACAGGGTTGTGGGTACATATTATGGGGAGAGTTGGAGAAAGTAGTGATGAGAATCAGAGCTAATTCTTTTGTCAATTGTCTAAGTTGTTAGTATTTTGGGATTTTATTTTTCTTCTTGTATGTTTTTCAGTGATTATAGTTGCGAAAAAAAAAAGAAAAAAAAATCCAAAGTTATTGGAAAGTTGAATTGTTCAGTAGTAGAACAATTTCTTATATGCTATTTAATTTGTTGTCATTTAAATGACACCCTTAGTCTCCTATTTGAACCTTTATTTACCACTATTTTGTCAACCCTAACTTAGCCTACCCTGAAATTATTTTGACTATCCTGTTTATTGAGCACATGGTTGTGGGTACATATTATGGGGAGAGTTGGAGAAAGTAGTGGTGAGAATCAGAGCTAATTCTTTTGTCAATTATCTAAGTTGTTAGTATTTTGGGATTTTATTTTTCTTCTTGTATGTTTTTCAGTGATTACAGTTGCGAAAAAAAAAAAAAAAAAAAAAAAGAAAAAAAAAATCAAAAGTTATTGGAAAGTTGAATTGTTCAGTAGTAGAACAATTTCTTATATGCTATTTAATTTGTTGTTATTGTTATTATTTGTATTTTATGTTTGTTAGTAAAGACATTGACAAAGGAGTTGGTTTTGAAAAATAGAGTGTGAGACAAGTTTGGGGGGATTATTGAGTTAACTGATTAGAAAAGAGTTCAAGTGAGTGTAAGGAGTGAGGGTGGAATAAGGATGGATTGTGCTCTAGAGTTTCGCTTGAATCCAAAAATTTCCTACCTTATAAACTCGGCCTTACATTACAAGCTTAATTAAAGACCTATCTGTAGGACCGTAATTGTCTAAGAGGGGGGTGAATTAGACTTTTTAATTTTACTAAAATTAAACTTAATTTCTCTTCTTGATTAAAACTTAAATTTAACACAAGTGCTCAAATAATGTAAAGAGAGAGAGAGAGAAATTCGACACCAGTATTTTTACGTGGTTCGGCCAAACTGCCTACGTCCACGCTTCAAGGCTCACCCCTTGAAGATCCTTAACCTTCTCCTCACGAGAATGACTAGATCGGGATTCCGGGCTCCGATCAATTGCCTTTACAATTCTGGATTGAACTTGCCGGGCGTCAATCCACTGCCTTTACAAATAATTTGTGTTTGTGAAATTGATCACAGACTACACTCTCACAGCAGAAATCTCAAGTTCGAGTTTAGAGAGATGTACAGTGATTACAGAGTATGAAAACTTTTGCAGCTTAGGGCTATCAATTGAAAATTCGCAAAAGTTCTTCCTTCGTGTTTTGAGCTTGACTTATATACTCTGTATATTCTTCTTCTCCGAATTGAATGCATCTATCTTCAAATGAGAAAATGTTACCGTTGGGAAGCATCCGTACGAAACATTTATCCGTTGCATCTGAAAGTGTTGTTCGTCGTCGCCATTAATGTTCTGGAGTTAAAGCTTGAAAACGACGTCACTGTAGCTTCGCGGCTGGCTTTGAATTCTGGCGGAAATGCATCGGCAGAGACAGTTTAAAATAATGCCACGTCATCGGTAAATGCAGCTTGTAGAGCCATCGGCATATGAGGCTTCAAATGTAATCGGCAGCTGACTTAATATGTCATCAGCAGGAATACCATCGGCAAAAGAGTCTTCATATGTCATCGTTATAAGAATCTTTGGATGCCATCGGTATTTGGAGTGTAAAACTTCATCGGTATTTGAAGTGTAAGACCCCATCGGTATTTGCATCTTGTAGGGCCATCGGCAGATGAGTCTTTGAATGCCATCGGCATTTGAATCTTCGTAAGCTATTGGCAGATGAGTCCTTGGAGTTTTGTCGTCTAGTGATCGGCATGAGAAACCTTGAACGACATCGGCAGATGCAGCTACAAAGCAATCGGCATGAACATCTTTAAACGCCATCGGCACGAGTTTCTTTAAACGCCATCGGCACGAGTTTCTTTAAAATGCCATCGGCAGATGTAAACTTTGAACTCCATCGGCAGAGACAACCGTAAATACTATCGGCATGAGAATCCTTGAACAGTGTCGGCAAGAGTAGCTTCAAATGCTATCGGCAGATTGCATCTTGACACGTCATCGGCACAAGCACGCACTGAACGACTTCTTCTTCTGTCTTTTAGCAATCGGCAGAAGCCTTCATTTCTTTGTCGTCTTGTGATCGGCACAAGGAACAACTAATTTTAGCCCTGTTTAACTATTCAGCCCTGTATACTCAATACAATTTATTAGATAACTAAAATACCCTTTTCAAGGGTATTTCCAAATAACCTCATATTCATTATTCTCATTAAATACACATAATCAAATTACATTATTTATCCTTTAAATACATCATCAAAAACATATTATGACTTAAACACTCTATAAGTCAACAATCTCCCCCTTTTTGATGATGACAATATGAATTTGATTAATTTAAATACTCCCCCATAATTCTAGCTGCTCCCCCATAGTATATGCATTTTATTCAGTTAACCATACAGAGCAAATCCAAAAACACAGAGCAAGCATATATCCAAAAAAAATATATATCCAGAATGCTAACTAATCAGACTCAAAGCAAATATATATATTCAGAATGCTAACCAAGTCATACTCAATCATCAAATACACTATTCTCCCCCATTGACATTATCAAAAACAGATTATAGAAAGAGCAGAAGCAATGCATTAATGAAAGAAACAGAGAAATTGTATTTGAATACCAATTAATGTGTTTACAAGACAAAAAAAATAAAAACTTAGGAATAACTACTTGAAGAAACCTACAAATCGTGTCCAAAAGGCTTGATGAAGCCATGATGGCACGGCACGATTTGAAGAAATATAAGCATCTACAAGCTCTGGAAGGGAGCGATTATTCAGAGGGATAGGTGGCTGATATACCACTATGGCCAGACAAGGAGGAGGCTCAACAATAGGGTCAGCAGGAAGAACAGCAGCAACATCAGCAACTTCAGCAACTGCATCAACTGCAGCAACTTCAGTAACTTCAGCAACTGCAGTAACTTCAGTCTCCTGAAGATCCAAAGGCATTAGGCGCACATCGTCAGCTACCTCAGGCCTGGAAAATGGAAGAAATAGATCTTCAAAACAAGGAACAGAACTTGAGGGCAGGTCGGGTTCAGGTTCAGGTTCAGGTGTCAAGGCAGCAATGGAGGATTGGAGTTTCTCAATTTCCCTGACAATCATGCGCCGATCAGCATCCACTTTTTGAGTCAGCAAACCAAGACCAGAATCTAAGTCAGTGGACAAGTCTTTGTGATTCTTTACAAGTTTGGCATCCAGAGACTGTTCAATCCGACTTTCCATGGTACTGAGAGCAGACTCAATGCGGTCAATAGAGGCTTTCAGCTCAGAATATCGAGTCTCATTCAGTGAGAATCTCCTCTGATAGGTTAGAGGAGTGGTTGGTATGGATGGCAGAGCAGGAAGGAGTGGAGGGGATGGAGGAGCTGGTTGGACAGGTGATGGAGGAGCTGGTGAGGGCAATCTGATTGGAGAGTGAGGTGGAGGTGGAGGAGTAGAAAGAGGAGTACTGAGGGGAGTAGTCGGGATTGGAGATGAAGGTGGTGAAGGTATAGCCGGTGGAGAAAGAAGTTGGACTGGTGATGAAGGAGCCGTAGCCGATTTGGTGGGAGACTGGGGAACAGGTGAGGGCAGTCGCATTGGAGATGGTGGTGCTGATGGTACTGGTGGGGGGCCATGTTGGAAAATTGAAGTAATGGCTTGCATCAGTGGAGAGATGGAGGGAAAGGCAGGCTGAGAAGGCAAGATAAGAGAAGGGGGAGGTGATTGAGGTTGTTCTGGAATTGGAGGAGGCAAAAGAGAGGGAACAGAGGTTGCCTCTGAGAGAGATGCTGTAGAGGAGGAAGTAGTTTTGTGCCTACGCTTCAGAGGAGAAGGTTCTGGTTCTGAGCTAGACTCCCTAGAAAGGGAAGGGGAAATGGCACTGACAGGAAGACCTGAAGCACCTTCTTCTTCAGCAGATTCCTCTGGCAGGATAAGTTTCCTCTTACCACGCCTGACAGGAACTGCCATAGTAGCCTTTTGCTTCGGCTTTTTCATGATTGGCTTTTCCTTGCTGACAAAATTAATTCCCATCTTGCTTAGAGTGATTTGGGAATAATAATTTCCGTCCTTAAGAACCACAGGTGCAATCTCCTCAGGAAAAGCAATGTCCAGCTTGACAAATAACCGCATAAGAAGCAAATTATACGGTAAGGAAGAAACCTTGGAGGAAACGGCAAGAATCATCCTTCGAATAACTATGTAGCCAATGTTGAAGGGTCTTTTAAAGTAGAGGGCAAACAGAACAAATAGTTCCAATGCGCTCACCTCGTTATAATGTCCACCCTTGGGAACAATATTGAAGTCAATCATATGACGGAATAGTTTGGCTCTAGGTAGCAGATGATTGCCTTTTAATTGATCATATGTTTGGTTGGGGTCCACTGCAATTTCTCTAAGAAATTGATCTCCATCAGACGTTCCAATGAAAGGTAGCTCATGCCCTGTCACATACTTGAAAGGGCAGTTGTCCAAATGAGAAGCACCCAGAAGGGCATTGATGGACTGAGGAGTGATCACAATGTGTTTATTATAAACATAACTCGAAATGGACGGGTGATCAGAGGCAAAGCTAAGGTTTGCATAAAACATTTTAATTGCTTCTGGGTAGTAGAAAGATTCGGCAAATAAACCTATTAACCCCAGATCCGTCAAGGGTTCAATAATGTCCAAACCAGCTAGCTTTTCAAAGAAAAGACCTTTACTAAGAATCAACGATCGGTACTGATAATCATTGAGATATTTTACCTCAGTAGCTTGAGAGACAAAGTAGAAAGATGGCCACTCTGTGCCACGAGGAATCTCTCGAGCATAAACATTGACCTTCTTCTTTGCTGGTTTGGGAACGGTACGAGATGATTGACCTTGAGATTCCATTTCTTGTAGAGGATTCGACAGAGAAGGTTTGGTAGGGCAGGGGTTTCAGAAAGAGCGCGAAAGATGAAGTGAGTCGGCAGTGAAAGACGAGTTTAAAAGACAAACAGAGTTGCCCGACTAAGAAGTCACACGTGTAACACCGATATCTTTCGATGGAGAACACGTGGCGGCAGATTAAGGAAAACATTTCATCTACCGATAGAAATGCATCTGCCGATCCTTAGAGACTAGAACGGCATCTACCGATGCCTTCACAGAAAAGGAAAACTCTAACACTTAAGATTTACCAACAGAGGAAGAGCCTTAGTTTTTCTCAACCCGAATGAGTCCTAACCTTATTCTTATATTATTGAAGGTTTTCTCATCTAGAGGCTTAGTAAAAATGTCTGCTAATTGATCTACAGAGTTAACGAATTCTAAAGAAATATCACCTCTTTGAACATGATCTCGGATGAAGTGATATCTGACATCTATGTGCTTTGTTCTAGAGTGTTGAATAGGATTTTTAGAAATGTTAATGGCACTGGTGTTATCACACCGAATAGGAATCCTATCATAAAACAGATTGTAATCTTCCAAAGTCTGTTTCATCCAAAGCATTTGTGCACAACAACTACCAGCAGCAATATATTCACTCTCAGCAGTTGACAATGCAACAGAATTCTGTTTCTTCGAATACCAAGACACTAGAGATTCTCCTAGGAACTGACAAGTGCCACTAGTGCTTTTTCTATCAATAAGACTACCAGCATAGTCAGAATCAGAATATCCTATAAGATCAAAAGAGGTACCTTTCGGATACCAGAGTCCTAAGTCAATTGTCCCACTTAGATATTTAAAAATCCGTTTAACAGCAGATAAGTGAGACTCCTTAGGGGCAGCTTGAAACCTAGCACAGAGACATACGCTAAACAGAATGTCTGGTCTACTGGCAGTTAGGTATAGCAAAGATCCGATCATACCACGATATTTCTTTATATCCACATTTATTCCATTTTCATCTTTATCCAATTTGGTTGTGGTACTCATGGGAGTTCTAGAAGGTTTGACAGATTCTAAACCAAATCGCTTAAGGAGTTCCTTAATATACTTTTCTTGACAAAAGAAAATTCCATCAAGAGACTGACTAATCTGGAATCCTAAGAAAAACTTTAACTCCCCCATCATACTCATTTCAAATTCACTTTGCATGAGGGAGGAAAACTCATTACACAAGTTGACATTGGTTGATCCAAAAATGATGTCATCGACATAAATTTGAACCAGCAAAATATCATTGTCCTTTTGCATGGTAAACAGGGTTGAATCAGAGTTACCCTTTTTGAAATTTCTTTCTTCAAGGAAATTCTTCAACCTGTCATACCAAGCTCTAGGAGCCTGTTTAAGACCATAAAGAGCTTTTCTAAGTTTGTAGACATGACTGGGTTTATCAAATGATTCAAAACCTAAAGGCTGCTCTACATAAACTTCTTCCATAATATATCCATTTAAAAAGGCACTCTTTACATCCATTTGAAAGAGTGTGAAGTTTTTGTAGCAGGCAAAAGCTAGAAGCATCCTAATTGACTCTAGTCTAGCTACAGGGGCAAAAGATTCCTCAAAATCAATACCCTCTTCCTGAGAGTATCCCTTAGCAACTAGTCTAGCCTTGTTTCTTATAACAATCCCATTTTCATCCAATTTATTCTTAAATACCCATTTGGTTCCTATAATGGGATGATCCTTAGGCCGTGGAACAAGTTCCCATACCTTGCTCCTTTCAAACTGATTTAACTCTTCTTGCATGGCCATAATCCAATTTTCGTCACTCTCGGCCTCTTCAAACTTCTTAGGTTCTATTTGAGAGATAAATGCCACATTGGCACAGAGATTCCTAAGAGAGGATCTAGTCTTAACTCCTAAAGAAGGATCACCTAAAATTTCCTCTATTGGATGACTTCTAATATATTTCCAATCTCTAGGTAGATCTGCAGATTCATCTTTAACAGGAACAATTTTTAGAGAACTAGAGGATGGTTCTATAGGAGAGGGATCAGTAGATTTTTCCAAAGAAAGAGAGTCAAGTTGATTGTCCAAAACATCATCCTCATCCACATTGATTGTGGGTAGAGGGGTCTCATCAAAGTTGACATGAACAGATTCCTCTACAACAAGAGTTCTCTTATTGAAAACTCTGAATGCTTTACTGGACAAGGAATAACCAAGAAAAATTCCAAGATCGGATTTGGAATCGAATTTCCCTAAGTTATCCTTAGTGTTAAGGATGAAGCATTTACTGCCAAAGGCTTTAAAATACTTAACAGAAGGAGTTTTTCCACTCCAGAGTTCATATGGAGTTTTCCCTAAGATTGGCCTTATGGAGACTCTATTAAGAACATAGCAAGCTGTAGCAACAGCTTCAGCCCAGAAGTATTTGGGAAGGGAATTCTTATTTAGCATGGTTCGGGCAAGTTCTTGGAGAGATCTATTTTTCCTCTCAACAACACCATTTTGCTGAGGGGTTCTAGGAGATGAAAAGTTGTGCTGGAGTTCAAATCTTTCATTTTCAAATTCTCCACCATGATCACTACGAATAGCAATAATGGTGAGCTCCTTTTCATTTTGAACTCTTTTCCTAAAACTAGAGAAGGTGTCAAAAGTCTCATCCTTAGACTTTAAAAAGAACACCCAAGAAAACCTAGAGAAGTCATCAACAATGACAAAGGCATAGAATTTGCCACCTAGACTTGCTATATTGGAAGGACCGAAAAGGTCCATGTGAAGGAGTTGGAGGGGCTTAGAGGTAGATATCACACTCTTAGATTTAAAAGAAGATTTGATCTGCTTGCCCATTTGACAAGCCTCACAGACTTTATCCTTTTCAAAGGATATCTTAGGAATCCCTCTAACTAAATTATCCTTAGTAATCTTAGCTAAGGTATCCATTCCTACGTGTCCTAATCTTCTATGCCAAATCCAAGCATCATGAGAAGAATTAACAGCAAAGCATTTCTCATTAACATGCTCAACAACATCCATATCAATAACATAGATATTTTCTTTTCTATAACCAGAGAACAGAGTTTTATCATTAGATGCATCTTTAATTATGCAGGAGTTAGATTTAAAAATCACTTCATATCCTTTATCACATAACTGGCTAATACTAAGCAGATTATGCTTTAACCCTTCAACTAAAAGCACATTTTCAATAGACGGATTAAAACTGTTACCTATATTGCCGATGCCAACAATTTTGCCCTTTTGGTTTCCACCAAAAGTAACACTTCCTTTCTTTTGTTGACAGAGGCAAACATGGTTGAGTCTCCTGTCATATGCCTCGAGCATCCACTGTCGAGGTACCACTGGTTCTTTCCAGGAGAACACTCAACCTGCAAAACAGAAATCAGGTTGTCTTCTTAGGTACCCAAATCTTTTGGGTCCTAGAGTTAGGCCTGGTTCCCTTAGGAACCCATTGTAATTTGCTACCTGATTTCATACTGTTTATTTTTAAAGGACATACAAAAGACTTATGTCCTACTTCATTACACATATGGCAGACAGTTGACTTAACAAAGTAATTCTTATAAGATTTCTTTTTGCAAAACCTGTCATACCCTAAGCCAGTTTTATCGACTTGCATTCTTTGATCACTTATCAACATGTTCAGTTTATTACTACTAAGAGTCAATTTCTTAACAAAATAGTCTAAAAATTCATTTTTCTTTTTCAGTTCATACACTTCCTTTTCAAGCTGATTGTTTTCATTTTCTTGCTTCTCAATTAAGCTTGCATTTTCCTTTTTCAATGCATTGTACTTAGTCTTTAACATGCTGAATTGTTTTACTAGATCATTAAAAGCATCTACTATATCTCCATCATCGTCATCAATTTCACTGTCACTTAAGGTACAAGGAGATATAGAACTAACCTTATCTTCGTGAGCCATGAAACAGAGGTTAGCAACTTCCTCATCTTCTGAAGAGGAAGTGTCACTTTCACATTCATCCCAGGTTGCCTTCATGGCCTTCTTCTTGAACTTTTTGGGATATTTTTTCGCCTGAGGACAATCTGCCTTCATATGGCCAGGCTTGCCGCACCCAAAACAGGTGATTTCCTTCTCCTTTTGAGGTTTTTCACCCTTTTGGAATCTTCTTCCCTGCATTCTCTTCCTTTGGAGGAATTTGCTGAACCTCCTAGTGATGAGAGCTATATCCTCATCATCTTCATCAACTTCTTCCTCATCAGATTCTTCATGTTTACTGGAGGAGGCAGAGGAGATCTTCAGGGCAATATCCTTTCTCTTAGAGACCTCTTTCTCTTTGAGGTCCTCCTTTTCGTTTTCCCTCATTGTGATCTCATGCGTCATGAGAGATCCAATGAGCTCCTCAAGCTTCAAAGTTTTGAGATCCTTAGCTTCCTGAATGGCAGTCACCTTTGGTTGCCATGCTCTCGGTAGGCATCTCAGAATTTTCCTTACCTGTTCTTCACCTGAGTAAATCTTACCAAGAGCTTTAAGACCATTAGTAATGTTAGTAAATCGAGTAAACATGGAACTAATGGTTTCTCCTTTTTCCACAGAAAACAGTTCATATTCATGAACTAACATGCTCAGTTTACTCTCTTTGACCTGATTTGTGCCTTCGTGTGTGACCTCTAATAAGTGCCAAATTTCTTGAGCACTCTCACACCCTTGTACTCTATTAAACTCGTCTCTATTCAGAGCACAGTACAAGGTGTTTATTGCCTTTGCATTCAGGCTCAAATTCTTCTTATCACTATCATTCAGTTCGTGAGAGGCTTTGGGTATCCTAATACCATTTTCTGTTTTAAAAGCTATATATGGACCATTTTCTATGTTATTCCATATGTCATAGTCTATAGCCTGAACATAAGTTCTCATTCTAGTCTTCCAGTACACATAATCAATACCATCAAAGAATGGAGGTCTAGTGGTAGATTGACCTTCCATTTGTGCAGAATGTGTGTTGAATGCCATTACAAATATCACAGTATATCTCAGATAGACAACTTAGACAATATATAAACCTCGCTCTGATACCAATTGTAGGACCGTAATTGTCTAAGAGGGGGGTGAATTAGACTTTTTAATTTTACTAAAATTAAACTTAATTTCTCTTCTTGATTAAAACTTAAATTTAACACAAGTGCTCAAATAATGTAAAGAGAGAGAGAGAGAAATTCGACACCAGTATTTTTACGTGGTTCGGCCAAACTGCCTACGTCCACGCTTCAAGGCTCACCCCTTGAAGATCCTTAACCTTCTCCTCACGAGAATGACTAGATCGGGATTCCGGGCTCCGATCAATTGCCTTTACAATTCTGGATTGAACTTGCCGGGCGTCAATCCACTGCCTTTACAAATAATTTGTGTTTGTGAAATTGATCACAGACTACACTCTCACAGCAGAAATCTCAAGTTCGAGTTTAGAGAGATGTACAGTGATTACAGAGTATGAAAACTTTTGCAGCTTAGGGCTATCAATTGAAAATTCGCAAAAGTTCTTCCTTCGTGTTTTGAGCTTGACTTATATACTCTGTATATTCTTCTTCTCCGAATTGAATGCATCTATCTTCAAATGAGAAAATGTTACCGTTGGGAAGCATCCGTACGAAACATTTATCCGTTGCATCTGAAAGTGTTGTTCGTCGTCGCCATTAATGTTCTGGAGTTAAAGCTTGAAAACGACGTCACTGTAGCTTCGCGGCTGGCTTTGAATTCTGGCGGAAATGCATCGGCAGAGACAGTTTAAAATAATGCCACGTCATCGGTAAATGCAGCTTGTAGAGCCATCGGCATATGAGGCTTCAAATGTAATCGGCAGCTGACTTAATATGTCATCAGCAGGAATACCATCGGCAAAAGAGTCTTCATATGTCATCGTTATAAGAATCTTTGGATGCCATCGGTATTTGGAGTGTAAAACTTCATCGGTATTTGAAGTGTAAGACCCCATCGGTATTTGCATCTTGTAGGGCCATCGGCAGATGAGTCTTTGAATGCCATCGGCATTTGAATCTTCGTAAGCTATTGGCAGATGAGTCCTTGGAGTTTTGTCGTCTAGTGATCGGCATGAGAAACCTTGAACGACATCGGCAGATGCAGCTACAAAGCAATCGGCATGAACATCTTTAAACGCCATCGGCACGAGTTTCTTTAAACGCCATCGGCACGAGTTTCTTTAAAATGCCATCGGCAGATGTAAACTTTGAACTCCATCGGCAGAGACAACCGTAAATACTATCGGCATGAGAATCCTTGAACAGTGTCGGCAAGAGTAGCTTCAAATGCTATCGGCAGATTGCATCTTGACACGTCATCGGCACAAGCACGCACTGAACGACTTCTTCTTCTGTCTTTTAGCAATCGGAAGAAGCCTTCATTTCTTTGTCGTCTTGTGATCGGCACAAGGAACAACTAATTTTAGCCCTGTTTAACTATTCAGCCCTGTATACTCAATACAATTTATTAGATAACTAAAATACCCTTTTCAAGGGTATTTCCAAATAACCTCATATTCATTATTCTCATTAAATACACATAATCAAATTACATTATTTATCCTTTAAATACATCATCAAAAACATATTATGACTTAAACACTCTATAAGTCAACACTATCGACTTTTATTCTGTTTACTCATATTTGTTATTAATGAATAATGGGCAAGACTGATGAACAATAAGAGTGGATGGAGTGACCCTGAGAGGTATTTTTGATTTTCCTTCTCATAAGACACAATTATAGATCTATCAGTTAAACGAGAATGAGTTTGAGCATGAACACACACAAGAATTTCTGATTAAGTTTCTCTCAATGTGATATCATGAGTTGTATTATTGAAAGTGTTTATTTAGATGGTTTATTTGCATGCAAATATCAAGCTGAGACAAAATACTGCGAACTATGATTTAGATAATTTTACCATGGAAATTTTAAATATTTTGCAGACTTTAAATTTTAGAAATTCCTGGATAAACTTTGCTAAATTTTTATGCTTATTTTTGTTCGCTTGAGGACAAGCTTTCATTTAAGTTTGGGGGTGTGATAAGTGTGTATTTTACACACTTTATTATACTCTTTAATACTTGAATTGATGAGTTTTACTCAAAGTATATAAAAATTCTCATGTATTTGGTGAGTGTGTAGAAAAATTGGAGAATTACAGGTTTCGGTGAAATCATTCCAGAAGAAAAGCGAGCAATTGTCGATCGATCGGATATTTTAATTGTTTTAATCTCAACCGTTGATCAATCGGCTATTTTAATTGATGGAGGTGTTTAAATCTGGACCGTTGAAGCTTGTTTTAATCTTAACCGTCGAAGATGATTATGGGCTGGGCTTCAAATTAATTGATAAATAGGTTATATGTTAACCTAATTGAATTCATTCAGAATAGAGGAGAGGCGAGAGAACGAAGAGGAGGCAAAGGAGACGGAAACCGGAACGAAGCGAGAGCTTCGAGAATTATTTTCAGCATAGTTTTTCTTTCCCTTTCTCTTCTGAACTATGAATCTCTTTATTATTTTCGTTGTTTTTCTTTATCTTAGTATGAATTAAATTTATTTTCTAGGGTTATGATGTAACTGAAACTCGACTGTTTAATATTTCTAATTTAGTTTTTATTTTCCTTTTTCCGATATCGTGTTGAGTATTCTTGTCTTTTCTTCATGCTTAATTTTGCCTGATCACCAAAGTTAAGATTTTTAGGGTTGTTTCAAAAGACGGAAGTTGCGAAATAACTGGGCATTGATGAGTTTACCATAAACTGATTCTAGACTAGGGATAGCTAGGATTTTTATGTAGTTTTATGATTTTCTGCACTTAATGTATTCAACTGATTTGAGTTTGAGACCGGGAGGTGATAACCTGTTAGTTGGATAATATTATTATAGCTCGGGAGAGAATAATAATTAAAATAAAAAAAAAATCGCTATCAACACGTAGGATTAAGAAATATTAACTAAATTAGGGATATTAAATAGGAATGTGAATGTGAAATCAGAAATATTAACTAAATTAGGGATATTAAATAGGAATGTGAATGTGAAATCAGAATCTCTAGATTCTTTCTTGATATTTACAAAATCTTTAATTATATTCCTGTCATTTATTTTAGTTTCCTAATTAGTTTATTTCAATTATTTTAGTTATTTATTTGTTTAATTTAAAATCAAATAAAAATAAAATCTTTTTAATAGAAATTAAAGTGTTTTGGTCCAATTAATTTAAAATTGACTTAATTTAATATTTTAGTAAAACTATTCCTCGTGGGTTCGACTCTTACTTAAAAACTATATTACTTGTGCGACACGTACACTTGCGTATCACGATTTTTCGCAACAATAGGAGAGTAAATTGTTTGAGGATCTTTGGTGATGTGTTGTTAGTGTGTAGGTTGGATGGGTAGTCTAGGAAAATTGTTATGTTAGAACGTTTTCCTAAGTTTTTATGTATTGCTTTATGTTTTCTTACTTTAATGCAAATCCATGTCCATGCATCATATTTTACGAACTAGCACGAAAAATTTCCGCATACGTTTTCATGAAAAGAAACGACTAAAGAAAGATATGAATGTATGTAATTACGGTCATGTCGGGGTGGGGTTCAGACATGGCTGTCCTGCGAGGAGGAGCATGTTTTCCCCCCGGTAGATGAAAAATGTTATCTAACCGCCAGATGTGCCCTATCATCTGGTGAGAGTAAACCCCCGGTGACGCCCATGATATGTGACTAAAGAATGAAAATGATGCATGATTTTATGAACTACATACGCACAGCACGCATTCTAATTTACCTAGACTTACTGAGCCCTTTAGTTCATAAGTTATTTCTATGGTGTAGGTGACTTCAAAACAGGTGAGGATGGTATTCCTCCACCCGACGCATGAGCAGTTTGATGGAGGATGGCCCGTGAGAGTGCGCTTGGCAGTCGGTGCTTATTTTGACCCGTGGGGATGACATGTAGGTATTTTGAGATTTTAATAGATAGAAATTATCGATAATTGTATAGGAGAGTTTAATCGGGTTGAGGGGTGATTTACTAGGAAACGTATGTGTTCTGAGGTTTTGGATAACTCATTTTATGAATTCCTTTTTGTGAAGTCTTTTATTGAGATTATATTGGAACTGCTTGGTTGTTGAATTTCGTAGGGGTTTTGTGTAGTTTTCAAATGGATCCACGCAGTTCGTTTTCACGAAATTTTACTACATTTTCTAATACATTTCGGATAGTTTTGGGTGATTGATGAAATTGAGAAGTATATGATGGTAAAAGAGTTATTGTGTTTTATTGAATGAGATGAAAAGAGGATTGTGATGTGTGTGTGTGTGCGAGTGCAGAAAGAAGGAAGGAAGGAAAATGAGGTGAGGCAACTCTCTGGAATTCAATTTCCAGAGAGTGAGCCGATCGATCACCAGAAGAGGGGCGATCAATCGCCAGACTCTCTGGTTTTCCAGAGAGTTTGCCGATCGTTCGCCAGAAAAAGGGCGAACGATCGGCTCTTGCAGGCTACGCTCTGGAATTTCTTCCAGAGCGACAGCCGATCGATCGCCAGAAAGAGGGCGATCGATCAGCTGTCAAGTGGCCGATCAATCGCCCCTTTGTTTTCTTGCCTTGGACATGTTTGCCCTCGGCTTCTGCACGGTATTTTCCTTCAGTTTTATATGCTTTCTTTAAAAGGTTTCCCAAACAATTTCAACAATTCGAGACTTCGATTTAGAGGGTTAGAAGTCAAAATTTTATGAGTGTTACAAAAAAAGAAAAAATTTACGGGAATTTCGAGGTATAAGACTAAGGGTCGTTACAGATGGAGTCTAGTATTTGATAGAGTAGAATTGAAGTGTTTGTGTAAATTTTCAAATTAAAAAAAAACATTATATTTGTTAAATTTCGGTATGAGCTGATTTCTATCTGGGTCATGTCGGTTAGACTTACGTTAGAAATCTCATTATGGTTTCATTTTTTCTATAAATTCTTGTAAACTAGAGTCGCAAAACTCGTAGTTGTATTGCGATTTTCATAGTAAATTTATTTCCGATGCCTGTGTTATTTTCTCGAACGAGTTTTTTCACATAAATCTTATGTCCCACATCGTGTATTTTTTTCGGATATCGTTCGATTGCTAACAATATTAGATACCCCGTGTTGGATTTAATGGTTTAATAAGGTTTAATTAAGCTTTTTGGAGACCTGTTCATGTGTAACACAACAGATAAATTATATTGCATTTAGATAAAAATTAGGAAATTATTAGATCACATTTGGGAGACTAAGTTTCAATTTTGCAATGTCATTGACATACAGTTCAACATTCTAAATTCAAATGCCATGAGTTCATCACACATTGGAAAAATATACTAAATTCTCAAAAAATGAACATATAGTATGATATGAAGCTTGAGCAACCAAGAACACAACCTCTACTGGATGACCTCAGAACATTTTGGAGGGCCTTCTTTCTCTTCGTGGGCGCTTTGATTGCAGTAAAGTGGCAGCATCTGTTTCTCGATTCGGACATGAAACTTGGCTTCGATTCTGCAAATTTTGCTCAAGATTTGAAGCAGATGCCTCTAAGGCCAGGACTGCGGCTTGATTGGTTTTACGAGGCCTGCCTCTGCCCATACTCTTTCCTCCCTGTTCTAGGAAGCTTGACTGAGGGGAGCTGTCTTTGTTTTGGAATTGAAGTTGCTTATCTTCATTGCTTTGTTGATCTGGATTTAACTTTGGCTTCGGAGGCCTTCCTCGAGATCGAGGCTTCAATGGTGGAATTGGTTCAAAATTTTCCTTTTTTTCAAGTACAGCTTTTCGTCCAGTCGGCCTTCCTCGGCCTCGTCGTTCAGGGTGTTCTTCTTTTGTCTCCTCTGCCTCGGTAATTGTACTTTCAACTTCAGGAAATGGTTTGAGTGACTGTTGAGGATTCTCACAACTATTCTTCTCATCCTTGAATTCTTCTTTCTCCTGCAATCTACTGTCTTCATCCAATGCTCTCTCCATCTTCTCTCCCAAACACTCTTCAACATTCCTTGCATTCTCTTCCTCGCCCTAACATTATTCAAACAAAGAAAGAAATGAAAGCTTTCCTTCATGACATTTTTGCTCATTAAATTTCATCACAGAAGCTAATACATTATGTGGAAGTATAAAGTACACCATCAGTGAGAAACTAGAGCAATGAACCATGCTTTTAATCATGGAAAATATTGCAGGAACTCAATTATGCAATTGAAATGATCATCTAAAAGGAAAGAAATTTGATAAATGCAATATAATTTTGTGTAATCGATGCGATATATCATGCTTTAGCAGCAAACTTTTTACAGTCCAGCATTGAAGATATTCACAGGAAAGAGTACCTCTTTTTCTTCTGCAACCAATTCTGTCTGGCCATCTCCTACATTGGTTTCATTTACTCCTCCAGCATATCTCCCTCGACCTTGCTCGTCTTCTACTTTCTCAATCCCGTTGCCGCCCGAACCATCTTGTTCTTCAGGCCATTCAACCCCTAACTCCTTCATTTTACAATAAAGTGGACTTCCTATTTCTAATGGCTGTTTTTCTCTATCAAAATCTCCAACATGTACCCCTGCTTTATGTCTTTTCGTTTTAACTCGTCTTCTTCCTCTTCCCCGCTTTGTCTTTCTCTTTAACACCCTCTCATCCCTAACTGGAATCTTGTACCGCCCATTGGAGCTCACAAGCTCTCCACTCTCACAAAGCTTCCCCAAATAGCGCTGCAAAAACGTCGCATGAGCTAATGGTAAATCCTCATATTCCCTCTTGATAAAATCAGATATAGCCTCTTCCCTGGACCCTTCTTCTCCCCCCAATTCTACTATTGCCCTCTGTATCATCTACATCCCCAAAAAAACACAAGTAAGCAATAGCTATATTATTTTCCTCCATTTTCAGCCAAAGCGTTCTTTTCTCGGATAGAAGAACGGCATTAGTTATCCAAAAAAGGGGAAAAAAAAACACGAAAAGAATCAAGAACAATACGAGTCAAATTACCATGGCATAAGTGGGATGAGTGGGGGTGTGTAAAGAGGGAAAATGCTCCTGAAGTCCACGCTGAATGCGACATTTGAGCTGATCGGCGGTGATGTTGGAATACTTATCGGCGATGTCGTTAAAGAGGGCATCGCTGAGCTTAGCCATGATGCGGGAATAGCCATTGCTTTCTGCTAAACTCTGGGTTTCACACTTTTCGGGTAAGGTTGGAGGAAGACGAAGAAGAAAGGCATGGGGTAAGGCGGCCTCCATCTCTGCAAGTTTTGAAGCACGAGAACCCCCACCGTTCTCCACTGCACTGTGACACCTAAACTAGGGATGGGCAGGACTGGACCAGGAACCGGGAACCGAAGGTTTCGGTCGGTCCTCCAAGGCATTAGGTCCCGAACCGGTCTTTCACTAAAAATCCCGTCGGTTCCGGTTCGGTGCACGGTCCGGATACCAAAATCCCGAAATCGGACCGCCTGACCGACTCTCGCTTTGAGATCATCCTCCTCTGCTTCCTCTCGTTGATCAGGCTCAGCTGCTGCTGCTCCGCCTCGTCGGACGTCGAGTTGCTGCTGGTTAGCACCCATTTCTTGAACTCCATGATAAGGGTATGCAAAACTGCATATTGGGCTGGAAATGAGGTTGAATAGCATTGTGGGTATTTCAAGATGAGATAGGTGTTGACAATGGAGGTCTGAAACTTCCCCAGGCTCCATGCTTGACGAAGATGCTGATTTATAGCTGCCGAAATTGAACTCTTAAACTGTAATCTACCAATAACCAGAAAGAACGGTTGAATTATACTGATTTTGGCTAAATTGGTCGAAAAAGTCAATATGAAATCAAATACTAGCAAGAAAGTTTCATAAAGTTGGGACCATCAGAATATCATTGACGCCATATGTCTCTGTTTTGTAATATCACTAGTGCTTACTGCTTACCTTTCAACATCTGAGTAGACATATGATCCAAAATTTGCAGCCACTGATCTTTCTAAGACATGGGTATTTCTAGAAATTCATCGTATGACAGGGTATCTTAAATTTCGTCGTTAAATAATTAAATTTAGTTTGTATGTTAGATAATCGAATTTATTTTATATAGTTTGTATGTTAAAAATTTATCGTTTTTAAATAGTAAAAAAATTTAGAATTTTGATGAGAGGAACGGGTACCGAACCTGTTCCGCAACTGGGATAAAAATGCCGAAGGATTCGGTCCTGTTCAGAACCGGATTGACTCAGATTGCGTCAACTCCTACTTAAACGTCGTCAATCATTTTTAATTTGACACCTCCAACTTTTTTCTTTTTTAAGAAAAGACTCATTCTTTTTTATTATGATCCAATGGACAACGCCTTTCTTCGATTAAAATATGAGGTAAAGTTGAAATTTTGAATTTTACAAATACGATCGTTTAAATCCTAAATTTTTTCTTTGAATAAAATAAATCTCGAACTTTAAATTTGTTCTACTAACATCTTGAACTCTTTTTAAAACAAAATAAACGTTAAAATTTATAATATGAACAAAGTAAAATTCTAACTGACTTTTTATGTTTTTAAGTTTTAGATTTATCAGTTAGAACTCAGTTATGGATCAGTTTTAGTTTATTCATGCTCGGTTTTTTGATTGGTTTTATTTGATTTTTTGTACTTTCTAAATCTAAAATAACAAATAAACATAATATTATTACATCGGAGCAAAACCAAACAAGATCTAATTTTAATAGCATGACTTGATATTTCTTAGTTTCCCACTATAACTCTTCAAGACATTAATTAATTTATAAAAAAAAATTATATTCTTCAGAAAAATTTGTGTAGGGAAAACACAATTATTTCATTTCTTCCATTTTATATTAACAATTAAATTTCTTACATCAAACAAAACAACACTCTAATTTCAAGTTCTAACCATGATCATCCTTTCTACAACACAGACCCAACTTCTGCAGAATCCAAATTGCAATTACCAATCGAAGATTTAATCATCATTTTGATGATTTACATTTCGCCCCCATTCCCGTTTCGTCTAAGTAAAGCCTCGAACGTATTCATCACTTGCTCGTATGTCGGCCTCTTGTAGTCTACTGCCTGAAATAGGAGTTGTATAGAATTTAAACACACAGAAGCTTCTCTTGTAATTGTGCAACTTAAATTTTCTCGACCTGTTCGATTACTTCTTCTGGGTTTGCCCATTTCCACTCTGCAAATTCTGTATCTGCTTCTCCGTTTGCCAAGTTCACCTCGCTATCGTCGTTCGTCAATCTCATAAGATACCTGTTGATCACACAAAATTGCTTGCACTTCAGAGAGGAAAAGTGATTACATTTGAAATGTATTAGCAAATATATTTGGAATAATGATTCTCTCTCTCTCTCTCTCTCTCAATTTCTCTCCGAAATTCGCATAAGGAAGATTTGATGTGCAGATAACAGAGAATTTCCAAGTTATTGAGATTGATTGAGCACGAGTTTCTAAAGAAATTTAGTAAAACTCACAAGTCAAATGAGATTTTGATAATGAATCCATTACGAAATGCGTCGGAAAAGAATAAAGATTACCATTTCTGTGCCTGACCGTGCCATTGTCCGCCCCAGAGGCGATTGACTTTTGTCTTCACGGCAGGAGGGAAGTCATAAGTCAGCCATTCCGGTACCTGTAAATGATTAATACTTGATCATCAAATATGAACTTGAGTTTAAATAATGCATCTCGTGCCATTCAATTCTCTTCTAATTTGAAGTTCTCTCTAAATTAAAACTTGCAGCTCTAATCAATTTACTTTCATGGAGTTCATGAAAAGCAAACATTTGAAGAAAAACAATGGAAAAAACCAATAGTGGAAGCGAACCTCGGCAATAATTTCTGCAGATACTATGCCGGTTTCCTCTCTGAGTTCTCTCACAGCAGCCAGTTTAGGATCTTCACCATCTTCAATGCCCCCCTAAGACAACGATTTCATTCAAATGAAAATTTCAGCTAAACGTTAGACTACATTAGGATAATGAGACAGAAATATTTAAACCCAGCACCAAAGAGAACCCAATGAGAAAATTGGATCTCAAAAAACTGAACTCTGTGTTTCCAATTGCACATATACTAATGTTCTCTGAATTGAGCTGGAGCTAACCATTGTAATGATGAAGAATAAGAAAGAAATTCTCACTCATTTTAGAATTAGATATTAGAGGTAGATTCAATGTGTAAGATTTGTTATATTTCAATTATAAAAGGTGTTGATGGTGATGTAATTGAACTCTAGACATCTATGTATAGAGGACAGAGCATCTTGCTTACCTGAGGCATCTGCCATGCTCCTGGAACATTCATTTTCGATGCAACAAAAACCTGCAAATTAAAGTTCAACAGTTAGTCTTTCCTACATTTGTCCCTGCAGATACTGTAGCAGCCGGACGAATTCTGACAGAATTTATCTATATTTTATTACAGATAATTGGAATGTTCAAAAAAAAGTTTATTTTCATTCCATTTATTTAAAACCGAATTGTTAGAAAGCATAGAAATTTTCATCAGTTGAACAATCTCGCTATTTATCCCAAAAGTTTTAAACATTTACATTGTGGTTCAACATCGGCCACAACAGCCGCAGGACATACACCGGAAAGCCAAGATTCCATTGATCTTTTATATGTCGACTATTAAATACAAGAAATTATTAGCCAACCATGGTGAAATCAACTTAGTGGAATTTTTTCTGGCTTTCACCAAAATATAAACTAAATATCATCTAAATTCAATTGTAATGGTGGAATGATTATAACTAAAAAATTAACCAAACAGCCACGACATGTGAGATAACAAAAGCAGATGCACAGGCGTCTAAAAAGATGCTTCTTTCTTCTTTAGCTGCATCAAGAATTGATGCCAACCGTCTTAATGGAATCATCTAGGAAGGGTGGTCCTACTTAGTTTGAAATTTTTATTCATTATTGTATAGATAGATTCTTGATATAGAAAGACATTGATAAGAACATAAATACAATGAAAGGAAAACCCAGAAATATATTGATGGAAGGATAAAATAAACCCTAATGAGCAACTAGAGAGGCTCAGTTTTGTTGGGAAGGGAAATAAGATATTTTATTAGGACAATTTAGAAAATAAATCATGGGTAATTTCTATTTTGAATTTAGGGTAGTTTATTGTTGTGTTTCCTTAATTTCACAAGTTTCCTTACCCGAAAAACCATATTGATTGATTACTCGAAGAAAAATTTAAAGGAATCTATCTATTGACGCCTAAAAACCAAGATACTCACCTACTAAAACAAAAGAAACATCAACAACCAGTTCAGTAATTTTCAAAAACAAAAAAATAAAAACAATTCGCCACCGCTCTTTATAAAAATTGAAAAACACAGAGCATTCTAACAAATAAAGCTTAACAAACATCACTCTGTCTCTCTCTCTCACTCTCTCTGGGAACTTTTAACAAACACATAAAGTGCAACTACAAAATCTAGTGGAGAAGACAAAGTAACGAACCCTATTACCTGCTTATCCGAATTGATGAGACAGACACCAACATTCGGACGATAACCAGCAGGTAGACCTTCCATAGCTTAAACTTAGACCCTGCTGTAACTTTCAGAGAGAGAGAGGAAGAGAGAGAGAAAGAGAATCCAAAAACAAGGAGACTAAGAGAAGGAAGAAGAAGAAACAAGAAGTGGGCGGAGTTTGCGGGAAATCAATGACGCTGACCATCATTGAAGATAAATATTCAGAAAGTGGAGTAGTTTTCTCATTTCCGCCTAGTCTCTTTCTCATCTTCCCCGGTATCTTATCGTGCGCACCATGCGCTCAAATTGTGTGCCGTCAAATATTATTTACGGGGAAGTATAGGGTGTGAACGTATGTAGGTTGGTATCATAGGCTGCCTTCTATCACGCGAGATATAATATTTTCTCAACGCGCTAATTTGGTTAAATTCATCGTGACCAATCACTAATCCGACGCATTTTTCTTGCATATTCTTTAAAAAGTAGCATTTGCAAATGTAAATATAAGAAGATCCGTCCGAAAAATAAAAAACTACCAGAAGTTGATGCGAAAACATACATGTCAGAAGTTGATCTTTGAAAACGAAAAAAGATAAATATGCAGTAGCAACTATGAAGGGGACAATGAAGTCAATGAAACATGATCACCTTGTAAGAAAAACGTAGATTTTCTAGTACACTGAAAACATATCTTTAGCGTGCGAATGCAAAATGGATTAGAAAATAAAAGAAGATTGATAAGATTTAGCGGCTTTAATTGTTTATACAACAAGAGAGCTCATGGTAAAGTGGACGAGTGGCGTAGTAGGATATAAAAACCAGTTCAAAAGAAACTCGGCGCATGATAGAAAATATCACCTGCGTTGGTCAAATAGCATAATGACGAATATATAAAGCATTTGCAAATGTAAATATAAGAAGATCCGTCCGAAAAATAGAAAACTACCAGAAGTTGATGCGAAAACATACATGTCAGAAGTTGATCTTTGAAAACGAAAAAAGATAGATATGCAGTAGCAACTACGAAGGGGACAATGAAGTCAATGAAACATGATCACCTTGTAAGAAAAACGTAGATTTTCTAGTACACTAAACATATCTTTAGCGTGCGAAATGCAAAATGGATTAGAAAATAAAAGAAGATTGATAAGAATTTAGCGGCTTTAATTGTTTATACAACAAGAAGAGCTCATGGTAAAGTGGACGAGTGGCGTAGTAGGATATAAAAACCAGTTCAAAAGAAACTCGGCGCATGATAGAATATATTAGTATATATTTGTTGAGAGAGAGTAGTGGACAATGAAGCGTTGACTGTTTAGAGAGAGAAAGTATGGACGCAAAGCATCTTCCTTTTATAATTACAATGAAAGCTTTAGTCAAAAAAATCGTTTTTTGTGCAAAACAATTCTTATACTTTTGCTAAGGTCATGCTTTGATAAATATTCTCTTTACTTTTATTCACTTGATTTATCTTGCACTCTTGAACCCCTTTCAGCGCTCATGTCACGTCAAAGTACTGCAGAAAAAAAAAATTGCAAAATCCGATCCAATATATCGTAATCGATTAGTTAACATGTTGGTTAATTGTATTCTGAAACACGGAAAAAAAATCATTGACTTATCAAATTATCTATCGAGCCGTGAAAAAGATTCAACAAAAGATATAAACAAATCTACTATATGTTTTACGTCAAGCAATACGTGGAGTAACGATATCACAAAATAGATTTATAAAATAGCCTGTTTTTGAAATCGAGTGTGAAATTCAATGTGAGTGAATTACAATTTCTAGGTTAGGTTAAAATGACAATTAAAAATGGAAAACGGGATACATATAAGAAATGTTATTAAGATATTAGTCGTTGTGCTAACACTCCAAAGTATAAGGATAGTTTTGATAAAAAAAAATTAGTTTGACTCATCAACTGTATCTGACTCGTAAGTTAATGGGTTAAATTGTATTCACCTTATAATACGATTTCTCAACTTAATAAGAGAGACAACGTACAAAATAAACAAATTTTCTGAACAATTTAGTCGTCGCCCTTTTACTGATCAATATATCTACCCATGCGGGTTTCAAACAACACTAAATTTGTCACATGTGCAACATTTGACATTTTAACTTTTTTTTTTTGGTAAAGTACAATATAGTCTTAAATCCTAAGGTTCGATGACATACTCTTAATATAAACTATTTGGTACTCGATCTTTAGTCGTACTGTAAAAACTACTTATGTCATTAAAAAATTATTAATCACACTTTATCTTAAAAAAAAAACTATAAAAAAAGAATCATCAAATTTTAACTTTATAGATTAGATTCTTCTAAATCTTTATGAGCAAGTGGATGATCATTGCTTTTAAATTTTAATTTTAAACCTACTTTCTAAAGCATAATAAAACATATATAATAGATTACTAATATATGAACATTGTATTATCACAAATTAATTTAAAAAAAAATAATTTATAATATTTTGAATTAATGATACGAAATTAAAAAAAAAAAAAAAGAATAGCCCACTTTGTCAACTTGGCTATTGTCAAACCCATTGATTAATCATAAAATATATATATAATAATAATATAAATAGTTATTAGTATCATGTGAGATAGACCTGCGACATTTCCACCATTAAATAAGGAAAAATCCACTAGTAGGGCTAAGCCTAACACGATATAGTATGATAAGTTATTATTATTTTATTTTTTAACAAAAATAATATGATATCTTGTCACGATATATAAATTCATTATATTTTATTATAAATAATTAAAATCTAATCAAACAAAATGGCAAATGGCTAAGTTGATATGCTCCAAATGCATATAAATCACTTTAATAATAACTTGAGTGATTCAACACTGACCAATCTGGTCAGTTCTTACCCCTATAAGTAACCTTTGGAGGTAATAGAGCCGTCGGTCACAGTTCAATTCACAATTTTAAGAGAGAGAGTCCGTGAAAACCAAACCGAACCTTAGATCAAAAATTGGACCTAAATTCGGTTCAAACAAAACCAACACCCTACAATCGGGCCAAATCAACCATATATATATATATATATTAAAAACTTAATTTTAATTTTAATTTCAAAACCGACCCAGAATCGAAACGTAAAACCAATTTGGTTTAGTTGGGACAAAATCAGACCGAACCGCCCGTTCTCTGCCATGGACCTTACGTGAGATTCTAAGAAAACCAGACCACAGAAATCAAAAACCAAACCAAATAAACTCCTCCAAATCTCTTATTTTCTCCAATTTAAACGTTTAATAATCCCATACAAAAGAAACTAACTTAAAGACGTGGATATGATTATAGTAAAGCTGATATTTTCCCTAATATTGTCTTAAAACAATGAGGATGACGACCCAAGCCCTTGCAATAAATCCACGACCAACAACACAATTTCATGAAATTAAAAGAGAATCATAACAATGGGAATTGTCAAAAATAATGAAAATCACTACCATGGCTGCGTTTCATTGGGAAGACTACAAGAAACTGAAGGAGAGAGATGGCATAATCTTTTACAGACACAATATATTTTAATTCTATATATGGAAAACAAAATATAAATGTCACCCAAAACTTACCATCCAAGGTATCATTAAATGATGCATTGTCAAGCCAAGTTACATACCTCAACACGTTCTACTGTAATTGTGAAAATTTACAGCTTCCATACAGAGTCTTTACTGAGCATTCCTCCATTCATGACAAAATATGCAGAAGCAGCTACTATAATCATCAATAAAATGATCCACAGGCTAAATCCTCCTGAAAAAATATAAATAAATATCAAAATTGATAAATTTATGGGCACTGAGAAGTTTAGGGGGAAGCTATAATTTAGGTAGACAAAAGAAGAATATTTAAAGATAATAGGAATACAGGATTAAGCATCTGCTTCAAGGATGGGATGGTTATTTTATTATTTCTTTTAATTTAGTTATTATCTTCTTATTTTCCTGATTTGTTTGACTCCAAAAATAGGCTTCCTTTAATTCATATAACACCACTAAGGCACTGAGTATTGTCACAGTCTCCATGTCTTTCATCTCTTCCTCAATCTCCCTAATTTGGTCATTTTTCAGTCCCTCTACTTTTTTTTAACTTCTCAATCTTCTACTGCTCTGGTTTATCTAAACCTGAAGAATGTAGTCTGGTAAAAAAGAGACCCCTGTTCTTGTTCAAGAGGTATAATGCCCACTACAGTAACTTAACATCGTAATCTCCGTTATCGAAATGCAAAAGTATACTAATTGCTCGCTCTAATTTGGAACTTGAAAGTACCTGTCACTTTGTGAACCTCTTCACTTAGTTTCACCAAAAGTTGAAACAAAAGGTATAAAGTTTAAATTCAATGGATGGTATTGCTAGTCTACACACCATATTATAAAAGACAGTCATTTCTCCAAAAACAGTGAGCCCGCAGATCTCAACCACAACATATTGCAGTTTTAAAGTATCAGTAAACAAATCCATAACAACACGATCTCCCCGGGCAAGAGTTACTACGAAAAAGGGTAAAGAAGTTGCAAAACATTGTTTAGGTGAACAAACTTCTTTTATTAAAACAACAAATACAAACTTGGAAAATACAAACCTAACCATAAATCTGAAGTTCTACGCTAGATTTGGAAACATCTTCTACCAAAAACTTATCATCTAACAAACACTTTTTTTCACAACATGATCTCCTTCCACACCTCCCGTTCTCATTACAAATATTTCCCTTCTTACAATTTAGCTTCCACAAAATAACTTCCCACAAAATAATTTCCCATTAAACCAAAACATAACCAACTTTGCCAACTCATCAAATACCTAAATATCTTTCTTATCTCGAGTTATCTTTCTCTTTGTATAAGTTTTACCAAATAAAATCTTATTTAGCTCCATAACAGTTGCATCACAAAAGACCAGCGACATCCTTTAAATGATCTCATATACAGGTTAATGTTGACAGATGTAGCAATTGATTTCCAATCATACAGACAAGTGTTAACAGATGTAGCGTTTGATTTTTATGCTGTCAAATGTGAATTTTCAACAGTGACAACACGATGAATTAGGCTTAACTAACAGACATTTCTCAAAAGTGCAGATAAACCACTGAGTAACATTAAATTATGAGATAATTAATCAAATTCAGAAGATAAGAGGACTTATTGTTATTCATTGATGTAATAATTAGTGAGATTCAGTAGATAAGATGCAATCACCTTTTTCCTTCTCATCCTCAATTCTCGAAACCATAGCACTTGAGTCCATGGATGCAGAAGCCACAGCCCTACACCATATATTAAATACTTTACCATCTATTAAATATAAGTGCCTCATAAATTAAATGAATATATTTCATGCCACCTTGAGTCATGGGAAAAAGACAAAGTAGTTACAAAACCAAGATGTGCTTTTTTAATTATCCTCCGAACACCCATGTTGCGTGAATTTATAATAATAACATCTCCTTGAGTTGTCCCACTGCATGTAAACAAATAACAAAAGAGCAAAATCAAATAACTGAGAAGGTGGATGATAAGATGTCAGCAGTTTATCTACTAAACACGGCTGATACTTTCCTCACTGAATCAGACTGCAACAACCAAACACAAGAAACATTACAGTCACAAAAAAACCTTAACTATGACGCAATGGATGGTGAATATCACAGACCAATCAATTACAAAAGGAAAAATATTGCCTTTAAATATTCTCATGTTGGAAAAATAAATCAGAAAAATGAAGTACTTAAATTCGAAGGAGTTTCATATCAAAGGCTCAATTATCCCAACTTCAAATTTAATAGAATTATTTAAAGTTTTCAAGCAGTAGGCAAAACTCATGTTCTCAAAGCCATCAACAGTAGTAAAAGAGTAATACCATGCAAGGAGCATTCCATCAGCTGAAACACTGAATGCAGAAATAGAGTCCCGAACAACAAGCTTCGAGCTCATCCTTGTCCACGAGGTAGTATTCCATGTCACAATGCACCCACCTTTACCTACATTGTAAGAGTAAGATACTCGTTAAGGACAAAACTGACAGGCCCCCGATAAGATACACCTACCTTTCCCTTATTCAATTGCTATTTTTATTCTTACCAAAAACATGCTGATAACTTGATTACAATAGGTAACTCAAAATTTTGTATGAATGCTCCCATAATGGAAACACTTTTACCTGTCACAGTGGCAACATATAATACTTGATCTCCATTAGACTGAGAAAATCTGCATGAGATAAAAACCTCATCCTGCATGGAATATACAAATCAACTTAAACGAAAACCCATCTAGCACTATGATGAGGAATAAGAGAAAAGTAGGCCAGTGAATTGGAACTTAGAGGCATAAGAAAAATATGACAATTCACTCAAATAAAAACCCCTTTAGCATAAAAAAAAAAAAACCATAAGACCAAGAGAAAATAAGGCTAGTAAATTGCTTCTTAGAGATTGTATTGAAAAAAAAAAAGATGCCAAAGTTAAATGAGTCTCCCGACACTTCAAAATGTTGGAATTTAGACTACTAAAGTACTCACGTTTTCTTTTGATAGAGACTTCAAAGCTGTCGCTGAAGCCACATCCCACACTTTACAAGGACCACCCAGCGAGACCAAATATTTCCCATCCAGACTACACGAAATCATCACGTCAAACTATCAACTAATGACATAAATAACTTCAAAAATATTACAATGCATTGGCATGCATGCCATGATCACCGAATAATCTTCAAAATAATGAAGCCAACTGTACCAACCTAAAATGCAAGTCTTTTACACTCTTATGCGCACCTTCCTCGTTCAGAATAATTTCCATGCTAGGCCACTTGAAGATACTTAAATTTCCATCCTGTACTGCATAAGCCAGACATTATAAAGCCCTTCTCTTTGTAGATAATAAATGGGATTTGCTTCTTCTCTTTATGTCCTAATGCATGCTCTAAAATAATTTTCTTTTCAAATACTTGTTACGACTAAAACAATAAGCTTTTGTAAAATGAACATACAATCATATACTCATTTATAGCCCTACCAAACTGGCTCTTTAAGTTTATTCCACTAAATACACTCTTCAAAGGACAACAAAGATAATATGCATCATTTTGACTAACAATCAGTTTCTAATTTATTGAGAGGCTGTACAATATTTCTTTTACCATTCCTCATTGGGATGTGAACGAGTTCTTCCACAGTAATATAAATAAGTTAAACAAAAGAACACTAACATCTTTATGTACTTCTGCATGCTTGAAGGTTGAACAAATTAAAATGATTGCTGCAACTAAAACATACAGAGAAGTTTGAACAAATAACTATTCTCTACCAAATTGACACAAAGACTAAAACTATGAAAAAAAATCTGTTTTGACCATTTACCTTTATATGTCCGCTTTCTTTCAAAATTATAAGAACTAAGTTCAACAAGTTAACACTCAAATATTTTGGATCTATGATATTGCCCTCAAAAACATGCGAGTTGAGATTAAGTTATTCCACGACGATATGTTCTGAAAAGAATTTCTTGAAAATTGTTATAAATTTCCAAAAAAAATACATCTATATTGATAAGAAGAAGGTCGTTCGTATATTGCTTAAAAATAAAACATAATCATCATCATCATCAATCATACCTTTCCCCACTTCCAATCCATGGAGCATTGAAGTGCAATCTTAAATTCACTAGTAAAGAATCAGAGACTGATTCTTACCTCTCCACCAGCAGCAAATGCAGAACCATCCTGGTTGAATGCCAAAGCTAATTGTTGTCCAATGTCTTTAAGTGGAAGGAGCACTTCCTCAGATGGTTTAACAGTAAGTTTCTGCGTATCGGAGCCCTTTTCAAAATCCCACTTAAACAGTCTGCATAAATAAAGCAAAACATCAAGAACATGCAATTTAAGTTGACTTAAGAATACAGATAGTATACTGAAAAAGGTGTACAATGAATCTTCGTTATATGCATGGAACTAAGGAAAACAGTATCCACTAGTGAAATTTTCATACAATTTTTGAAATCGCAAGTAGACAAATGACTTCAAGTTGCCTCTCATGCCTCACACTTTTTTTCTGTTTTCTATCACCATAAACATAATAATTATCTATACGTAATTTTGACAATTGTTTGATGAAGACTGAGAATTGACTGTGGAGATAGCTTCATGCATGTTACCTTCTTCATTAGGACTGAGGTGTTAAAAGAATTTTAACGATACAGAGCATCTCCATTATGTGTGCAGCAAACACATTTTTGCATAAATTACCTAGGTTAGCTTCAAAATAATACTAGCAACAAAACAAATTTTTCAATCGACTACATGTCAGAATGGGACAAATAGAAACAAATCATACCTGCAATCCATGGGCAGTGAGCAAATAAGGCCCTCCCCACCTGGATGGATAGCCATTCTATACGGCAAATCAGAACCAGTTCCACATTTTGAAACCTGTACTCGAAGGAAAAAAACACACATAAATAACAGCCCTCTCAAGTTTTAAACTGAAAATGCTGATGCGTAACCCCACAATATTTCAGTAATATGATTTATCAATTGATGAAATACAAACACTCCGCAAATCAAACAAAATGCACGTTACCTAACAACTAGTCAAATTTTAGGTAAAACTAGAAGTTTCTCATAGTTGTGGGACTAAAAAAAGAGTTAGCTTCAGAAGCAGAATGAAATGCAGGTCTCATTCTGCTCTCAAATGCTCTCATCCCCTCAGAATCAGAGACAATAATTTGCAATAGTGAATAAATTTTCGCCTAGGGGAATGGCAACAAGTTAATTGTCCCACATCCGGTAGGTAACACAAGCAATTTATTATCGTTTTCGAGGAAGTTCAACCCCGCGTGGTAGTAACGCAGATTTCATACTCCCATTCTATGCTCTTTGGTGAATTCTACAACCATAAATTGAAGGCCAAATAATAAAAGAACAGACATGCTAACATAAATCTTTAAGAGGGAAATGGATTTTACAGGTTGATCGGAGAGGGAGTTAGATGCAAAATCAAAGTGAGCAAGAACAACTGCATTCGGAATACCACTCCGGCCCTCCCCGCCGCCACCAGCGAAGGCGACATAGTAATCTAAAGACCCAACTCTCTCCGACAAAGATTCATCGTCGTTTGAAATGACGTCCCCAGATTGATTGCGATCCTCCTCCGGCACATCAGATTCGAGAGCTAATTTGATGTAATTGTAAGGAACCCAGCCGGCAGAGTAGATAGGGACTCCGTATTTCTGAGATTTGGGAGGGTCGAGTGCTTTGTTCTTCCCCATTTCTGTCTCCTCTGTCAGAGCCAGAGAGCTCTACTAAGAAATGGTAATACTGAAAAATCTTGGGGTAAATTTAGAATTTACTTAGTCTTAGGATTGTGTCCATAGACGAGACCAATAACTCACGTACTTGAACAATGATCTCGTTACAGTGCCGAGCCAACTATAGCCGTGGCTAATTAAATTGGAGGGATGGAGAGGGACAACACGTAGAGCTCGGTACAGCGCTGAGCTAACCAGCCTGCTCATTTGTATCTCTATGTAATTGTACAAGAGGACTAGCTCTCCTGCAAGGGTGCGACAGGACCCGGCTATTGACTAACTTGGTTCCACTCCTAATTATAACTCAATACGTCCATATTTTATAAAACTGAAGATCTAACCCGATTATTTTTCGAATCGAACCAAATTGAGTATTTCAGTTGGTTCAGTTCAATTTCGATCGAGCTCTATTTTTTTGTTTGTATTGGTTTGGCCTTGATCAGTTTGATTCGCTTTTTTACATGTTTTTTGGTAAATTTTTTAAATTAAGAAAAATATAATATTGATTGGGTCCTGTTTTAATAAATTTTGAAAAATAGAATCGAGAACTACGTGAATCTTTGGCTCGACTCAACTTGGTTCAATTTAATTAGTCTCACCCCTACTTTTGCCTAGCTGGTTCGAGACTGGTCGTTTGAATAGTTTCCATTCCTTTCAAATTGAATTTAATTGGTTTGATTTTCAAACCGAACCAAAACCAACCAGATTTTTTAGTTTTACGAAATTTGTCTTGTATTTTTCTGTTCAAGCTCGGTTCAAAGTTCATTTTTTTGTCAGTTTTAATCTATTTAAGTCGATTTGTTCAAATCTTTATTTCATTATAGTATCAATTCGGTTCGGTTCGGTTCTGATCTAAATAGCAAAACTCGTGAGTGCAGAGGTGCTATGGTAGAAAGTTTAAAAGTAGATTAAAATTTATGTAAATTATGTGAAAATACTATTTTATCCTTATTTTAGGTAAGTTCTTATAACGATTCCAGAACTTTCTACTCCAATCCAGTACACCAACCCTAGCGCTATAAGACAAAGCAACTGGTTACTCATTTTCAGCGCCATTAAACCCTAAACCTTGTTATCACTTGAACCTACTGCAGAGCAAGCGGTCGTCGGCGATGGCGAAGCGTCTAATACCAAGCTTCAACCGTGTCCTGATTGAGAAGATAGTGCCTCCATCTAAAACCACTGCTGGGATCCTCTTGCCGGAGCTTTCCTCCAAGGTACATTTCTTCTTGCAGAGTTTCAGATTTCTCTTTGTAGGTGCTGACGTTTGTTTTTTCTCATACTGGATCAAGCGGTTTTGATTGGTTGATTTTTTGGTCAAATAGATTAACTCGGGAAAGGTTGTTGCCGTTGGTCCGGGAGCTCGGGATAAATCGGGGAATTTGATCCCGGTTTCGGTGAATGAAGGAGAAACTGTTCTTTTACCTGAATATGGAGGTACTCAAGTGAAGCTTGGCGACAAAGAGTAAGTCGTTCTTGTTTAATTTATCTTAATCTCCACTACTTTTTCTTCATTTGTTCATTTCTTCTCAAAGTTGCGGCATTGAAATTTGTCGAAATGTTGCAGGTTTCATTTGTACAGGGATGAAGATATTCTCGGAATTTTGCATGAATGATCGATTTGGTTTTGACCATTTGAGGATTTTGATGAAATTTTTCCGCTTTTATCTGAACCGCCCTTTGTATTAGTCTGAACTGAGAAATGTTATGGAACATGAAATCGAAATAATTTTCATCATCTCTTATCTATGGTTTACTACTAACTCAACTTCTAGTTAAGCAGGTCAGATTGAATTGTAGAGAGAAGAGGAGAGAATTATTATATGTTTACAGGTTTTGAATTCTGTCATTCTGTCACCATCCCCCATTGGATCACTTGTAGCTGATATACTCCTAGTTACAATATCACTTTTTTCAATCAATTGTTGAGGTGTGTTTTTAGCTCTTCAGCGTTATAATTTGATTTTGAACTTTGTCAGTCTCATCTCCGGTGATGAATCTCCGATTATTTTGAACAGTGTTGATCATCTCCGGTGATGATTTTGAACAAACTAGGGAAGCTAATCAGGCATTATCAAGGTGTTGAGTTTCATTATCAAATCATATTCCTTACTTTCCAATTCTTTTAATACTTCCATTACTTCAAAGGTAATGTCATTGACACTTGATTATAAAATATTCAACTTTTACACCCAAGATTCATTCACACTAATGCAATTGGACCCACACTGTTTATTCATCTGGTCGACTTTCAGAGTGGCACAACTAGACCAAACCAGCCTCGAGTCAGGGCCTTTTGGGTCGACCATATTTGCATATAGCGAACTCGAGTGACTCGTATCGAGAAATTTGGTTAATCCCACTTAATATTGTACTGACTTTATTTTATAATCTACATAACAAAATGTTGATGTAGATAATAATTGGTCTCTTATGTGTTATCGTAAATGGTTACTAACCGTTTGAGATCTACGTGCTCTTGTAATAGGGACATCGAGGCGAGGGAAGATGCGACGATCATGGTCTGTCTAGAGAAATTGACGAGTTAGATGTAGGGGAAGATTCGTTTTTTGTTCGTTTTTTACTTATTAGTCTTGTTCAATTTTAACACATGAATTTACACAAGTCCTACGTATTGATTCAGTCAAGTTGGATCAAAATTTCAAACTAAAGTCTAGTTTGAAGCTATATTTTTCTAAATTTGGAACAATAACGTTCGGTTCGGTTCGGTTCGATTTGGTCTGATCCAACTAATAGATCCCAACCATTCTAGAGTAGATAGAAGTAGAGATAAAATGTAGTTGCAAATAAACAAACTACCCACACCACATGTAAATAAAACTATAAATCGAAAGAATTGGAAAATTAAGATTATAATAATAATAATATAAAATGGAACTTCCTTAAAAATTTCATAAAATAGAAACGCATTCTCTCTCTAAAAATTAGCGGTAGAGAAGAGAGAGAGAGAGAGAGAGAGGAGAGTTCCCAACTGAAACCAATGCTTTTCGTCCTAAACAACCACCCTTCTCCACCATAGCTGAGCTCCCAGAACGTGCATCTCTCTCTCTCTCTCTCTCTCTGGTGTTCAGAGCATTCCAGAACGGGAGAGAGTTGCAGGAATTTCTTCTCCGCATGACTTAGACTAGAGATTTTCCAAATGCACGCTTACAATCGACTGCCTAGCAGTGGTCACTCCTCCCCGTCCCCTCCTGCTTCGCCTATTCGCTCACCGCGTTTGCGCCACGCCCGCTCCAAGGCCGGCCGGTTCACCTCCGGTCAGCAAACGGCCCGGACCCTACCTCAGCGCCTTGCCTGGCTCATCCTATCCGTCCTTCTCCGTCGCCAGGGCATCTTTCTTTTCGCTCCTCTTATTTACATCTCCGGTATGCTTCTTTATATGGGAACTGTCTCATTTGATGTCGTTCCGATTATCAAGCATCGTCCTGCTTCCGGTACTATCTACCGGAGCCCTGAGGTCTATGCCAAGCTCCGCCCCGAGATGGATGCTGATAATTCTTCTGTCGATGCGGTCCGTTTCTGATTTTTATTTGCGTATTTGCTTATCATTCTTCCGGATAACGAGTTTTTCCAAGCTGCTTGCCCTGCGCTTGATTTCTTTATGGGGAGATTTGATGAGTTATTGGAATTTACTGCGGAAATCGTGATGAGTTGTGTTTTTAAGTAATGGTTGAGGTTTTTGTAGTGATATGGTAACTTGGTCCGTTTCTGATAGAAATTTGATAGTTTATTGCATATTTTTGAAATATTTTTCGTGATTAGAATTAGTCAATTCTCTTTGATGTTACCAACTAGAGAGTCTTATCTTTTCTTTTCATAATTATAGTGTCATTGAATACATTGTTATAGCACGATCATGGCCTTGCGGGATCATATGGCTTTGCAGGCTTAATCATTTTCGCTGTATATCTGCCAACAAAAGCTGTTCTTTGTAGATTTACTGATCTATTTCGTTATTGTGGCATCCAGATGTGATATGCTGGTGAATTTGTAAAAGTGTACGGTGAAGGTGAATAAACAGAAAAAAAAAAACATCTATTGTATAGATGGTGTATATACCTACCATTTTGATTCATCCAACTTCAACGTATAAAAATTAATATCCAATGTGCTCAGAGTATGGTTTCCATTGAGTTCAGGAAACAGTGTTCATGGGCTAGTTTTCGGTTCGTCTGTTAACTGTAATACAAATGAAAAAGGTATTTTGCATATTGTGTGCTGTCTAGCAAAAGGACCTGGTAATTTATTAGATCAATGTCCAAATGAGGGCCATCAAGCTGGGATTTTTGAGTTTAGAACTGTGGGTGTTTTATTTCTTAGTGCTGTAATCTGATTATATTTTATAGTCTAGTGTTGTAGGTGTAGAAAATTTTTAATTGATTTCATCTTCCATGAGTTCTTCCTGGTCATGGATAAATAAAGTTTGCAGGAGAAGCTTCAGTTGTTCCTGTTGTAAATATTTTGTGAGTCATGGTTTAGATTGTATGGATATGTGAAAAAGACTTAGTTGCTTCATGTGGTTGATCTGATATCTCAATAGACAGGTCGAGGGGATGTGGAAAGTTGGATTGTTGGTCATTTGTTGTTGTTTTCTTCATGTTGTTTGGCTTAATGCCACAAATCATGAGATTGATCACGATCAGGAAAAAAAGTGCAATTGAGCTTTAACTTGTATTTTATTATCTTCTATCAGATTTATAGATTCCCCGCTGTTCATTAGCTTTGGTACTTAGTACACTTGTCTAATATATTAGGATTGGAGATCGTAACTTCCTAATTTTATGATTTTCTTGCATAGAGCATCGTCCTTTTCTAGTCTACAGGTTTTTACTTTTATTACTTTCTTGTATCCTTTTTTCTTTTAACTAGAATTGCTTTCTGTATTAATGTCCATGTTTGTATGTATATAATTCGTTCTTACTGAGATAGTTCTCGAATGCCCTCTAGAGTATATTCTGTTCAGATTTACCACTTTTTTAGTTTTTAATGATTTAGAATTTTCTGCAATTTGGATTTGTCATTTATATATGATTTAGATCTATTTTTTAAATTGGTCATTCTTTTTGGTTTGAGTTTTTTTAATTTTATTTTTCAAGCTATTTCTTTTTTAACTAGCTCTCCAACCTAGTTTCTTTGTTTTTTTATTTTAGTTTTTGCTTTTCAACTCTGTGACCTACTTTTACTAGTCCAAGTTGTATTTTATTTCTTCATTTCATATGTGGTACACATTTTTGACACATTAATGCAAAACTGGCAGTTATCAACAATTTGGAGATACTCCCATAAAGGCGGTGAGTGGAGGCCGTGTCCTCGCAAGTCTTCAGAAGGTATGGTACATTTCAATTTGTAACACTACATTTAAGCTTAGTAGTTTTTCCATGGTGTGAGATATTCTTGAACTTTTAAATGTTGCTTTTTCGCTGGTTAAGACTATTTAAATTCAACATTTTGCTTTATTTTTTAATTGAATGCTTGGTTTATCTGTATAGGATTACCAGACTTAAATGGGTATATATATGTCGAGGCAAATGGTGGCTTAAATCAACAGAGGACATCGGTTGTTTTTTATGCTTTAAATTCCTCTTCTCTCTTTATTCTGTTTTATAGAAAAATTGTGGGCAAAAAAACTGTATTCTACTCACCATGTCTGCCTGCCCTGCTGTTTTCTATCCTTTGCAGGTTTGTAATGCTGTTGCTGTGGCTGGTTTTCTTAATGCAACACTTGTGATGCCCAATTTCCTTTTTCATAGCGTTTGGAGAGATCATAGGTTAGCTAGTGTTTATGTTTTATTTATTTTACTAATATTTGATGTTGGATTTTCAAAAAATAAGAAATTGTTTGGTGTATGTATTATCCATAGAATCAAGACATGTGCATTAACTTGAGTCTTGACTACGGATATTCCAAGTATTCTCCAATCTTTCCACTTGAAGCTCTAGCTGATAATACATAGGACTTGAAGAATTGTGTTTCTTGGAGGAGACCATAAGGGTTTCCTATTTTTGAAGAAAAATGTTGGAGTATTAGAAAAGATTTAAGTGATGTCCAACTTAAAATGAATGGAAACTCTGGGACGACAATAGTAATGAACTATTTTACTTTGGATCATATTTTTTCAGTGATGGACTTGGGACTAGATTTATATTAATTTAAGTTGAAATCGTGCAAAGCTGTAGTTTTAATCTTTCTTTTCTCAGTGAAAGTTTAACATAAGAGAACAATTGAAAGTACAACAATGTAACCATTTGATTCCATACTCAAAACAGGAGACTTAAGGTTTTGCCAATAAGTTCCTTACAAAAGTGTGCAATTGTCCCCAATAAAGCTATTTTACGCATACCAAATGTACCTAAAATGCACGCCTAGTCCATATCCCTAGATATGTGATTATATGACCGTCTCCAGCAATTTTATCGCTCATCTGCCTAGTGTTGCTGAAGGCTGAGGCACTTTCCTAGTGTCCTACTGTAAGAGTGGTAATAACAAAATGAGTAAAAATATGATTAGTTAAAATCAAATTTGAAAAGGGTATATGAAAGGAAAGCAGCAGCAGTCTTGATTAAAAGGGCTAATCATGACAATACAATGCCATAATTGTAGAGCCTTATAATCGTGGTGTTGTTCATGATCATGCATATTATTTGTTATTTTCACGTCTTGCATAGATTGTAAATACCATCCATGTCAGCCTTTTTAGTTATATATACTGAAATATATGACATTTTTTTATCCAGTAAATTTAAAGACATTTTTGACGAGGATTATTTCATTAATACCCTGGAGAATGAAGTGCGGGTTGTAAGAAAGATTCCTGAATACATAATGGAACGATTTGACCACAACATGAGCAATGTCTATAACTTTAGAGTAAAAGCGTGGTCTTCTATTCATTATTACAAGGATACAGTCCTTCCTAGGCTACTTGAGGAAAAGTAAGCTGTTGATTAAACTTTGCTTGTGTTACTTATTTTCTATGACACTTATGCTCCATATTTGTGGAAAGCTATGGAAATATTATATGCTTATAATTTCTGTTAATAATATCTCATGTTATGGTTAATACTTTGTTTAAAATCAGAGTTGTAAGGATTTCTCCTTTTGCAAATCGATTATCATTTGATGTTCCCCCTGCTGCTCAACATCTTCGATGCTTGGCAAACTATGAAGCTTTGAGGTTTTCCAGTCCCATATCGTCAATAGCAGACGCTTTGGTTGCTAGAATGAAGGAACGCAGTGCTACCAATGGTGGAAAATACGTTTCAGTGCATCTTCGGTATGAAGAGGTATTTTCTATCAAATGATATCTTCAAATGCATTTGTAAACATTAATAGACTGCCATACATTATATATGATCCCAGGACATGGTTGCCTTTTCTTGCTGTGTATTTGATGGGGGGCAAAAAGAGGAAGAAGACATGATAGCAGCAAGAGAAAAAGGTTGGAGGGGAAAATTTACAAAACCTGGCCGAGTTATACTCCCTGGAGCAAATAGGGTCAATGGAAAATGTCCGATGACTCCTTTGGAGGTATAATCTGTTGGTTTGTCTTTGCTCTTGCCTATTATACTCTTGTGGCTGTAGCTGTCAATTTTTTATTCTTTCGCAATCTGCTTAGTTTGGAAAATTCTCGGAAGAAATAGCCTTGATCTTTTTCTTTCATGTTAACATTTTCTGTTTGCTCAACAACTGATACTTAAATGGAACATTGGCGTGTACTAACACTCTCTGGTACTTTCTGGCATACAGACAATGACTTGAGTTTCGTAAAAAATACTCCACTTGATTTTTTTTTTTCTGATAACATACAGAGATGTGATGTTAGAAATTAGAAACACTTTAATGGGGTTAACTCATTTTCTGTATACGTTTATGTTCGTAAGCTGACAAAGAAGATTTTTATTTTATTTTTATTATCGATTATTGTGTGTTTCATGATGGAAGTTTCTGTGATTTATAAGAGGAAGTGTCAGTGTTATTTCATCTATTTTGTGGTCCTGTATTCATTAGGTTGGGTTGATGCTTAGGGGAATGGGCTTTGACAGAAATACATATATCTATTTGGCATCTGGAGAGATATATGATGCTGAGAGATCAATGGCCCCATTAATAGAGATGTTTCCAAATATGCAAACGAAGGAGATGCTGGCTTCAGTTGAGGAGCTTTCACCATTTAAGGTCTGAGCAATTTTGGTTTTTGTTTTTTCCGTTTTGACGATTTGAATTTTTTTTCTTTTCTTTTGACTTGATTTACTGCTTGTAGAACTATTCTTCCAGGATGGCGGCCATAGACTATACTGTTTGTCTACACAGTGAGGTATTTGTGACAACTCAAGGTGGAAACTTCCCTCATTTTCTTCTAGGTCACAGAAGATACATGTATGGTGGACATTCAAAGACAATTAAACCTGACAAGAGGAAGTTGGCTTTACTATTTGATAATCCAAACATTGGGTATGTATTCACAGCCTCATTTTCGAAGTTTTGCTGATGAACATTATATTTATATAACTGAAAGCGGTGATCAATTGGCTGAGTGAAAATATTCAAGCAGTACCATGGAGGAAATCTATGTTTAAGGTCCATAGGTGGAGACATGCATTAGCAGAGAAGTGAAATTTTTGCTGAAATATATGGGCTAGTAACATTTGCTAAATTCTAAACACGTGCCCCAATAAAGTCCATAATTTAAAATTAAAAAATCATCTATATCTAGTACAGTATTCAAGAATTGGGCATCATTATCGCTCATGTTAAACTTACGGAATCTCTTGGAATCATCTCATTGGCCAAGTTAATTTTAAGCTTCAATGCCTTCGAAATGATTTATGATACAATGCGGAGAACTACACCATGTTTACTTCTTTCCTTGATTTTGTGGTTTGTAGATGGAAAAGTTTCAAGCGGCAAATGATGAGTATGCGGTCTCACAGTGACTCCAAGGGGTTTGAGCAGAGAAGGCCAACTAATTCTATATATTCTTTCCCATGTCCAGATTGCATGTGCCATACTAACAAATCAGACACTTCAAAATCATCAACAACGTGATAAGTATTGGAGAGACTTTTCAATCAGACATAATCTTGTAGGCCTATCTTTCCGCCAATGCTCCTTCCAATGGTATGGTAATTCTTTCATTTTTTCCCCATTTCTAACTCGGAAAGAGGCCGGGCTAGGAGCCAGTTGTATTTAGCAGGGAGTCCTAGCGATCTGATTATTCTCAGGGATAGATAGACCATTCTGCCTGGATCCTCAATAGCGTATCGATAACTTGTGATTGTGATGTTGGAGTTGCTTCTGTATCTACTAACTAAACTAGCCTGCTGACACATTTAGTTCCACCCTGGTTTTGCCATTTTTTAGAACTTAGGTTTGAGATTGGTTTGGCAAGTCAAGATTGTAGAAAAACCAGGTCCACTAACCCTTTCCTTTTCCTTATCTACACAGCAGTTTTGTACCCTTTTTTTCGCATTCTTTTAGCCTCCATTTTGAGGTTGCATTTGTTTAGGTCATAGGATTCAACAATATTCTTCATTCCATCTTTGTTTTACTTTTCTGGCTTCATGAACACAAGAAAAATATAATATGAGTGAAATTTTTGTTTCAAGAATTTGATCTTTCTACTGTCCTTGGGGAATTATTGGTAACATTTTTTGGGGGCAATGTCGTGTAGGATACCTGAGATTATGTCATGGGTTGTGCTTTGCAATCTTGCAAGTTTAATGTTCTTTTTTAGTTTAATTGAACTTAGCTTTGGTTTTGTATTATTTGTTCTTGTTCTTTTTTTTTTTTTCTCTCTTTGGGTCAGTTTCCTTCCCCTTTTTTTGGACAAATGATATTTTAACTTCACCCTTCATTTTGTATCCTAATTTTTTAACAGGTTATGATGTAATATTAAGAGTAATGTTACGTTTACCTTCTTGTTTTACTTTTTTAAAATACTTGTTGACGTGTCAAACAATAATTGGTACAATTAATGTAATAAATTAATTTATAATTTATAATTTGGCACATCGGCAGTTATTTTAAGAGGGTAGAACAAGAAGGTAAACGTAACATTACTCAAATATTAATATATGAGTAATGTTAGGTTTACCATATAATTTTATTATCTAATTTTTATCTCTGGATGTAACGCTTTTTAATTGGTGTAATAATTAAGATAAATTATAAATAGTTGAAATAATATATTTATTACACCAATTATTGAAACGTCGCATCAGAAGGTAAACTTTGAGTATAAAATTATAGTGTGTACCAATACCTTAAATATATTGTATTGTTGAGACGGTTAGCTACTACGAGTTTAGACTTTTTAACACACGCTTCTTGACAAGGATTAAGATTTCTCTCTCAACTGAGATTGTGATGCTCTTGTTATGTTGCAATCCGTCATATGATATCAAGAATGATTTGACGACTTATCCAATATCGAGGGATTTGTACAATCTTGCATTCACTGAGAACAATGAAAGACACCAACGCACGAGTAAAATTCTCTTTTTCTACAAACAAAATGTGTTTTGAGGTAAGCTTAAAAATAAATTCATACAAATTTCAACTCAAAACAAACAATAACTCGTAAGTTGAAGCAGGACTTTGCATGAAAGCTTGCTCGGTTGGTGGAGGAAGGTGTCTATTAGATAGTTCAAAATTTATCTATAAAGATAGTTTTAGATGGTAAGGGTCAAATTTCTAAGATTGAATAGTAATGTAGATTCTACAATGTTTAAAATTTGATAATACAGGTATAATTGCCCCCCAACGAAACCAAAACTTTGTAAGTTGTTTTATGCTAACTAGTGACCATGTAATAGCTATATATGTAAAATTGTTCTATAACCCTTAAACTATGCTGGTAGTGATAAATTGACTTTTAAATTAATTTTTTTTAACAATTTAACCCTTAAACTATTTTCCGTTAACAAACTCGGCATTCTCGTTTATATTTCCATTCAAATTGAGAGTCGGTGTCCGGAAATGCGCGGGTCGCCTGCTTGCTCTAGAGATTGTATGCTTTAGTGTATTTTTTGAATCAGAGTCTATTTCTAGACGTCCGCTTTGAACTTCATAAATCTGCTTTCGAGAAACTTTTTCGACTCTTACATTTTGGGATGCTCGCGTTGAATTTCGAATGCTGCCCTCGATTTTAACAAAAAAGTTAACAGGATTGAGGAGTTTTTTTAACGGAGAATAGTTTAAGTATAAGTTGGTCATTACTCCCATTTATTTTATCCTAGAATATATATATATATATATATATATATATTAGAGGGGTGTAAAACTGAACCGGAACCGATGAACCGAATCGTAACCGGTGAAATCGGTTCGGTTCGGATCGGTTTTGAGCATTTGAAAACCGAACTTTGGATTGATTTTGTAGGAACCGAATTTTTAGGTTCGGTTTTCGATTTGGATCGGTCAAAACCGATAGAAACGAAACCGAACCGAACCGTATTTAACCGTCTATGAAGCCTTCTTGAATCTTTCAAGCCCAACCTTGTAGCCAAGTGTCTTAATAGTTAATATTTCGTTGAACTTGAGCTCGGAAATCTCCGTAAGTAAATGGGTTGTAGTTGGGGCTTCTAATGACAGTTTCTTCTGGACGGAAGACGAAATAGCAGATCAAAATCTTATCCCTTTTATGTCTATTCACCTTCACCCTGTGCTTCACGCTCTTGTATTCGTCGTTGCTAATCGCCTAAAATTCAAAGCAAAAAGCATAGAAACTTTGAATAAAGTATGCTATATTTAAGAACTTGCCAGCCCGTCAATGGAAGTGATGAGAAAACTTTTATATTATTTAAATTTTTTTAAAATAGGATGTAGAGCCGGAACCGAAACTTTCAGTTCGGTTTTGGTTTGGTTTTGGTTGATTAAACTATCGGTTTCAGTTCGATTAACCTGAAACCGAAATGGTGATCGGTTCGGTTCGGTTTCTCTCCAAAACCGAAGCAAACCGTATTTTGCACACAACTAGTGTATATATATATATGGGTAAATTGAAATGGTGTGAATCTTACTGACATCAATAAGTTGTTGTAGATTATAATTTAGAATAAATAGATTCAATGTTGTAATCAAGCAATTATTTATTTCGAATATAAATATAAATATTCAAAAAAATTAAAATAACTAAATCTCTTTATTAAATATTTCATAAATCATTGGAAAAACAACGTCAACATCTAATGCGGTGCAAATTTATATCTGAAATTTGACTCTACGAAAGTTCGTAAGAACGAAACGAGCAACACGATCATGGATTCCAAGTCAATTTAGCGAACCAGATCCGTCGAGTTGAGAGAATTCTTTTCTGTCTTCGCTTTTTTCAGTCTGGGTCAATGTGGGTTTGTGAGATGGAGAGAGTTGCGGAGGAGATCTATCCGTGAATCCATTGTTGATGTCTATTTTTGTTGCTGCTTTCTCGATTCAGACCCTTTTCTCTCGCGACTTTGCTTCTCTTCCATAGAGCGTTGCGGGAATGGTGAAAAGAGCGTCAAATAGGGGTGGCGCTTGCCAATCGTCCGGTCATAGTTGCGGCGCCAGAGCTCCAAGCGTTAGAGACACTATCTGCAACGCCGGTGCCGGTGCCGCATCAGGTTTACTTTTTATTTTTTAATTTAATTTCTGGGATTTATTTTTCAATTGATACCCAATTTTTAAATTTTACTTATTTCCATCGCCATAGTAGTTTGATCCTTTTCGTTTGATCATTGAGTAAAAATGTTTGATTTATCGATGTGGGGTGTAGGTGCTATTGCTGCTACGTTTGTATGCCCTTTGGATGTGATAAAGACGAGATTGCAGGTTTATGGGCTTCCTTCTGGACATAGAGGTATGATCCAGGTTGTGTTTCTTGAAAAAAAAAAATTAACTAGTTGTAACGGAAATAATTGCTTTACTGGAAGTGGAGTATTTTCAAAAGTTATCTGTGGAGGAATGAAATTTTAACCCAGAACGATAATGTATGCATTATGTACTATGTCGTTCATTTGTAATTTGACATCTATATTCAATTTTGTTGAACATTAGTAGTAGATCATACAGGACAAGACATCAAAAGTGTAGCTCTTGAGTAGTATGGAATTCATCAACACGATTCTTACTTTTCCGATAACTTTTTATGGAAATCTTATTGTTATTACTTCTCAGCAAACTGCACGTTTAGATTTTGTATCCAAAGGTGATTTGTAAAAACGTGTTTATTCTTCATACAGTAAAAATTGTTGATTATTCTAGGACGGGAATGTTGCTTGAAGCTTTTTTTATCTGGTTCTTTCAAGGTAATGTCATTATTACAAGCTTAAAGGACATCATCCGTGCTGAAGGCTTGAGGGGAATGTATCATGGTCTTTCTCCAACAATTATTGCTCTCCTTCCAAACTGGGCAGTGAGTGTTGTTTTTATCTAGTAATCATATCAGCTTTAATCTTTCATAGACAATTGTTATGATGCTTTTGATTCAAATTCTCTCTTTCTTTTTTATCTTTATTGAAGTTAAAGGATTTCTCATTTTTTAAAAGATGGTATGATAGCACAACCACATCTATAAACTCTTAACATCACTTAAAAATTGTCGAAATATATAAAGTTTTTTCTTGGGTATGAATAGAGTTACATCCTGTCATATTGATTCAATTCTGGATTTTCATCTATGTCCATCATTGCATGGTTTTGTAACTTTTTTTTTTTGTCTTTTTCTCTGTGATGTAATTCCTCTACTTCGGAAATTTTGAGATCATTCAAGTGACAGAATGCTTATTTAACATGTAGGTTTACTTCACAGTATATGGGCATCTTAAAGCCCTACTCCATTCAAATGGTTGGTTTTGCGTTGTTGTTTCTGCAAGATCTATTTATTCTCGATTCCATTGGCACATGTCATCCAATATTTTTCTATTTTTCTCTATGTCTTAGTCCTGGAGAGATTAAATTCATGCAAGTTCTTATTTACTGTGGTTGTAGCAGGTCATGGTGACCAACTCTCATTGGGTGCAAATATGTTTGCTGCTGCAAGTGCAGGGGCTGCCACTGCCCTCACCACCAATCCATTGTGGGTTGTTAAAACTAGACTCCAAGTAAGTATTTTTGTTCTTATTTTTGTAGTTCTCTTAATGTTCCCTCATGGTTTGCTTTGCTTTCCCTATCGTTCATGATCGGTTCTCCACTTAGCTTCCTTCTGACATATATCTGGCATCTGCATGTATCAATGAATCTACAAAATGTTGTAAATAGCAGCAAGATTTTTAGTTATAATAAAACATTAGTTTATAGAACTATCCTGGTCATGATATACCAGGTGCTTAATGCAATATGGGAAGGATGTATGAGCTGAACTTCCTGACTGTATATTTGATATTTTGAATAATAATATCTCTCCTCCTTTTAATAGTAATGATAGGTTAACATTCTAATCTTACTTTTTGACATGATGCTTATTAATTGATGCAATTAATGTCTTATATCTTAATTGTTACTCTAATTTGTGAGTGACACGTAAGTCGGCGATAAAATTTGAGTATAGAATTAGAGGGCAAACTTATCATTATTCGGTTGTTAAATACTCATCTCTTCATAAAATTTGTTGTGTGGGGTAACCTTCATTGATATATAACAGGTAAGAGACATAATTTATCGGGACAACTTTCGAAGAATTTGTAAATTTGAATTTTCATTCCATTTTTCCTTGGTTCAAAGATACTTTTTTGTCTTTGGAAGTATACGATGATGTGTCAATCCCCTGTTGGTCAAACCTTTCTTTTTATCAAGCCTTGTGGATTGATTATGTGTTATCTTTATTTTAGACTCAGGGAATGAGGCCCGGTGTGGTTCCTTATACAGGAATACTTTCGGCGTTCAGAAGGATTGTACACGAGGAAGGAGTGAGAGGACTTTATAGGTCAGTTTTAAATTCAAATGCAAAGTTTCATTGTATTGAGTAATTACTGTCATTTTGTCATTTTTATCGAGAAAAACGTTAAGATTATCTGCTTTGAATCGTTCCCGAATGAAGAATTTTGTTTCAATGGTTTGAAACAGTGGAATCATCCCTTCATTGGCCGGGATAAGTCACGTTGCGATACAATTTCCTGCGTACGAGAAGCTCAAATTTTACTTGGCACAAAGGGGTAATTTGATTTTCTTTATTCGGATATAGACCTGGTTATCGGCTTTTGAAAATTGTTTTTGACAATAGAATTTTGAACTTTTCAGAAAACACAACCACTGATAAGCTAGGCCCTGGAAGTGTAGGCATTGCCTCTGCCATTTCCAAAATCACTGCTTCTTTATTAACCTATCCTCATGAGGCTAGTCTCATCCCCCCCTTGCTCTCTTCCAATAAAGAAACAACCCATGATTGATCTTTTCTCTCTCTCTTACATATTTGCAGGTAATTCGTTCTCGTCTTCAAGAGCAAGGACAACAAGCGAGAACTGTCGGGATTCAATATACCGGGGTGATAGATTGCGTAAAAAAAGTGTTGGAAAAGGAAGGTTTTTGCGGATTTTATCGGGGTTGCGCAACCAATCTTCTGCGAACAACCCCATCAGCCGTTATTACTTTTACTAGTTACGAGATGATATGCCGATCCCTACAGCAACTTTTTCCGCCGGAAAATGGCGAGAGTTCATACCACAGATAAGGCCTCCATTTTTTTTTTTTTTTTCCTGAAATCATAAACCCAATCAAAAGCAGATTAAGATAATATATACTGATTGATTTGTTATTTCTTTCCACCCCTCTTTGATGAATGGGTTCTCAAATTCTGAAGTTATAGTAGAGTAGTGCATCGGATAGCGCCATTAGAACTGGTCTGAGTAGGAATTATCAGCCCAGGAGATGACTTGTTGTGAAATTTGTTGGAAGAAAAATAGAACATTCTGCAATAACAATACCACTTCATGGTTTTCTGGCTATTTTGGGGCAACTTGCCTTCTTTTGTCCGACGAATCCGTATAGTTTTAATTTCGTTTTGAATGGTCATCCGGACAATTTTTTATGGATAAGTTTAATGACAAATGTCGCACGTTATTTTGTTAGTTGAATAATGTTACGTTTACAGTTTAGTTTTACTTTTCAATTCTTTATTAAAAAATAGAAATTATGACTACTATATTAAAACAAATTTTAAATTATAAAGATCATTAATGTGTTATTACCTTAAATGTGACATTTTCTTCTTAATCATAAAATAGTTGCACAAATCATAATATCACATGGAAATAGTTTTTATATGATTTCCAATGAAATTAGAAAATAAGGAGTACAACAATACATTTACTATTTATTTTTATTTTTTTAATTCTGATTTCTGACGACAATTAATTACTTATTTTATCAAATTAATTGTATTAATTAATGAATATCAAAGTTAAGATTAAGTGGTAAGAACACGAGACAAACATAACAATACTATTTGTTTAAACGGAGTTTCAAGAATGAACTCCAAGAAGCCATAGTAGAAATTGGCATTGATAAAATTGTCAAAATGAAGCAAGATGTTCAATGAAGCAAAGATTGAGATGTGTGTTTAGAAATTTCACCTTTAAAATATGGTATAATACGTGTTGGGCATGAAATATTGAGGGTTAGGCTAGTTTAGCCTGGTTGAACCACGATTCGGATGATTTTCGAACTCGAAAACTGAACACTGAATTGTTACCCGAGGGTCTAGGAGTAGTCGATCCATGTGCAGTTCTTCGTGTTATTAGAATTAAACGTCTCAAATTCTTTTCGATTCAGCCTGAAAAAATCGAAAGTGATGTATTTGAAGAGGTCTTTTTTTTCGTAATATTTTTTTTATGTAAATCTCAACGTTATTTCTTCTTATATCCTAATTGTTTCTTAAAAAATATTTTTTTATTTTATTTTAAACTCAAGAACCAAACAGTATTTTATTTTCCTTTGAGTCTTTCCTCTGTCCCTGCCTATGAACAGGGAGATACGGTCGACCAGACCACCAGAAACCAAGCCTCTCTGTTACAGGCCATCACTAGAAGGAGCTCTGCTGACCATGCAAGCCTCAGAAATTTTCTGTCACGCCCCAAAGGAGACCCGAGACAGAACGAAAAATGATTCAACCCGAAAATCGAACCAAGTCATCCAAATCTTAAAACCTAGTGTTATTAATTTAGGTTGTGGAAAACTTTTATTACAATATTAAATTAGAGTATAAATCAGAAAAGCTAAATTTAAAGGTCTAATAGTGACATCTATAATAATGTAGTGAGATATACATAAAAAAATAAATGAGTCGGAGAAAAATTAAATAACTTAAAATCTCATAACTTTTCAACAAAATCTAACCTCTCCAATACAATAAATTTTTAGGAGGACCTTTTAAATCACTCCACGTTCTGCAAACCGCACCTCACTCCGGCCACAGTGTTTTCACTTTGACCACAACCTTTCGATTGTCATTTTTCAGGCCACACCCTTTTAAGTCCGACCTCAATCAGCAAACAACACCTTGTTAGATTTTTGGCTGTTTCCATGTGAATGCTTCAAAAATGGAAACCCAAACGTCAAATAGAGAAAGCCATGTGATGTGGCCTTGTGTGTTGGAATTCTATTGGTCAATGTATTTTTTATTGATTAACTTGATGGATGTTAATCTTAATGCATAAAAATTAAGTGAAAAAAAAAGGTTCTGGTCCTCTGTCTAGTACTCTCACGATAGTTCAACCATTAAAGACTATCATCAAGGCTCAAAGTATTGAGAGAGAGAGAAATCAAATCTTCTTAAAACATCAAAGGCATGGATTCAGGTAAAGAAATCGTTCACTGTCAAACTAAAGTATGTGAAAATCAATTAGTTTATGATTCTGGGTGTTTTTCTATGATGAAAAAAAAAAAAAATTTAACGCTATTAGCATGAAAATTAACGTACATGTGGTATCAGAGAGTCGTTGTAGACCAGTTGATTTTCCAATTATGAATTGTATGTTTATCCGCTGCTTAATGATCGATTTCTGCTTAAATAAGGATGAATAATTGGTGAGATTAAGAAATTTCAAAATTAATGTTTATCAAAAGTACTGTTCACACGATTTTACTGTTCACGCCGGCCAATTACTGTTCACGTCCGATTTACTGTTCACTCCGGCGTACTGTTCACGGCCGATTACTGTTCATTAAAAAAAGTTACTGTTCATGGTTGAAAAGATGAAATAATTCTTGATGTTTTGATTATTTTGTTTAATTGTATATATGACAATTATGTTTTGTCATTATTAATAATTGAAATTAGAACAAAATATCATTTATGCGAATGTTATTATTATTTAATTTGATGTCTAACTTATGATGATTTGTTAGTCACCAAAGTGGCCGGATCAGAACGTTTTTCTCAGATATCAAATTAAATAAATTCAATTACTCATGTTTTATGTGATGATCGATAATGAAATGACATGATGAAAATTATAATTCTAACATGAGTATATTGATTTTCATGATTATAAAATATGTTAAATCACCCAAATGTGGATTGGTTATTTTATAATTATGAATATGATTGTGGTAACTTGATATGCTTTGATTAGGTGTGTTTAGTATATCCAAAGATAACGAACATGTCTATATCAAGTATGTTGATTACCAATTATGTGAAATTTAAGTTGAGCATCAATTATGTTTATGATTGTATATTGTTGTGTCACCCAAAGGAGAACTTCAATATATATTTATGATTGTCTGATTGCATTATGACTCAAAGTATTATTTTGATTGAGCATGTTTTATATTTTGCAGCATCTATTCCTGTTGCTCTTCATTTGCAAGCCGCATCTGTTGTAAAGTTTTCTGGTCTAAATTTCTCTGAATGGTACGAATAAGTTCAGTTTCACCTCGGTGTTCTGGATCTTAATTTGACACTTTTGACTGAGAAACCAGCTGCTATTACTGCAACTAGCAGTGCTGATCAGAGATCTTCCTATAAAGCTTGGGAAAGATCAAACAGATTGAGCCTAATGTTTATGCGAATGACTGTAGCCAACAACATCAAGTCCACATTTTCGAAAACTGAAAGTGCAAAGGAATTTATGAAATTTGTGGAAGAATGTTCTCAGTCTGAATCGGCTGATAAATCACTTGCTGGAACACTGATGGGTACTTTGACCACCATAAAGTTTGATGGTTCTCATACCATGCATGAACATGTTGTCGAAATGACAAACATAGCAGTAAGATTAAAGTCCATGGGAATGGAAGTGAATGAGAACTTCCTAGTGACATTCATCCTGAACTTCTGGCCTCCTCAATATGGCCCATTTCATATGAGCTATAACACTATGAGGACTAAATAGAATGTGCATGAATTGCAAAGTATGCTCATTCATGAAGAAACAAGGCTTAAGAAACCAGGAACTCAAGCTGTCAATCTCATGAATTATGAAGGAGCTGGAAAAAACCAGGAAAGAAAGGTGGAAAGGGTAAGAAAGGACTATCGTCGGTAGCTCAGTCCTCTTTCCAAATCCACAAGAAGGAACAACGGAAAGATAAGTGTCATTTATGTGGAAAGCAAGGACACTATTAGAAAAATTGCCTGAAAAGTAAGGCATGGTTTGAAAAGAAAGGTAAGCTTAGTGCTTTCGTATGTTTCGAATCAAATTTAACTGAAGTTCCTTGTAATACTTGGTGGATTGATTCTGGTTGTACTACTCACGTTTCTAATACGATGCAGAGATTCCTTACGACCTAAACCATAAGTCCAAATGAAAGATATATCTTTATGGGGAATCAGGTAAAAGTTCTAGTTGAAGCCATTGAACTTACCGTTTAATGTTAGACACTGCTTATCAATTAGAACTTTCTCAAACTGTTTATGTTCCATCTGTTTCTCGTAATTTAGTTTCTTTGTCTAAACTTGATACAGCTGGATATTCCTGTATGTTTGGGAATGAATGTTTTAGTTTGTATAAAGATAATGTTCTTATTGGTTCTGGTGTTCTGTATGATGGTTTTTATAAATTAAATCTCAATAATCGTTTCGTTGAGACTCTTTTAACCTTGCATCATAATGTGGGAACGAAACGTGGTTTGATGAATGAATGTTCTGCTAATTTGTGGCATAAACGATTAGGTCATATATCCAAAGAAAGAATGGAAAGATTGATAAAACAAGCAATTCTTCAAAATTTGGATTTTACTGATCTAAATATTTGTGTTGATTGTATTAAAGGAAAGCAAACAAGAAACACAAATAAGAAAGCAGCCACAAGAAGCAAACAGTTCCTTGAAATTATACACACTGATATATGTGATTCGTTTGATGTTCCATCTTTTGGTGGAGAAAGATATTTTATCACCTTTATTGATGATTTTTCACGTTATGGTTATCACTATCTAATGAATGAAAAATCTCAGTCAATAAATGCTCTCGAAGTGTTTATTACTGATGTTGAAAGACAATTAGATAGAAAAGTGAAAATTATTAGATCTGATAGAGGTGGTGAATATTATGGAAGTTATGATGAAAATGGACAACATGCAGGTCCATTTGCTAAATTCCTTGAAAGTCGTGGTATTTGTGCGCAATACACAATGTCAGAAACACCAGAACAGAATGGTGTTGCAGAAAGACGAAATCGTACTTTAATAGATATGGTTAGAAGTATGTTAAGTAATTCATCTTTACCCTTAACATTGTGGATGTATGCTTTAAAAACTGCTGTATATTTATTAAACAGGGTTCCTAGTAAGACAGTTTAAAATACTCCATTTGAATTGTGGACAGGAAGGAAACCCAGTTTAAGACACCTGCATGTTTGGGGTTGTCCAGCAGAAGTAAGAATTTATAATCCACATGAAAGAAAACTGGATTCAAGAACAACCAGTGGGTTCTTCATTGGTTATCCAGAAAAATCAAAAGGGTATAGATTTTATTGTCCTAGCCATAGTACGAGAATAGTTGAAACTGAAAATGCTAGGTTCATTGAAAGTGGTGAGACCAGTGGGAGTTTGGAACCACGTAAGGTGGAAATACAAGAAGTTAGGGTGCAAGTTCCAATACCCATAACTTCTACTCAAGTTGTTATTCTACCAATTGTTGATCGTATTAATGACTTACACGAACAACAAATTAATGATCAAACTCCACGTAATGAGGTTGTCACGAATGAACCTATAAGAGATGAATCACTAGAAATACCATTAAGAAGATCTGTAAGAGAAAGAAGATCTGCTATTTCTAATGATTATGTGGTTTATCTTCAAGAGTCCGAATATGATTTAGGACTTGATGATGATCCAGTTTCATTTTCACAGGTCATGGAAAGTGAAAATTCTGATAAATGGTTAGATGCCATGAAAGATAAGTTAAAATCAATGGAACAGAATGAAGTTTGGGAACTCGTCGAATTGCCAGAAGGTTGTAAAAGAGTTGGGTGTAAATGGGTCTTTAAGACCAAACGCGACTCTAATGGCAATATCGAACGAAATAAAGCCAGACTTGTTGCCAAAAGTTTTACTCAGAAAGATAGCATTGATTACAAGGAAACCTTTTCTTCTGTTTCGAAAAAGAATTTTTTCAGAATTATTATGGCAATGGTAGCTCATTATGATTTAGAGCTCCATCAAATGGATGTGAAAACTGTCTTTTTAAATGAGAATTTAGATGAGGAAGTTTATATGGACCAACCTGAAGGTTTTGTCGTTAAAGGACAAGAACAAATGGTGTGTAAATTAAAGAAGTCAATATACGGACTTAAACAAGCTTCCCGACAATGGTATCTTGAGTTTAACGATACCATCACCTCCTTTGGATTTAAGGAAAACATCGTTGATTGGTGTGGGAGTAAGTTTATATTTCTGATTTTGTATGTTGATGATATCTTGCTAGCTACTAATGATCTTGGCTTAATGTATGAAACCAAAAAATATCTCAATATGAACTTTGAAATGAAAAATATGGGAGAGGCATCCTTTGTGATTGGAATTGAAATATTTCGGAATAGATCACAAAGATTGTTAGAATTGTCTCAGAAAGCCTATATTAATAAAGTTCTAGAAAGATTCAGAATGGACAAGTATTTGGCAAGTGTTGTTCCAATTCAGAAAGGAGATAAATTCAATCTCAATCAATGTCCAAAGAATGAATTGGAACGTACACAAATGGACGACATTCCTTATGCATCTATTGTGGGCAGCTTGATGTATGCACAGACTTGTACTAGACCCGACATTAGTTTTGTTGTCGGTATGCTGGGACGGTATCAAAGTAATCCAGGGATAGAGCACTGGAAAGCTGCAAAGAAAGTACTGAGGTATTTACAAGGAACGAAAGAACACATGCTCACTTATAGACGATCTGATCATCTTGAAGTAATTGGATATTCAGATTCAGATTATGCTGGATGTGTGGATACTAGAAAATCCACGTTTGGCTATTTGTTCCTTTTAGCCGATGGTGCAATCTCATGGAAGAGTGCAAAGCAGTCTGTCACTGCTATGTCCACTATGGAAGCTGAGTTCGTGGCATGCTTTGAGGCCACAATTCAGGATTTATGGCTGCGGAACTTTATTTCAGGACTTGGAATTGTTGACAATATCGCCAAGCCGCTGAAGATTTATTGTGACAACTTCGCAGCAGTCTTCTTTTCTAAAAACGACAAGTATTCCAAAGGTGCTAAACATATAGAGTTGAAATACTTGGCCGTTAAAGAAGAAGTTCAGAACGAAGAGTATCAATTGAACACATAAGCACCAACTTTATGATTGCAGATCCGTTGACTAAAGGATTGCCACCAAAGACATTTACGGAACATGTCGAACGAATGAGCATTTCTAAAAGTTAACTTTATGTTTATGTTTGTGTTCTTTATGTAATTGGTACTTTTGAGCTCCTTATTGATAGTTTCTGATATACACTTATGAATCTTGTTTGATTATGTTGAATGCATTCATAAATGAAATTATGAAGTTATGATATGAACAGGATTAGTCTTTATGAAAGACGCTAATGTGGACCATTATGTTATACCTACTTATAGATCATATTGAGTATATAATTGATAGTGTGATACATAGAAGGAACTGTGTCGTTATAATGACATACGACAGCTATGATCCATATTAGTTATATACTTAATGTGATATTATGTTTGATCAATGGAATACAACATTTGATTCATATTATGTGTATTATGATAATATCACACAGGCCAAGTGGGAGAAATATTAGATTTTTTGGTTGTTTCCATGTGAATGCTCCAAAAATGGAAACCCAAACGTCAAATAGAGAAAGCCATGTGATGTGGCCTTGTGTGTTGGAATTCTATTGGTCAATGTATTTTTTATTGATTAACCTAATGGATGTTAATCTTAATGCATAAAAATTAAGTGAAAAAAAAAGGTTTTGGTCCTCTGTCTAGTACTCTCACAATAGTTCAACCATCAAAGACTATCATCAAGGCTCAAAGTATTGAGAGAGAAAAATCAAATCTTCTTAAAACATCAAAGGCATGGATTCAGGTAAAGAATCATTCTCTGTCAAACTAAAGTATGTGAAAATCAATTAGTTTATGATTTTGGGTGTTTTTCTATGATGAAAAATAAAAAAGAAAAATTAACGCTATTAGCATGAAAATTAACGTACACACCTCACTCCGACCACGACCCCTTCCGAACGTCGTCATTCTCTTGACCAAAACCTTTTAACTCTGATCCATTACCTATAAACAACACCCCATTTCGGGCCAGACCCCTCTTTGAACGTCAATATTGCTTCTCCAATCACAGCCTCCTTGAGACATCAAATTTTCATCGTTTAAAAAAAAAAAAAAGATGTTCAACTATACATTCATATTATAAATTACAAATAATAAAAATAAATTATTAATTTTATCAATAAATAATTGACCCGTTAAGAAATAAGAATAAAAAGTATGAAAAAGGGATAAACATATAATTATTCATATAAAAATCAAACTCACTGCCTCACAAAAATAGAAAATAAAACCCTTAGAATAAGCTAATCAAACGTATAAAGTTTATAAGCCAATCAAAATAATATATTTTTATTTTTTGTACGAAAAATAATATAAAGATGTTTACCTAAATAAATATATGAAAAAAAAAATCCTTAAATTGTTGGTTCAGTGACAAATCAACTCTTAAACTATGTTGGTTAAAAAATCAATTTTTAAATTATCATCCGCTAACGAGACAACATTTTTTGTGATTTTTAGCCCATAAATTTGTGTACTTATCGGCCGTGGAAAAAAAATACAAATATTGATAAAAAGTATTGGGCATAGGTTCTTTCAAAATGTGCTCTATTGCTTTTTCTTGAAATAATTCAAGCTTTTAAGCATCCATTGCCTCCCACTAGTCATGGTCCTCCTCCTCTCCGATATTGGAAAATAAATTAAAAATTGAAACTTTCTCGTCAAAAAGTTATTTTTCTCTTTATATATTTGTTTTTTTTTAATTTCAATAAATCAAAATTCTAAAAAGAAGAGTTTTTCCTTATTTTTAATCATTTAAATCAAATGTTTAAAAAAAAAAAACAATAAAGGTAAGAAATACAAGACAATGGGTAATCATAGGATTGCCCTCTAAGGCAAGGTTTCGACGTTCGTTTATCAATTTTTAAATCATATAACGTATTTACCAAATGCTTATATTTAATTAATATTTGTATTTTTTTCAGCAGCTAATAATTCAGCAAAATAATTAGCTTGCGACAATTATTAAAAAAAAACTAGAAATATTCGAAAATTACCTTTGATTTCAATTAAATTAAAAATAATAAAAATGACAAAGAATGTTGAGAAAAAGAAAATATTATTATTATTTTTGGGAGTTTTATTCAGGTATTGTAATTAGCATGGGCCGCCAAGCTTTCCGTAACAAAAATCTATGTCGGAAACCGGTCCAAACCGGGCTTTGTTGTCCAGACTCGGTTCGCCAAGCCGTCGAACCGCCTCCCACTCCTGCATGGCCGGTTGGAATTAACTTCCTGCTTTTCTCTGTCGAAGTCTGCTCGGCGATTTCTCCGTGATTTTCTTCCAATGGAGGCGAAGAGACGAACAGATCTTTCAAAGTGTTCCTCTGCACCGACTCCTTCCCGTTTACTTTCTCAGTCCTCTCCGACGATTCAGTTCGGCGATGCCATCGGCGGCTGGTGTTTCGACTGAGAAGCATCCGCAAAGTAGTTTTCCGGCGACGGAGGTGAACGACGGGACTCGTCCTAGGGCTTAGAGTCGGGCTATGACTGACGCCGCACTGCGTCGCTAGAAGCTTGAACTTGAGAAGCGACGCCATTGCCGGGTCTCTCCGAGAATCTATTTCGGGAGAAAGAGCGGATTTGGATTTGAACAAAGCAATGATTGAACAGAGAGAGCGAGAGAGAGAGAGAGAGGAAATTAAGAATGTGTTGGAAAATGGAAAATGGGTCGGGCTTCTCTTTTATCGTGTGCCCCTCTTTTTGCAGTTTCCAAAGAAGGTTGAACGGTAGAGAGAGAGAAAAAGCAGAGGCGGAGAGGAGTGGAGGGTTGGCTTTACAATGAAATATTCGAATTCCAATTGAAAGGGTTAACACATGAAGAAAAGAAGCCAATTCATGAAGGTGACCTTCGTTAATGAAAAGTGCATGTGACATTCTAAGTGCACATTGCATTTTCCGACTCGGTTCGATGGGTTCAAACAATGCGGATCTGGGTCCGTCCACTTATTGGATCTCGATTCTCGATGATAGGCCCGTCACCAATTGATCTTACGATCTATTGGATTCATTTCTTTAATTGATTCGATCACGAACTAGGAGTGACTTAAACTGACCAAAAATCAGTAAACGAATATGAACTAATTTTTTCCACCGTTTCACACTTTTTCACCTCTTTTTTTTCTTATTTATAATGTTTAGTTTTAAAATTTTAATTTTGTTTGTATGAACTTTTAAAAGTTTAATTACATTCTTGTACATATTGTCTTGATTAGTTTAATTATTCTCTTCATTTTACTCTTATTTGCAATAAAACTAAATTTAATTAAATTAAACTTAATTAATTACTTTTTATCAAATTGATTCGCGTTCCGTTGTCTCGTTAGCCGATAATTTCCATCGCATCAATAACAAACTATAATTTTCATCGCATCAATAACTAACCAAGTCAGCGTAATACATTATGACGTTCTGTACGCTCTTAGAGCATAACACCCACTCTCGAACTTCCAAAGTCAAAAGTCAACTTTTAACAATAGTAAAGTCAGGTGTTAACTTCATATTTCGTATCTATTTCGTTTTAATTCTAATTGACTTAGTTTTATAATTAATTTCTGCCTTAGAATTTCTAATTAAATGCCTTAATTTTATTCTTATTTCCAGTCACATTTGGTTAGTCAATTTCATAGCGGAAGTCATTTCAATCAAAACTTTCCAATGCAATGACTTACAACTCATTTATATGAATATCCAATTTATTATTCTAATTGAGATTAATAGCGTTAATTCTAACTTATGCCATTACAGACGATGTTTGACTTGTTTGGACGTCTGGACCTAAAATGAACGTCTAGGCTTGAAATGGACACATGGGCTTTTGCTTTATTTTAAATTTAGCACTTTTTCTTTTATTTTTTTTTTCTGATTTTTTTGTTCGATTTCAATCCTCGCATAAAATAAGAAACAAGTATGCATGAAATTAAATGAATATATAACAATTTAACACGTAATTCATGGTGAAATATTTAATTGTCAACTGCTTACAAACTTGACATTTTGCTAGACCTCGAGTAGAAGTAGTACCAAGTCACGAATAACTTAGGCTTCAAGAGACCAACCCTTTTTATTTTTTATTTTTTATTTTTTTATGCATCACAAATATATTGCAATTTCTAATCACAAACATTCTTAGAATTTATGGATATGGCAGCAAATCAATCTCTACTGGTTTAAAAAAGATGGCTTGAACTAGTCGGGTTTCTTGTTCGCAGACACTGGGCCCAACGTCGGCACAAATTCTGAAGGGTTATTGGAAAATGAATCACCCCAACCATTTCAAATGTCAGATTCTGCAAACCGAGGATCGGTGGGTTTCGTGGGTTCCCGAAGGGAGCAAAATGCTAATCTCAAATTTCCACTTGGTTCGCTCGTGTATTTCTTCCTACCACCAGGCGTTCTGAGGTTTGTGACACTGTCTTTCCAGTTCTTTTATAAGCTGGTTTGTGTATCTTTTCGCTTTTCCTGGGTTGCATTCTCTGCCACGGGCTTAAATCCAGCTTCGACAAGCTCCTCACCGTGCTATTTTCTCATGGGTTGTTTCGTTTTTTTCATTTTTTTAAGATTCAGGGAGTTCTACGGATTACTTAGTTTGCTGTTTTTGTGTGTGCCTGTGTTTTGGTGTTGATTAGCAGGACTTTTCTCTCTCCATCGGAGAGCTGAAGTGATTGGAATGAACTAGAATGGTTCTTATAGGAGTAACTCGACTGGTGAACTTTTTCTGTGCTTTCACATGAATTAGAATACTGGTCATTAACTGATTATAGACCGGTTCGATCTGTGATAAATGTGTCCAAAATGATCTGATTTGCCATCCCGGACGGGGAATTGCTAATTTACATGCTTTATCTAGTTTTAGTATGCAGGATCTTTTGATGTGTTGTTCTTTAGCTGATTTGATTATATTTTATCAGCATTTCGATCGTCCGCTTTTCTAACTTTAGTTTACCCAAGTAATAAATATCGATCGCGCTACTTGTGTTTGAAAATATAAATGTTTTTCTTCATTTGGTTAATCTTGTTTTAGGCTAGCGCCTTCTGCATTACATCATGAACTAAGGCATTTACATTCGTGTTTTTCCCCATGGTGACTACATCGTACAGCTTAGAGCTTTGACAAGTGAAATGGGGAAGCGAAAACGGAGAAATCGCAGGCAGAGGAAGAAGAAATGCAAAATTGATGTAAGTCAGGAGAAGATCATTGCAGATTGGTCGAGCCTTTCCCGATATTTACTTATGAGGATCTTTGAGAAGCTAACTCTGATTGACTTGGTGTCTGTCGATGGTGTTTGCCAGCACTGGAGAAGCGTTCTTCCCGACATTCCTTGTTGGAAAACATGTGGATTTCCATGGCTTCTAATGTCTGGTCAAAAGGACAGAGAAATGAGAACTTGTATAAGCATATTAGAGGGCAGAGTTTGGGAGATAGAATTGCCTGAGGCACATGGAGCTTATATATGGGGTTCATATCAAAACTGGTTGATTGTAGTTAATAATCTTGGCTCTTTCAGTATTCGTATCAGTTTATTGAATCCATTTTCCCGTTCCAAAATCAATCTGCCCGAAATATGGAATTTCTATCACAAAATGGTCCTCTCGGGCCCTCCTGAAGAGAAAAACTTGGTTTGCCTGCTTGTCCACAGTGAGTATCAAGAGCTTGCATTTTGGAATCGAGGATTTAAATCATGGCGGAAGCACAAGTTAGGCGGTTCTGCACCTTTCGAGGATGCCATATTCTGTAATGGTAGTTTCTTTCTCCTATGTAAAGATCATAGTGTTCTTGAAGTTGATGCTGCAAGTATTTTATCGTCCATAAAAGAAGACGATGAAAAGTCATCGATCTCTCCTGTTAAAATTCTGACCCACGAAGTAACAATGATCGAGAATTACAATCCTAATCATGTGTTGAAATATCTTGTCGAATATTTCGGGGGAGATTTTTCTTGTCTGCAGGTTTTTCAGCGACAAACCCGACACTCCGTTGGTAACCAGAATTTCAAGATCTACTTGCTTGACCTCTGCACGATGGTATGGAACAAGGTCGATAATGTGGGATCGAAAATTCTTTATTTGGGCAAATGCTGTTCGAGATTCATCTGTTCGAAGGAATTAGGAGTTCCAATTACAGACACCATCTATTTTGCCAACGATGATCCAGTCCCTTGGTGGAATGAGTGGGATACAGATCACTTGAAAGGCATCTTTGCTCGGTTCGGTTTGGATAATGCGGGTCGTACAGATTGGGGAACTTTTCTGATCGGCAAGAAATACGATAATCAAGGTTTTCTCTTTCGTGGGGATCGAATCAAGTGGGCTCCGATCTGGTTTACCGCACCCGCAGTGGTGGTACCGCAAGAATTTTCTGATGAAAATCAGGAATTGAATGAAGCTTTTTGGTCATCATCACCTGTTGTCTAAGTTGTATAGAAAGTGGTGAACATGCAGTGTGCAGAAAAGTCATGAGATTGATGAAGTTTTGATTCTGAAAATGAAGTTTTGCAAGGGGGAAATTTGAAAAATCTGATTTTTCCATTCCCTCTTTGAATTGTGTAGCAATAAATTAGTTAATTAATTATTTAATTATTTAATATTAATTTGTTCTCTTTTTCAAGCAGTGGTTCTGCTTGCCTATTCTCTCTTCTCATATTTTTTCAAACGATTTGACTGTTTTAGCCCCTGATCTTCACCGACTTCTCCTTCTACCATTAGATCCGAGTCGCCTCATAATTCGCGTATCTTTCTTATAATCGAATCCAATCCTCCCGATTATCGCTCCCTCTCTTTCTTCGATCTTGCATTTCACTTACATTTGCCTGATCGTACCGGCGTCAATCGCTGAGCGGTTTGATTCTCCCTTTTTTTGTTTTTTGATCGAGGTTTTGCTGTGGAATTTCGTTGTTTAGGGGGATATTTTTTTTATCCCGTTGTCGAGATGTTTAGAGCCGGTTTGCCGTTTAGTCGTGGTCGTGGTGAGGATCGATTTTATAATCCGGCGAAAGAACGTCGGGCGAACCAAAATCGGCAGAATGATCAGCTTCGGAGTGCTCAGAGTGATTTATCGACTATAAAATCGTCGTCCGAGCCTGACGATGGAGTTGGACGTGACGAGCCTCCAAAACCTGTCTCCTCTCCCGCTTTTGAAATGGTCGCGTCGTCGTTGAGTAATCTCGAGAGATTCTTGCAGTCTATTACTCCTTCCGTGCCTGCGCAGTACCTCCCTAAGGTTTTAATCGACGGACTCCGTTTTCTTTCTGTTGATGTTTTCATTAGTTTCTGGTGTTTAAATATACGTTATATTGTGATGGAAATTTTTGGGATTCTGAAATGATTATAACTCTATTTGCAATGTTTTTGGTCCTGGCTCGGAACATGAACAGGAATATTGTCGAATATTCGCTTGCTATGAAAAGTATTCATGATAGGAATGCTTCTTCAAAGGCAATTCTTTTTGGTTTCATTCATTTGTCCCTCAATTCTTTTCTTGGTTCAATCAGGAAAAATTCCAACTGTGAGTACAGTCCCTTTTTTTTCCTAGATCTGAGTTTTTTTGGCAACAGACGAGGACGAGAGCTTGGAGGACTTGTGCTCCGCCGTTGCAGCCATACTTCATACTTGGTGATTTGTGGGAGTCTTTTAAGGAGTGGAGTGCATATGGTGCAGGGGTGCCTCTAATATTAAATGACAGCGATTCTGTGGTTCAGTACTATGTACCATATTTGTCTGGCTTACAGATATATGTTGATTCCTTGAAGTCATCGGCGAAGTCAAGGTAATAAATAATTACTGAAAATTAAGACCTTTAAGTCATTAAACAAATTGAAGTTTGAGTGATTACTGGAAATTTATCCTGCATATAATTCTTTTATGTTTCAGCGTGTGCTAAGTCCTTAAAAAAGTGTAGGAATTAATTTGAGCGCACAAGTTTAGCATTTGAGTCCTTCGGAACTAGTTTTGTTTCTTCTTCCTTTTCTTTATGAACTCCGTCTTAATCAATGTGTGTGTTTATTAATTTTTGAAAAGCATGATAGCCAATTTGCATGGTGAAGATGGGATGTAGTTTCTGTATTCTGTCCTCAACTTATCTTGCATGACCAGCTGAGTTATTTCTTCAGTGCAGTTGTTTTACTAGAAAATATTTTATTTATTTTACCACGCACCATTTTTATCTTCTCAATTTTGTAGTCATTCAAAAGCTGATTTTTTAAGAGGTGGTTTCCTTATGTCATAGACGACCGGGTGCAGACAGTGACAGTGATTTTAGAGATTCAAGTAGCGATGGTAGTAGTGATTCGGAACCTGAAAGATCGCTAAAACATATAAGGGAACAAAATGATGACCTTTTATATGGTGAAATGCCCCTCGAGATTGATAGATTATTGTTTCGTGACCAGCCTGTTGTACTTCAAGGGGATTGCTCTAGCGATGAGGCGGAATCTGTCAATGCTCAAGGGTGTCTTCTTTTTGAATATCTTGAACATGACCTGCCTTATAGTCGTGAACCTTTGGCCGACAAGGCTAGTATCTAGTTTTTCTTTTCATGTACCATTCAATGTTTGAGATTGAAAGAAAACATTCATATAATTATTTTGTGTCTTGTCTCTCTGTTCACAGATATTAGATCTTGCTTTCCGGTTCCCCGAGCTCAATACATTAAGAAGCTGTGATCTACTGCCTTCGAGTTGGATTTCTGTGGCATGGTATTATAGAACTTATACTTTCTTGGAATATCTAAATGCACAGAAATGATTAAATGGTTTTGTTGATCTCAGGTATCCAATTTATAGAATACCTACTGGACCAACTTTAAGGGATCTGGATGCCAGCTTTCTCACCTACCATTTTCTTTACACACCGATTGGAGGTACTTTATAGTTGGTGTATTGGACTTTAACTTGTTTGTCTATGGTCAAGTGTAGTTTATTTTTAATTTGTGCTCAAGAACTTCAATTGTGCTAGCTGTGTCTTTGATCCTTCTGTAACTTCAATTGTCTTCATCTGGTCTTGTTAGATGCAGTTTTGCTTTCTATTATTATTTTAATTTTCATACAAGGTATTTACTTTTTTCACTATATAGGACTGAAAAAGGCTAGTTATGTGAATGCTTCCCTTTGTCTACTGCTCATCATTGAACATGATTTTTTTTTTATTTGGTAAAAAAGATTTTGATTATAGGAAATAATCCGACATTGGAGAGCTTGAAAAAAAAATGCCCAAACCAAACAACCTTGACAATATCTGCATTATATCCCGTTACTTTATATCACACAAGTAAAGATTGACAAAATAAGCTATGAAAAAATCCGCATCTAGAAACATAAAGAATAATTCTACTACGATTCATCTGAATGCACCAAAATGTGCTATGAGCCACCGAGCTGCAAAATCGTCTTTTGGTCATCAATTCCAAAATGCTCCTGCTCTGAAAAAATTATCACTGACAAGAGTCCGGACATAGCTATCCGCACCAGCACCCCACCCAAACCTGGCTTTAAATGTGAATGTCCTTGTACCCAGTAATCTCCTAGTTTGCCAAATAGGATTACTGAATTTTCTTATAACTTTTTCATTTGTTTAGCTTGTCCTTAACTAGGCTCTTTGTGTCCTGATGACCCTCATCATGATTTGTTGACATATTTCATCCATTGTCATTATGTGTGTGTTTTTTATGTCAGCAAAATTATCAGTGCCGAAATTATCTCACCCTCTTAAGCTTTTTACAAATATAAAACAAAATATCCTTTATAAATGATTTAAGCGTTTGTCGATGTCATTATTGTTCTCACTAATAATTTTTTCAGGTGCGCAAAGTGCACAGGCTCCAGTGTTGACACATACCTGTGAAGCTGATGGCATCCCTAAGATGTCCTTGCCCATTTTTGGTCTTGCTTCGTACAAGTTTAAGGGATCCTTGTGGACCCCTAACTGGTGGTTTCGAGCGCCACTTAGCTCACTCCCTCTCCCAGTCTGCTGATAACTGGTTAAGAGAGCGTCAGGTCAATCACCCAGATTTCCTCTTCTTCAGTCGTAGATAATATGAGATCCAGCCACCTGCATTTATAAGCTTGCAACGAAAGCCTACATCTTCAAGCCTCCTGTGAGATGGTGTTATTTTATTGTGGAAATTTCAATATGGAGTTCAGCTAGGTAAAATTTTGAGATTATTTCAAATAAGATCTGAACTTGTTGGAAAATTTTAATGGTGAAAAGAAGACAATATTGGCGGAAGAGAATTTAGCAAGGATCAAATATGAAGTGGTGAAAAAACAGGGTGCTAGCTGAATGAAGGTGGATTGATGGAGATCGTTGCTGTTTTTGTGACAGGTTTCACTTGATGATGTAGTTTTTTGAGATAAAAATATATGTATATTTAGTTAAGTTATGATATGAAAAACCAGGCATTTTTACTGTCCTGATGTTAGATTGTAATTTTGGTTACGAGGGGATTTTGATAGGGTGGGAAGTTGTATCAGTGGGGAGGTATTATCGTTCCCCTATAAGTTATTTTTAATGCTAACCTTCTTGATACTTGCTGCGCTGCTTCTTTGGTTATCCCTCTTGAGTGCTAAATTTGTATGAATTTTGTTATATTCGTTTAATCAGATCTTTTGGGATGATATACGAACCTGATTGACATTGTTGTTGGTTTAGATTTTTGTCATCTTATGAGATACTGTTTGGTGCTACATTTATATTCTGTCACAATAATTGGTGCGAAAAGTCATTTCTGTGTATCATTTATGCAAGGAAAGTGATAGGAATCCACCATTTCGGTATACATATGCAAGAAGGAAACGTGACCAATCAAAGATATAGATATGTTTTATTATGTATTTTTTATGTTTCAAGTTTGTTTCAAGTTAAATTTCAGTTAAGTTTAGGGGTAAAAAGGGGAATTAGCTATGGAAAGAGGAGGTTATATGGATAGTGGGGAGGGAAGTTACGGGGGTAGGAAGAAATTGGTAGAATGGAGAGAGGAGGGCTCTCGAACTCCCTTCAATGTTGAAACTTGGTTGTTGGTGTTGTTATGTGTATGTCTGTTTGTGATTGTTCTATAACGTAGTATTACAGGGTCCTTATCATTGGTATCAGAGACAGCAATGGCTGGGAAGAAACATCTCCAGTCAGGTATGGGAAAATCGGACATAACAGAGGAGCAGTTTGATCTTAGTGAACTGTGGCAGGAAATTGGAATTCTTAAGGATAACATCGCTCGGTTGCCAGAGTTGGAGCGAAATTTGGCGTTGTTAATGGCGAAGATGGATTCTTTAGCCGAGACAGTGCATTCTGCACTACCCAGACAGTGGGATAAAGGGAAACAACCGATAGACACCGACCAAGCGGGACAATCAAGTTATCAGGGAGAGTTTTTTCGGAGAAGAAATGGAGACGAGGGATGGCGAGAGGAATACCTGCATCGACGCTTAGAAATGCCGGTGTTCGCTGATGGAGATCCCGATGATTGGATATTCAGGGTTGAGCGTTTCTTTGCGCTCCAATCTCTGTCTGAGCCGGAGAAGATGCATTGCGTGGCGGTTCACTTGGAGGGCGAAGCGCTGGCTTGGTTCCAGTGGGAAGATCAACGCCGACCATTCCGTAGTTGGACGGATTTCAGGTGCTTACTCGTGGAACGCTTCCGATCATCCTTGGAGGGGACCCTATCGGAGCGATTTTTGCAGTTGAAGCAAGCCGGATCTGTTCGGGAGTATCGCCAGAGTTTTGAGAGGGCCGCCTCTCATTTTTCCGATTTGCCCGAACATCTGCTAGAAGCTCAGTTTGTGACGGGTCTGCGTTCAGAGATACGCGCCGAACTTCTTCTGCTTCGACCGTCGGGGCTTGATCAGTTGATGCTCGCTGCCCAGAGAGTTGAAGATAAACACACTCTCCTGCATTCAGTTAGTTTCGGGTCAGGAGCTAAGGGATTTGGGCTTACCCGAATTGGGTCTCCAGCTCCAGCCCATGTGTTGCCCAATATCACAAATAACCGTGGTGCATCCACTATTCCAGCTCTGCAGCCCACATCCACCTACGCCCCCTTACCATCTTCCAGCACCGCGTCGAAGGTTCAACCAGTTCGTCCAGCATCGTCATTTCGCCGATTGTCTGACACAGAATTAGCGCGAAAAAGAGAACGAGGACTATGTTATCGGTGTGATGAGAAATTTCATCCTGGGCATAGATGCAAGGCGAATGATCTTCGTGTATTGGTTTGCCAGGAAGCTGAGGAGTTAACAGAATTACCGGAGCTCGAAAATCTGCCTTTATCATCCAATGAAGCAGTCACAGAATCTGCTGAATTTGCTCACTTATCACTGAATTCCGTGGTAGGTTTTTCTTCACCAGATTCAATGAAGGTTCGCGGGCTCGTTTTGGGTCAGGAGGTTGTGGTCCTCATTGACAGTGGTGCCACCCACAATTTTATATCCAGCGATCTCAGGCGACAATTACAGATTCCTTTAGAACCCAATGGCCGGTTTGAAGTGATGACAGGTACAGGGGTAACAGTATCGAGTACGGGTATTTGTCGGGCCTTATCATTGATTTTTCCGAATTTGGTGGTTATCGATGATTTTCTTCCTCTTGAGTTGGGCAGTGCGGATTTGATTTTGGGATTTAAATGGTTGCGAGCTCAGACCGAAATGAAAATAAACTGGAAACTACTTACTATGGAGTTTACTGTTAAGGAAAAACAGGTGACCTTGCAGGGTGATCCGAGCTTGGGTAGATCTTTATCCACATTTCGTTCCTTGGTTAAGAGTTTTGAGCCCGGTGATACTGGGTTATTGTTGGAATTACATACATTCACGGCACTGACTGCTCTTCAAAGGCCTTCTGCATTAGAGGATCTTCTGGTCTCTTTTTCAGACATATTCTCCGTCCCTACAGTGTTACCACCTTCGAGGACCTTGGATCATCGAATTGTACTTGTTCCAGGTACACCTCCTGTGTCTGTTCGACCGTACAGATATCCCCAAATTCTAAAGGATGAGATTGAGAAATTAGTTGGCGAAATGCTCGCGGCAGGCATCATTCAACCGAGCACCAGTCCTTTCTCAAGCCCAGTCATATTAGTAAAAAAGAAGGATGGTAGTTGGCATTTTTGTGTGGATTACCGAGCCCTTAACAAGGTCACTGTTCCCGATAAATTCCCAATTCCAAGGGTTGATGAACTTTTGGATGAACTATCCGGGGCAGCTATTTTTTCAAAACTGGATCTGAGGTCGGGCTATCATCAGATACGCGTACGGTCCGAGGATATACCAAAGACCGCATTTCGTACACACGACGGCCATTATGAATTTTTGGTGATGCCGTTTGGTTTATCCAATGCCCCGTCAACGTTCCAAGCTTTGATGAATCAGATCTTTAAACCTTTTTTGCGGCGTTTTGTCTTAGTTTTCTTTGATGATATTCTTATATATAGCCCAGACTTTGAGCAACACCTACAGCATTTGCAAATGACCCTTACCGTGTTAAAGGAGCATAAATTGTATGCAAACTCTTCTAAGTGCTTCTTTGCTCAACCTCAGTTAGAGTATCTCGGCCATGTTATTTCCGCCGAGGGGGTTTCTGTTGATAAATCCAAAATTGAAGTGATGTTATCTTGGCCAATACCACGAACTTTGAAGGAATTACGAGGTTTTTTGGGGTTAACTGGCTATTATAGGCGTTTCGTGTCTGGTTACGGTAAAGTGGCTTCTCCATTAACGAACCTCCTGAAGAAAGATGCCTTTCATTGGTCAGACGATACAGACAAGGCTTTCCAACAACTAAAAGCTGCTATGACGTCAGTACCGGTTTTGGCATTACCGGATTTTTCTAAGCCTTTTGTATTGGAGACCGATGCATCTGGTAGTGGCATCGGAGCAGTTTTGATGCAAGAGGGTCGGGTAATTGCTTATTTCAGCCAAACATTATCTCCGCGAGCTCGATTGGAGTCTGTATATGAAAGAGAATTGAGAGCCATTGTTCTCTCTATCCTCAAATGGCGGCCTTATTTGCTCGGTCGTCATTTTATTGTTCGCACGGATCAGCGTAGTCTCAAGTATTTATTAGAGCAACGTTTAGTGAGTCCTGAGCATCAACGGTGGTTAACAAAACTTTTGGGATATGACTTTGAAATTCAATATCGAGCCGGATTGGAGAATAAGGCAGCTGATGCATTATCACGTATTCCGGCACCATCTTCCTTGGCTACTCTCTCATTTACAACTTTATTGCCGTGGCAAGATATACAGACAGAATTAATGAACGATAAGGATTTGTCTCTTATACTAGCTCAACTTCAAGAGCACTCTGGGATTCATATGGGGTATTCTTTGCAAAATGGTAGGTTGTATTATAAGGAGCGGCTGGTGTTAGCTCCAAATTCGACCTTAATTCCGTTGTTGCTCCACGAATTTCATGGCACATCCGTAGGAGGACATTCGGGTGGAGTTAAAACTTATCAACGGATTGCAGCCGAATTCTTTTGGAAGGGAATGCGCAAACGTGTGAAACAGTTCGTGGCAGCATGTGATACCTGCCAACGTAACAAGTACCAAGCTTTATCTCCGGCGGGGCTTCTACAACCCCTTCCTATTCCGGCACGAATTTGGGAAGATATTTCCATGGACTTCATCGAAGGCTTACCTCGTTCTGAGGGGTACAACACCATTTTAGTGGTCGTGGACCGCTTCAGTAAATACGTACACTTTGTACCCATTAAGCATCCATTCACAGCTATGTCGGTGGCCATGGTGTTTATAAAAGAAATTATTCGTCTACATGGATTTCCAAGATCGATTGTCAGTGACCGTGACAAGATTTTCTTGAGCATATTTTGGAAGGAATTATTCAAACTACACGGCACGGTGTTGCGACACAGTTCAGCTTATCATCCGCAGACCGATGGTCAAACAGAAGTGGTCAATCGTACATTGGGGACTTATTTACGCTGTTTTGCATCTGATAAACCCAAAGCGTGGGTCCAGTGGCTAGCTTGGGCTGAATTTTGGTATAATTCCTCTTTTCATACTTCTATTCAAATGTCTCCATTTAAGGCAGTGTATGGGAGGGATCCACCGCCTTTGATTAGAGTGGGGACAGGCGACTCAGTGGTCCAATCACTCGACGATCTTTTACAAGAACGGGACTCGGTGATCACTGAATTACAAACTCATCTATCTCGCGCCCAAGCTCGTATGAAAGCTATCGCTGATGGTAAGCGACGGGATGTACATTTTAATGAGGGTGATTGGGTGTTTGTGAAATTGCAACCATATCGGCAACGCTCTTTAGCAAAGCAGCGAAATGAGAAGCTTCGTTCTCGTTTTTATGGCCCTTATCAAGTGATAGCCAAAGTAGGACCTGTAGCGTATAAACTTCAACTACCCGCAACTGCTTGCATTCACAATGTCTTTCATGTGTCCCAGTTGCGACGGGCCATAGGCCACATCGAAGTGACGACCACATTGCCTACCACCTTAGGAGAGAACATGGAGCTTCACGTGGAACCTGAAGAGGTGCTTAACGTTCGCCCTAGCGCTGATGGTATTCCATCTCGAGGCCAAGTTTTGATTCAGTGGCGAGGGCATCCCATAGAGGAAGCTACGTGGGAGTTTATTGATGTTATTGACGACGTGTTTCCTGAATTTAACCTTGAGGACAAGGTGAAAGTTTGGGCGGCGGGTATTGATAGGAATCCACCATTTCGGTATACATATGCAAGAAGGAAACGTGACCAATCAAAGATATAGATATGTTTTATTATGTATTTTTTATGTTTCAAGTTTGTTTCAAGTTAAATTTCAGTTAAGTTTAGGGGTAAAAAGGGGAATTAGCTATGGAAAGAGGAGGTTATATGGATAGTGGGGAGGGAAGTTACGGGGGTAGGAAGAAATTGGTAGAATGGAGAGAGGAGGGCTCTCGAACTCCCTTCAATGTTGAAACTTGGTTGTTGGTGTTGTTATGTGTATGTCTGTTTGTGATTGTTCTATAACGTAGTATTACAGGGTCCTTATCAGAAAGTATAAACGTTTTATTGAAACTGCATTGTTGTATGAGATTTGAACAGCTGGAAAAGGCTCGATGAGAGGTTCTACGAAACAGATCGATCGGTTTTCATGTACTGAAAATGAGGTACTCTTTCAATTCAAGTTTTATGAAATATTTTGGAGCGATTATTTATCTTTTTGGTAAAATTTTTTGAAATCAAAATATGATAAGGTTAATATCAGTTTTAGGGTAAATATCAAATTGGACCATGTATTATAGTGATATTTTTAACAGATATTTTGTACTTTTAATTTTATCCATTCACACTACCTATTTGAGTAATTCAGTTTTAGGATAAATATCAAATTGGACCAAATATAAGTTGAAAATATTCTTGTACAAGGTAGAATTTGATATTTACCTATTTATTAATAATATAAATATTATATTTATTATGGGATAGCAAGTCCGCAATCCCAGCTAAATGTTCGTCCTATCCTCTTACCTTTTTTTTGTCATTGGTCTAACAGGGTCCCACCAAACCACAAGCTATAATCACCTCTTTCGCAGACCACTTTTCTGGACAGATCCAGCCAATAAGATTTCATGGCGTGTCCGTCATCTGACGGAAAGCCAAAAGCCAATAAAAAGTTGCAGAGAAATTGAATGAGACTGTTCGTAGCGCATTTCTTGCTCAGCAAAGAGCAGCCACCTTTAGAGGGAGTGTGAACGTGAGTGAGTGAGTGAGTGAGAGAGAGAGAGAGAGGAGATGAGAGGAATGGCGATTTCTGTCTCCGTCCTAGTCCTCATCACTTCTCTTCACCTCATCGCCTTCCTCCTCGCCGTTGGCGCCGAAAGTCGTCGGAGCAAGGTACATCTCTCTCTCTCTCTCTCTCTCCCCGATAGGTAAAGAATAGCTTGTTTGATTTTTGTGATTTACAGGCCAAGGTAGTCGCAGATGAGTACGATGAGGAAACATACTGCGTATACACTACCGACGCCTCGACTGTGTACGGCCTGTCGGCCTTTTGTCTACTTATCCTCAGCCAAGCAGCGGTTCTCGCCGTCACTAGGTGTCTCTGCTTCGGCAAGGGTTTAATTTCCGGTCGCTCAACTTCCTGTGCCATTTTCCTCTTCATCTTTTCCTGGTATTTTTTCTTAATTAGTTCAGTTCTCTTGCTGGAATTTCGATTAATCTCTTGGGTTCTTGTATGTCAGCCAAGTTACAAACATTATTGTTTACTGGGGTAAATTGCTGTAAACCTGGCTGCCCAATTCAGGAAATTCGATAGACCTTATTTGGATTTAACCATGCTTATGTAAGAAACAACATAACATAATTCTGAAGTTGGAATAAACCTCAACATTTGGTAAAAAGGAAAATCGACCTTGTTGTCTTTACGTTCTCAAGTCTCTGGGATCGTTAGATTGAAGTTCTCGACAGTGGTTCTCACTGTTAGAGTTAAAAATGCGAACTCCAGTGGTTGAATCTAATAACCCTTTCTAGAAGATGAGAGAGAGGAAGATAGCTCTTCTTGCTCTTGAGATATTGTCCCATAGTTTCATGGACTTGGAACTACTAGAAATTAAGATTCGTTAAGCTTTTACAAATTATAACTATTGGCTTGTCACCGTAAGTAATGACGATTTATGTTGATTTAGTTCGAGCAATTTTCTTAACCCTAGTTAAAATAAGAAGTTTGAGTTTCAAAGATCTCACTGTTAACTAAGGATTAAATGAATAGAAAGGCAGATTAAAGTAAGTTAAACTCTACCTTTTCATAGCCAAAATAATACCTTCGTTTGTTCCTGTGGTAATGTAACAAAGAGTCATCAATCAAATCAATTACTGCCTTGTTTTACCGCTTTTACTGAGCCAAATGAAAGTTTTACAGGATTAGCTTTCTGGGAGCAGAGGCTTGCTTGTTGGCAGGATCGGCTAGAAATGCATATCACACTAAATACCGAAAACTTTTTCCGGCAAAAGACCTTTCGTGCTCAACTCTTCGAAAGGGCGTTTTTGCAGCTGCAGCTGCTCTTACATTGGTATCATTGGTGACTTCCATTCTCTACTATTGGGCCCACTCCAGAGCTGATACTGGTGGGTGGGAGAAGCACCAGAATGAAGGTCTCGCAATGCCTGCTTCGAACTATGAAGAACATCAACGCCACCAAACCCAACAAGCTGGTGAGTTTGAGAAGTCATAGTAATTTTCTGATGAGGTTAAATTTTTGTAATTGATGTGAAAATTAGTGTGCAAGTAACCTGGATTGATTAGCTATATATGCATATATAGAGACACATAATATATATGTATATATATTTGGGGATGTCATTGTCATATTTGTGTATGGTTGAAATGAAAATATCGGTTTGTTTTTAGTGCGAGGGAAAACTGAGTTTGTGGTTCTGTTTGTTCCGTCTGATTTTGAGGTTGTTTGGATTAGGTTTTGCTACCGTAGTTATTTGACTATTTTTAGTTGTGTTATGTTACCATCTTTTGCTGCGTTTATGGGATAAATGAAACATAATATTTGGACTTAGTAAAAAACCAAGTGTTATTTCTTTATTTTCGATTCGATTATTTTCTAATTAACAATGTTTGAATGGTACGACTGATGAATTAATTTCATTCCAATATTCTAACCATATCTTGGATAGTGAAGCCTTTAGTGATATTAACCAGAGAAGCATGTCATTCCTAATATTTTTTTTTCACATCATGATGAGTTTGCTGCTCTACAAATTCTTCAGCATTAAAATTATAGTGGAGCACTAATGTCAACTACTTCAAATTAGTATTCTTGGTAGAACAATTGCGCATACTATTAAAAGCAATCTCAATACGTGGAAGGGCGACATTCCACTATTTTGGTTTTGTAGCTTCAGCCAGATCGAATCATGTTGCCAAGAGTGTGGTTAGCCACCTTTGTTTGATCATTGGTACATGGATGACTTGTGTTGCAAGATTTTAACGAAATATTAAATAATTTTCATAAGATTTTTTAAAAGTGATTTAAAAATTTGACATCCCTATTATAAGATGTTATAGAATGGGGAAACTCCATGTAAAAGGGCAATCACTCGAAAAAAAAAAAAATAGCTATATAAGCATCATCAAAAGCCTTCTTGCACAAAAGAAAATGAGCCATATTGGAAAATCAATCAACGACGACCATAACTGAATCAACTCCTCGTTAACTTCTTGAGAGGTCAAGAACAAAATCTATAGTCAAATCTTGACAAATTCTATCCGGAATGGGCAGAGAAGTATAAAGGCAGGTGTTTTGTGGAGGAAATGACGAAGCAAGCAACATAATTCAGTGACTAAAAGTAGTGGAGAAGCAAAAGTGAGGGCTTTAATACACGTAGTACCTGTGAACTCGTCCACCCTACTTAAGACCTTTGAAACTTTTTTTTTTTTTTACAACTTTTCTGTGACAATAAGACAACCATAACTATGGGTCAAAATCCTATCCATCGTAATTGTCCTAAAGCATGTTGAGATTGACAAGCATAGAAAGTTGAGAGCTTTGTACAACATTTGCCCTCGAAAAGTCGGATTGAAAGATATTTTTAGAAAGGGTTCTAACAAGCAGAACTTTGAAGACTGTGTAAGCAAAGCTAGAAATGATCAAATCTTTCTCCAGGTTGAGGGGAGCGTTGAAAAAATGAAGATGTACTAGGTAAACACGGTGACAACTTAATGGTGCATGAATTATCGAATCAGGATCATTTATACTATTTGTAAAAAGTCTATATTCTAATATTCATCATAACTGAATAGACTTCAGGTCGTAATTAAAACTTCCAAGTAAATCTCAACGAAAACTTTTAAGAAGATAAAATAAATAAACTAAAAGATAAACAAATCTCTAAGAAAATAAAAGTAAATCTCTACAAAACTTTTTAAAAAGAAGAAACAAATAAAATAATTATTGTATCATTAGCTAATGGGCATAAGCTACAGCTGTACTGCATCACTTAATTTAAACAAACTAGAGTAATGTTAAGGGGGCACCCTAAATCAAAACTATTTGAACGATACTCTGATGTGTCCGTCAAAGGGTGTCGATTTAAGTTGTTATCTTAGAATAATCTAATAAATTAATGACAAGAAATGAAAAATATGGAACATGAATTAAAAGAAGAAGAATGTTAGAGCAGTCAATAAATTTCTTTAGCGTAAAAACCATTATATCCAATATGTAGATTGAGGAGGTTGGCAATTGGCATACGCACACAGTCACTTTACTTTTAAGGGAAATATTTGTTCAAGCAAACAACTAGTGGAACTTCATAGAATAAAGACAGCATTGTTTCTCCACCTAAGTGTATTTATCACTATCGCCAAATTTTAGAGGATAATCCAAACTATGCAATGATACGTGGAGAAACTTATTTCTACAGATTGGCCCATGGATGACAAAGAAGAACATTAGCAGTTCTAAATGGGTTTTAGAATTTCATTCATCGATATGCACTTATGGTTATTACACAAGGTGAAGCTAATATCATTTATGATGAAATGCCCTCTTTCAAGAATTGATTAAAAAGATACCTGTCTACTTGTAGGCAGTAGGCCATTTGTAATTTATATTCCTGAACGAGTCCTAATTTCAGTGGAGGATATGTCCATGCGAAATTTTTCCTGAGGTATAGAGATGAACATGTCTTTTAACTCGTCCGGAATGTCAAAATCTTCAAGAATCTACATAAGGAAGATAAAAGGATTAATCATGTTGGAAAAAAATATTGACAAATTATGGAGATGCAAAACTAATACTTGGGGAGAAAACTTACTTTGAAAACTCCATTTACATTTCTACCACCCACAAGGAAAGTGCAACCGGTGTTTTTGCATCTGAGTAGAATTTCCAGCATCTTCTTGTAGTCATTATCATAATACTTAGGCTGAAAAGAAATGGAAATATTTAATTTAAATTACTGTCAACTTATTAAAATATTTCAGCAAATAAAAGAATAATTTTTCAAAAATGGATAGGGCTCAAACAAATGAAATATGCAGATTGACTTAACCAGAGAAATGCAAAGTATTAAATAGTTTACCGTTTTTCTTCCTGTTTGAGACTATTTCCCAAACCAGCCCCTAGCCAGTGAATCACAAGAAAAATTCAGACATAAGAAAATCATACCTGTACCAACCTCGCTGCTGTGTCAGCACCGATTACAAAAGCACTTCCAGGAAAAAGTTCAGCTTTCTTATAAAAAAAAGGCTGATTGGATATAATTACGGTCTTTCCTGTCATTCAAATTCAATGCCAGCAATCAATGTACAAAGTCATTACACTACTTAACCGATGGTGGAATTCATTGCAAAACAATTTCCAATAAGACTCAAGCAATTAATCACTAAATCAGATAGAGACGCCAAAACAACTGCTTATGAACTCTGACTAGTGATGCCATATTCTTAATGTCAGTTTAGACGTACAAGACAATATTCTAACAGGCATGGGGACAATATTTTCTTTATGACCTATTCCCATCATAAAGAATATAAAAGCAGATAAATTTCTAATATTCTGCATGAAGACTACTAAATAAAGTTATTTCTAGAACCAAACAACTAAATAAAGTTTACGGTAGATGTCCATTTAAATAATTATTTATTATATTTCAACTGTCAATTTTCACAAGAAAAGCATGCTCACATAATCACAGTTCCAATCGCCAACATGGCACACTCATCCCAACATCACATCTCTGTGTGACTACATGAAACATTAAACAAACGGAGCAAAAGAGCCTCACCACATTCTTTAAATTGCTTGACACGATCTTTGATTTGTGAGACTGACAATGGAGGTTTATCTGCATTCACTGCTGATACTTCAAAGCACGGATATCCATCACCACAAATACTGAAATGAAATGAGCAGCACTGTTTAGGTAAATGAAGAAATTAGAATTCAAGAAATGAAATCCACAAAGCAGGTAAAAGGACCATAAGGAAGTTCAGAACTTGAAAGACTACAAACTCAAAGAGGGACACATTTATCGGACCTTTACATAATTTAGACAGCATTAACATAAATGTGTTCAATCCGCTTTCAAAGCTCATTAATAAGGATACAGATGCTCATTTTTAAGTTGAGAAAGTTAGACTTCTGATCCCTAACCTTACAAGACATGCATAGCTAGGTAAATTAATATAAGAACATTTTCCTGGTCAAGAATCCATACGTAATTTCTTGCTATAGTTGTAAGATGAATCCAAATTATTTCAATGAAAATGCTTTAAAGATGTTATTTCTTTAAAAAGAGTTACAATCTTGAGAATCTTAGTCATTTGAAACCAAATCCAAGTACCTTGTAGCAACTTCCAAAAGCTTGAGGTGACCATCATGCAACGGATTAAAAGAACCAGGCAGTATTACTTTCCTTTCTGCATTTGACATATATGTATCTACAGAATGTATAACAGAAATTATCACAAGATCATTCAGTAGGGACCTACAATAAATGACAATGATTCAACTCCATATTAAATATACCACTTGAAAATGGATAAACCTTAAAGCATATTGCCCCATTTATAAGTTGCTCTAGTTCTTCATCTTCATCATAATGGTTTTCAAATTCATTGGATATATCAGATTCAGTCAATTCTGAAACAAACTTTCCAGGAACTTTGCATGCATTTGCAACGGCCTAAAACCAAGATTCAAATCCAAGTGATAAAAGTTGTGTTGAACAGTAAAAAACTGAAACAGAATTAAACATGCAACTGAAACAGATAAAAAAGAAACTTGGCATATCTTAAAATATGACAAACCGTCTCAATATGTTCATCAAGAAGAATGACCTCCCTCAAAAAGTTAAATGCACAAAAAACATCGTCTATACAAGCAAAGTTCATTCAATAAAGAACCAATTCAATTACACGGAAGTCAATGAAGACCTGATTAAAAAATGAAGAATATGAATAAGAGAAATGATAAAGTTGATAATAACATCAAGAACAAGGCAATACCTTGAGCAAAAGATGACTTGAAAGGATCTCTTCTTGCTCGCGAGTTCGTAATCCCTAACATAAACAAGTGTGAAAGAACTTCCTATCAGTGATGGTCAAATGAAATGGTTAATATACATTATATTACCTTTGTAAGTATAACTGTAGACCCCCAAAGTCGATCCGACGTCCTTGTTGACAAATGAACCCTATACAAGAGGAGTTGCGAGGAGATGATGAAAGAGAAATTACTATAGTACCAGAAAAACAACCTCATAAACTTGAATTCTAGAAAGAAGACAAAAGAGAATCTTAATAACATTAAAAAGAAAAGGTGAACTAAAATTACCAACATAGTTGAATGGCAGCAAAAAAATAAAAATAAATAAAATTGCCCAACAATAGGATAAGGGGGAAAATAGCGGGAAAAATTGAAAATACATTCATTTTACAACATCAAAAAAATTAATGAGACTCTAAGAAACATATTATTTGTAAAAAAAATCCAACAGCATTAGATGGAACAAAGTATGGGTAAGTACACAGGATAAAACAAAAAATGCAAGGTTCATATTCCAACATGTTGGCTGGCTAACTAGAGGAGAAACTGGTAATGTTGGGACCATCATTAGTTCTACATTTATCATCTACGTTCAAGTTTTATGTACTTTCTGTATAATTATAGTATCATGATAAGTCACCACCAACCCTCAAAGTTTACAAGAGGCGTGGGAAGGGGGAGAATGGGGGAACATCCAATACTTAAAAGAGTATATGGACTAAAATAGAATTCAATAGGGGTTGAGGGGTATACGGTTAGAAGATTTGGGAGAGTATAAATAAAGAAGAAAAAGAGGAGAAGAGCGTGAAAGTTTCTGTAGAGTGTGGAGTCGGGTAACCGAGGGTGGTAAAGGGTGTTTCTCTGCGGTAATCATTACTTGTGTAACCCATTTCTACTCTTGATATAATCTAAAGGATTTTCTTCTTGTTTTGGGAGTGTGAATTGAATGAGCGCGTAACATATCACCACAAGAACAACTGAACAATGCCATAGTTTACTCCAAAATTGGTTAAAGATAAATTTTAGTCAATTTAATGAGCATTAAATTCATGCCATGAGAGATATCCATATTTGTGCTTCTTATATAACAAAAATCAAAATAAATAAGTAACAGAATTAGTTCAAGTGTGTGAGCTTATGAGTCAGCTAATCAGGTGAGTATAATAAGCAGAATACAAGGTCATATCAACAGTACCTGTGGTCCCCAAGTTTTGGACGGGTGGTAGCCAAAGTACCAGTAAAACCCACACCAAGAACTGAGGATCCTATCGATCAAAAGTGAAAAATATCATTTAGCCATTAAACTAAAGTTGCAAAACCCCTATGTATAAACTATGCCCAGAAAAGGAGACAAAAAATTAACCATAGTTTGATTAGAATATGAGAGTGAAAATATTTTAAGTAAAAAAAAAACAGCATATTTAAACCATCAAACAACAATGGTTGTTCGTGAAATCACGATCTATTTTGAGACACTCTTTCCATATTTATAGGGACGCCTTTGGAGTTAATGGGTCTTGATTGGCAGGCCATCCATCCAAACAACATTGATCATTTGTCTAAAACTTTGAAGGAGACAAAGCTTATGGGCGTGACACGACTTTACCATGATCTTTTTCCAAGATTCATGGAAAGTGATTACTACTGATTTGCTTAAAAAATTTTAAAAATTTCATGGAAGCGACATAATGAATGTTAAAACTAACGACACTTACTTCTGTCTCCTCCCCAAAAAAGAGAACTCAAAAAATTTAAAACACTATAGACCTATTAGTTTGGTGTTGAGCCTTTACATAATTGGGGCTAAGGTCTTTCCGCCTTTAAATATGTTATTGCAAAGATGGTCTCTAAGCCCTAAGGAACAAGGGGCCTTTATTGTGGGCAAGAATATTATTGATTTTTCCTTAATTGTTGATGAAAAGATTACAAACGAAAAAAGAATAAAGGTGTGGTCCTAAGGCTTATAATCACATTGACTAAGGTTTCATTGACTTTGTTCTAAGAATGAAAGGCTTTGATTCATGGTGGAGGAAGTGGATCTCAGGGTGCTTGTGCATCAAATTTCTCGATCAATGTCTGCATAAAATTTCCACCAACTACAAGTGCACCGCATCACAAAAATTTTCATAAAAATAATTCAGATGATCTTCAGTTTGAGGCAAGATAAAAAAGCTAAATTTATTCATTTTTAACAAAGGCTTAGTTAGTAGTTGACAGCCAAGGAAGATTTATCCATGTTTTCTAGCGACGTGATGCAGATGGAGGGAAGAACAAACTGTTTAACAAGGTCTGAGGCCAGAATTGAAGAGACATGTTTCGGTACTCAAACTTAGCACCTACGTTGAAGTTTCAAAAAGCGCTGGAATAGTGGCTGAAGACAAGAAAACAGTTCTAAAAGCTCATCCAACGAATCAATCATCAGTTAAAATTATGGTAAGTTTATGTAAAACAAAAAAGCTCCAAAAGAGGTAAAAACAAAAACGATGTCAACGACCTGAGATAAACTGATGGAGGCAAGTGTTAAACAGATATTGGTGCATGCTTTAATTGTTAGAAAACTGGTCGTGTTATTGAAGACTTCCCTGAGAAAATATAGCAGAACCATCTGGTTTCTGTTAGTCAACTGTTAGCTTAGGGAAGGTATTTAGAGGAAGCTAAGGACCTTCACGTTCAAAGTATTACAAATTACGTTCCAATCAATTAAGAATCAATCATCTTTATTAATTATATAAAGTAAAAGAAAAAATTTGGCTGCTAAAGCTCCTGAGCAAGTTAAACCAGCGAAAAACGTAATAAAAACTACTACACACCTGGACATGAGAGTTTGAGAGCACGATTGTAAGCCAATAAAGAAAGTTCCTCCGCAGTTTTTTGGCTGCAAAAATTCGGAGGAACCTACAGCAAACGAAGCGACGAACCAATCTCCAAATTAGCATGATTATGCTCAACAATCCAACAAACAGAAGGAACAAAAAAAAAAAAAGCATTATTCACCTTGCCGAGTAATTGAATCAAGGACGTCCTCGAATATGGAACCACAGCTTCCAGGACAGTATTTGATGCTCCAGGAACTGAGAGTAACCATCCAATGGCCTGCAACATGAGCGATGATTGAGGCGGGCGGAAGAAAGGAGATAAAACTTCGAAAAAAGAGAGATAAGTAGAGATGGTGAACCTGAGAAGCGCCGCCGGAGAGGTAGAAGACAGCCTGAGTGGGAGAAGCGTGAATGGCTTCGACGGTAGCTCTGATCAAGACGTCCGTCATCGTCTTCCTTCTCTCTCTCTCTCTCTCCCCCCTAATCCTATTCCTCTCCCACTTCCTCTTCACATTCTGCGTTAATTTAAAATAATTAATAAAATATAAATTACATTTTATATTTATTTATTGCATAAAAATTGTTACATGATTGACACGTCACTTGCTAAACAAAATAATTAAATAATTAGGTCAATGTGGTGTTACTCAAATGAAAATAAATTGAAAAGTTGAAATTTGTTCTCTTTATATAATATTTAATATGATAATTAATAAATAAACACTGTGAAAAAAAGTTTAAAAATTAGAACTCAAATTAACTAAATTATATCTTGAAATGGTTTAAATTATTAATTAGAAGATATTTTAAAATAATTATTTTTAATGTTTAATTTTTTTTTTTAATTTGTTTCGTAGTAAAAACAATGTATCAAATTTAAAGTGCATTATTTATAGCAATTTATCGTTTTTTTAGATCGAAAGACTAATATTTCAAAACTAGAATGAATTAACTAAAAACCTTCGGTTCAACTAAGTTTAGTTCTAAGTTTGCTTTTCGAAAGTCAGGACCAAACCAACAATCTTAATTCGATTCATTTTTTTTTTTTTCAACCGAATTGATTCCGTTCCCAGTCCCACTCCCAAAAGACGAGTAGAATGGAGCTTTATCACTTTTCTTTTGCTCGACTTTCTTATCTTATCTTTTTAAATTGACTTTCCCCCTCTAAAAGCTTCATTTAATACCCTTTTATTCTCTTTAAAAAAGTAACACTTCCACAAATACTTCCTCTCTCGTGACCTATATTCTAATATCCTTGCCTATCAACACGAATATTGTGCAATAAAATATTTGTTCATTCGGATTGAAACGAAGCAATTCACACTTTTCTTCACATTTTATGACGTGCAACTAAGACTGTTTTTGTGCATTTACCTTTGCCTTTTACTTTTCATCCAAGTTTGATAACTATGTTCGTTTGATTTGTTTTATAAAATTAAAACAATGATTTGATCGAAAAAAAATCTAAATATAGCTAACAACGAAAGGAGCTTTCGCACGTGACTTTTTTATTTTAAATATGTTAAAATTAGGGTAATGTTAAGTTTACATTTTCATTTTACATATAATCTCATGTTTGATGTATCGCTTAATTATTATTCACTCAGTGATAAAACTATTATGACTTAATATAGAAATTTAAAATCATATCAATAAACAAGTAACATGTAAGTGACAAATCAGAGTGTGAAATTAAAGTATAAATTTAGAGTTTAACACATAACATTATTTTTCAAATTACCATACGATATATCAATCATATATATATATATATTATTCTATTGTATTATGAGCACATTCATTTATATGACAGTTTCTAGTAGCTACTAGCTATACACATATTTAAATTTATAAAAGTACCTCTTCAGATTTGTCTCTATTTTATGGCAACGGCTATTGTCCTACTTCTACGGTTAACTTTTAAAAATAGTATTAAATTTTGTTATTTTTATCAAACTTCAAATTGGCTCCTTGCCTTTCTTACGTAGGTAGGTGCAAGAAGAACAAATTTAAGATATTTTATTATATTTAGAATAATATTAAACTTCCACTCTAATCTTACATGAGTAGTCATAACATATTATAATTACTTGTACAAATAAAAATATAACATGAAATGAAAACAACGTTTCTAAGATTAGAGTATAAATTAAATTATATTATATTTTATGATCAGTAGATCTTTCATTTTCACTAAACTTTGATTTGTTAGGCTTCGCCTATTGCAAAAAACTTTCAATTGTTGTCGCTGGTAATAGTCAGTGTCAGTCTTAATGTGACCGATCATTCTCTCGGACGATTTACCGATCGTTGCTTAGGTAAACTATTGTTACACCAACTCGTTAAAAAGATGTTAGCCCTTTCCCGAACAAATTTCTTCTTTTGCCTCTTAACCTATGAGATATTGACATTCGTTTTCAGTTATTACGAGATACTCATTCTTGCGTGTCTCGACAAACACCACCTCTTATCGACTTCCATGTATTAAGCATGTTATGCTGCCATTTGAATTTGTGAATTGAAAATATATTGATCATTTAAAAATTTCTTAATATTTTCTTTCTCTGGCAAGTTTATTTTTTATTGGTACTCAATAGAGGTATTAAACGGACAGTCACTGGTCCGCCCACTCGGCTATCGCACTGTAGCAATTTGATAGTGTAATAATTGACTAATAAGTTCAAGTTGTAAATTTAATCATTTATATAGGTAAAGCATGAGTTATGGGTGGTAAAGTGCGATGGCTGCTGCAATCATCACATGTCCTTCAAGACGTTTCATAAGCAACTGAGTTTGATGATGAACAACACAAGTAAAGTAAAACTTCACATCCTATGAGATATAATTTTCAATGAAGTTTCCATCTTTCTTTGAGTTGTCCTTTTCTTGTTCTTATTTATGGATCTTTGGAATAGACCGAGCTTCACACTACCTTACGGCCAGGTCCAGAACTGTGTAGGAAATTGTAATCAATGTAAGATAAAATCCACAAATCGTCAACTGTTTTGATTTCTCATTCAAAATGGAAAAATTTTAATAATTGGAGGAGTTTTGCAGAGACCCACGATGAGGTTTTCCGTGAAAATATGAATTTTCCGAGAAAATCGACACGATGAGGCCTTCACTGCCACTGTGCTACAACGAGATCTTCCCACCAAACTTCCCCTTTTCTCTTCGATTCCTCTTTATGCTTTTCATAATTTAACCCTGGCTACTTGAACCGTCATCATTCTTCAGAATTCTTCCACTACACCTCTCTCTCTCTCCCTCCCTCCCTCCCTCCCTCCCTCCGGCCATTTGGGTTTCTTTCTTCAACGGCCATATTTATTCTCTGGAAATGCATTTGGTTTTGCTGGTTCTTCTTCTATACGGCGCTGATAGTCCAGTGAGTTCTTTAAATGAGGAAGGGTTTGCCCTGATCTCCTTCAAACAGTCCATTACAGAAGACCCCGAAGGGTCTCTGAGTAACTGGAACTTTTCTGATTCCAGCCCTTGTTCTTGGAATGGAATAACATGCAAGGAGCAAAGAGTCGTCTCTCTTAGCATTCCCAAAAGGAGACTCCATGGATTTCTTCCTTCTGTTCTTGGATCTCTCTCTCAGCTCCGCCATTTAAATTTGAGGAACAATAATCTTGATGGAAATTTGCCCTGCTGAGCTTTTTCGAGCTGAGGGGCTTCAGAGTTTAGTTCTTTCCGGAAATTCGTTTTCTGGGTCTGTTCCAAATGATATAAGGAAGCTTAATTACCTTCAAACTTTGGATTTGTCTCAAAATTTCTTAATGGGTCCCTGCCAAATTTGATCATCAAGTGCAAGAGACTAAAAACCCTTGATCTTAGTCAGAATAATTTTAGTGGGTCTCTTCCTGAAGGCTTTGGTACTAGTTTGAGTTCTCTGGAGAAGTTTAATCTTTCATTTAATAGATTTAGTGGTTCTATTCCTAGTGATATAGGAAATCTATCAAATCTGCAAGGCACAGTTGATTTTTCTCATAATGATTTCTCTGGTTCAATCCCAGCTAACCTTGGAAAACTGCCTGAAAAAGTTTATATTGATCTATCTTACAACAATTTAAGTGGTTCTATACCCCAAAATGGAGCCCTTATAAACAGAGGACCAACAGCTTTCATTGGAAATCCTGGACTTTGTGGCCCTCCATTGAAGAACCCATGTTCTTCAGAATCTCCTTCCTCAATTCCCTATCTCCCAGACAATTCCCCACTCGAAAACTCCGAGGAAAGCAGAAAGGCGAGGGGATTGAGTACGATTGCCGTAATTGCGATCGCTTCGAGCGATGTAATTGGCATTGGCTTACTTGGATTGCTCTTTGCATACTGTTATTCAAGATTATGTCAGCCTAAGAAGAGCAAGGAAAACTCTGGCGGATATGATAATGGCAAGGGAAGGAAAGGAAGAAAGGATTGCTTCTGCTTTCGAAAAGAAGAATCCGAAGGCTTATTTGATAACATCAAGCAGCATGATCTCGTACCGTTGGATCCGCAAGTGGGATTTGATCTTGATGAGCTTCTTAAGGCTTCAGCCTTTGTTTTAGGCAAAAGTGGGATGGGAATAGTGTATAAAGTTGTGCTTGAAGATGGACTTACCTTAGCTGTGAGAAGATTGGGCGAAGGAGGTACACAGAGGTTTAAGGAGTTTCAGACAGAAGTGGAAGCCATTGCAAAGCTTAGGCATCCAAATATAGTCACAGTTAGAGCTTACTACTGGTCTGTTGATGAGAAACTTCTCATTTACGATTACATACCTAATGGAAACCTCTCTACTGCCATTCATGGTAAGGCTTATTGGTAATTCTTTCTTAAAGATAATCAAATTTTGAATTCCGCTTTCATTCTTTTGATAGCTAGTATCTGAAGTTTCATTGTTTTTTATGTTGTTGTTAGAGTTTGGTGACGTGAATTCAGTTTGGATAAGGCCGAAAAAGTTACGGTGAAGTTTTCTATCAAAATTATATATTTTTCTTAAGAATCTATGATAAGCGCGATATCGCAGCCCAAAACTTATTTTGTACCTTGATTTTTCCGATAGATGATCCTATGCCTCTGCTTGTAACTTTTTTTTTTCTCAGGATTTTCACGTAAATGTTGTTGTATAATTATTCGATAATTCTTTTTCGTATTAGTGTCAGATTTTCAACATTTGTTTCTTGTTTTTCAGAGAAGCTCGGAACAGAGTCATTCCGACCTCTAAATTGGTCGGTTAGGTTAAAGGTAATGAAAGGGATTGCAAAAGGTTTGGTCTTTCTGCATGAGTTTAGTCCCAAGAAGTATGTCCATGGAGATTTGAAGCCTTCAAACATTCTAATAGGAGAAAACATGGAACCCCTCATTTCTAATTTCGGGCTCGGACGTCTTGCTAACATTGCAGGGGGCTCTCCAACGCTTCAATCGAGCCATGTGGGAGCCGAGAAATCACAAGAAAGGCGGCAAAAGAGCAATTCATTAGAACTCACGACCTTCGGTTCGTCACCTGGTCTTAGTTTGGGTTCATGTTACCAAGCCCCAGAAGCACTAAAAGTTGTGAAACCATCACAAAAATGGGATGTATACTCATATGGTGTAATTTTACTCGAAATGATGACCGGAAAATCGCCATTAGTTCAAGTGGGTACCTCAGAAATGGATCTAGTTCAATGGATTCAGCTTTGTGTTGACGAAAAGAAGCCGCTTTCGGATGTTTTAGATCCGTATTTGGCTCGAGATGCAGATAAGGAAGAGGAGATGATTGCAGTTCTAAAATTAGCAATGGCTTGTGTTCATGGTGGCCCCGAAAAGAGACCCACAATGAGGCATGTTTCTGATGCTCTTCAGAGACTAGCCAAATCTGTGGACTGAAAAACACTCAACAAAAGCTTGAAGCTGTTCATCAATGTCGGAAATTCGAAGTTTGGAGGCCAGTATCTGAGATCTCAACGGTGTCTCTGGCAAAATGTGTGAAAGATTCTTGTTTTTTTTTTTAGTTGGATGTGAATGCATTGATTTACTAGGAGTTCTTGATGACTGGTGTTGTGTCTTAAAAGATGTCCTCTTTGTTTTCTCCTTGTTCTAGACCATGCTCATTGGGGTTAGAATTTTGATTTTAGAAGTTATATTAGAGTGGTGATTTAGGTACTACTAATTTGACAGGTTGTGTTTCATATTTTAATCATATGCTATTTTAATATAATATGAGAAATATTAGCTGCACATTCTTATTTTATATTTTGACGTATTACATAATGCACGATATGTAAGCTAAATACAAGTTAAAAGAGAAAATTTGTAAGGTCTAGTCTAACTAATACAACAATGAATAATGATATTATTACATTTAATTATTATTTTTAATTTTTATCTTCTGACGTGATTTTTATAAATTTATGTGATAAATTACAAATATTTAAAGAGTAAAAATTAATTTGCTATAAAAAGTATGAGGATGTTTACAGCTGATACTTCGAATTTTAAATTTTGTCAATTGACATCTTGTACTTTGACTCGTTATCACTCACATCTTCTGTTACGTTGTTAAACCATAAAAGAAAATAACTCTTAACATAAACGAAATAGATTCTATTCTCGATTAAGAACATAAGAACTCGATGGATTGATGCAGAAAGAATCAACGAGTGATGACCCTACATGATTTGCGGTTGAATGAACAAACGGAATGTGGCATTTTCTTTTTGGTTTTTGTTTTTTCCCACGTCCCATTGTTTCATTTAGGAAAAAAGCGCCAGTTTGTATATTCTGCTGCATATTCGTTTTCATCCCCCAAATTTCTTTTATCGTTCTGTCTGTGATTATAGTGGCGGGGAATTATGTGTTTTTCTTTCTTATGTTGGTTGATGAGGTTTGCTTGATTCGTTTCTTGGAACAGATGTCAAAAAGTTCATCATCAATCAGAAGGACAACGATGCTAGAGAAGCTGTTTTTTTTTTTTTTAATGTTTCTTGACACATTGGTGATTTTCTTCAAGGCCGGTTACTGTTGGGATTATTTTGGCAAACAAAGTGGTAAGAAGAAGCTCTATGTGGTTTCTTCCAACTATGTGCGATGCACATGACACCTGTTTAACGGACGTACTAACAGGAGGGTGCGGGTTGTTAATGAGTCAAAGTACAAAGTGTCAATTGACAAAATTTAAAGTTCGAGGTATGAGTTGCAAACACCTCCATAATTTATGGGTAAATTGATATTTATCCGTATTTAAAATAAGTAGTTCATTACATCAATTAATGAATGTCACAACATGAGTTAAAATTAGAAGATAATAATAGAGAATAAACGCATCATCACCCTACAATAATTTATGTTCTCAAGTTTTTTTTTTTTTCTTAAAAGACCTTATACTAGTTATAAGAAAATTATACTTATAAATTATTTTTCTTAAATTATATAAGATTGAACAACTCTTTGATAAAAAATCGGGTCATCGTTAATATAATATTATCATATTATATATTTTTAAAATAACATATAAATTGTATCAATTGTTAAGAAACAAGTTAGAAGTCAAGATTATAGGTGTAAATATATATGATATCTACTATTGTGATTTGACAGATGTTGTTGGATGTTACCCAACTCTATTCTTCATGCAATTATATTACTTTGACCAAGAATATTTGTGGGTGGTTCTCAATTGTTCCGAATTGACCGCCGGGAATGGTGGGAGAGAATCCCAATCAATATCGTCAAGGGCTGCGTGGCGTTACATTCTTTCTTAGCTCTGTCCTCCTATCTTTCAATCAGCTCCAATGACTGGGTAAATTGATGCATATCAATAGATGAGCCTACTTAAACTGTCTTTGGTCTAAAGGTGGCACCGGTTCGATTATCGACAGCGATATTGTTATGCACGGTAGCTTTTTTAAGTAAAAAAAACTGTGTCCAAGCTAGAATTTGGAATGGAGCTCTATGATTGACGTATTAAGGTAGGGGTGAGCGAAACCGAGGCAGAGTGGTCGAATCTTTGGATTTGGTTTGATTCGGTTCTTGGTTTCATATATTAGGAGGTGATTCGTTTGGTTTTCAATTCTAAAGGTCAAGAACATGATTGAATCAAAAAACAGTTCCGAAACAAGTAAAAAAAAAATAAACAAACTAAATTTTAAACTTCAAAATTAAGCTCTCTTCTTCAATCATAGTCTTTTAGGCTTAAAAAATAGGGCAAAATCATGTTTATTTTATAGCCTAAAAGTGAGTCCAATGGAAAAAAACTACCAAAACTTTCCAAAAATTAGGGTTTTTAATAAAGCAATTTTTTTATGTAATGAGGCCCATTAAACCATAATCATGTTTTTTCGAGTAATATTTTACCCTGGATTGGGACCAAACTGGAAAATTGGTTACTTTTCTTCTCGATCACATAATGATTTGGGTTATTTGTATCTATTTCGGTTTATTTTTGGCCGAAAACCTAAACGATGGAACTCTCCCACCTTGTGCTAATATAAAAATTTGCGCAATACGTTGAGCTCCATTTGGACTTGGATGATGCCCTCATAATTTCTTTTTGGATGATCAACAAATCCAACTAGACAAAGTTGCTCTTTAACTCTAGAAATATAATCATCATTCTTGTAATGCAAGTGCAAAAAAGGTAATTACTAAATGCTTTGTATGATCTTGCAAACATTATGATAATATTGTTGAATGGGTAAATATCAATATAGACCCCAAACTATGAGGATCTATGCTGCCATAGTTTTGTTTTTTGTCAATTTAACCTAAGTTTAAGGTGTCCATATTGATATTTGACAAAAAAAAAAAAAAAAAAAACCATAAGGTGTTGGTTGCACGGACCTCATAGTTCGGGGTCCATATTCATATTTACTCTTGTTGAATTTAACCAACTTAAAATTCACCAAAACTTAAGTAATAAATTCCGTTCATTGACTTGCCACCTTTGAGCGTAATATTTTGATTCTAATATACCAGCTAGTTTATTAGAGTTTAGACCTACGTTAAGTAATGCGAGTTTAACCATAATCATGTTTTTTCGAGTAATATTTTAACCTGGATTGGGACCAAACCGGAAAATTGGTTACTTTTCTTCTCGACCACATAATGATTTGGGTTATTTGTATCTATTTCGGTTTATTTTTGGCCGAAAACCTAAACGATGGAACTCTCCCACACTTGTGCTAATATAAAAATTTGCTCAATACGTTGAGCTCCATTTGAACGTGGATGATACCCTCATAATTTCTTTTTGGATGATCAACAAATCCAACTAGACAAAGTTGCTCTTTAACTCTAGAAATATAATTATTATTCTTGTAATGCAAGTGCAAAAAAAATATTTACTAAATGCTTTGTGTTATTTGTATCTATTTCGGTTTACTTAATAACTTATATTAACCCATGAAAATTTCTAATTTTTTTTTTGCTCATGAATGTTCTAATTAACTTCGTCTTTGTGTACGTGACGCAAATATAAACGTACAAGTATCGTGCGTGTTCTCCAGCGTGGTCTAAAAAAAGCTAAGGAAGCATATATTCTTGAGTCGATAGAAGGAGGAAGATTGATGTGCAAGCAAAGACTTCAAACTAGGAATATAAGCCAAAAATAATTAGAAATAGATATAATTCTTAGTTCTTATAATTAATGTAATAAATCATAAATAATTATATCAATTGACGATTGTCACGTCAGTAAATAAGAATTAGGAAGTAAAAATTAAAATTATTTATTTTAATTTAATAAAAATTTAAATATAAAATATGTGATTGAATTAAGTTAATATTTTGATCACTCAATTGAAATAAATATTATTTAATAATAATAATAATAATAATATTATGGATTTCTTGTTCAGTTGGAGGTCCTTGCCACCTTCAGCGGCAAAAGAGAAAAATAAATCTGCCATTGAAGCAGTGCCAAGAGCAACTGCCGAATCCTCATACATTTTCACCATTTCTTTACAATTCCTTCTTCTCTGTCCCGGCGGCTGTTTCTCTTCTTATTCCGAGTGATTCTGTTTCACCAAAAGCGGAAGCATTAGTCGTCCTTTCATTTCTCATCATCTGCTATCCATCCGCGTGAATTCAGCGCGCATTTCGTTCTGGAATCTACGAACGTACTGTATCTCTGTACGTAACGGCCTAATCGTCACTGCTAAGCCTCCATATTTTGTGGAATTTAATTTCTGTCAGTTATTCTCTATTTCTGTCGCTTATATTTGTTTGTGTTTGTTCTTTTTGATACGTGTTTTCTGTTTTTTGTTTTTTTTTTTCACGTAATGACTGTAGGCGCTATTGGTTCTTATTCACTCTGAATTTTTTTTCCTGATGTTGTGAATCGATTGTTTGAAGTTGTTTTTTGCGTACTAATTTCTGTTTGGTTGATTAGAAAATGAATTGGAAAGTACAGTTCGACCTGTAATCATATATGAAATAGCAAACGGTATAAATTTAGTAACACTTTTCCCACAGGATTCGTTGCAAGAAAGGGATAATCTATACGTACTTCACTTTTTTTGGTGATTGAAAACGTGAACCATGCTCGAAGTGCAGCATAATTTGTGAATAACTCACACGCGGTCCAGTTGGTTTTCCTATTACTTCTTATGTCGTAAAAATGGGTTCTTTCTCTATCATGTTATTTTTCCATTTTTTTTTTCTTTGCTATAAGCGGATTTTACATGAAAAAAAAACTTGGTGGAGAATAAGTTTTAGCTTTTGGCATATTAAGGTAATTATCTTTGACAGCAACTGATATATGTACATTTATCTTCAGGCTTTTAATGTTATTGGGAATTTTCAGATCAATGGCATTATGAATGCTATTAATGCAGTTAAGGGTAGGTCTTGTTATGTTATTAAAGAATTTCATTTCGTGTTTGTTCGGCATAGTTTCTTCTGCCGTTATAGATGTATTCATAGTGAAATATATTTTTCTATCCCTGCTCAAAATTAGGGTGGTTAATAATTCATATTGGTTCCAATGTTATTCTGTAGTTATGGCCTAGCATTTCAATGATATTTCCATCTAATAACCCCGAGGTTCCCTTTTCTTCCCAGTGAAAGATGCCAGAAATTCTGTTAGGTACTCATACCGTGAGATCCCATGGGTTTGTAGTGGCAAGAAATCATATGCATGATTGGGTGATCGTTGCACTTCTTGTGGTGATAGATGTCATATTGAATCTGTTTGAACCATTTCACCGGTTTGTTGGGAGAGACATGATGGCAGACCTCAAGTACCCTTTGAAAGACAATACAATTCCTTTTTGGGCAGTTCCAGTACGTTTTGACATCATACAATGCAACTATGTCTCATAATTTCCTAGATATGGAAAACATGAGAGATGAAATTTACTTTCTTTCTTCCCGTGACAGATTATTGCAATATTGGTCCCTTTTGTTGTATTCATTGTTTACTATTGCATTAGAAGAGATGTTTACGATCTGCATCAGTCCTTGTTGGGTAAATCTTCTTCCTTCTAAAGTTTCAGTTTTTTTTCTATGAATGACTCCTAACATATTGTCTGTTTGGTGGTTTCGATTCTCAACTAAAACATTCATGTGCAGGTATTCTGTTTTCCGTATTAATTACTGGAGTAGTCACTGATGCAATCAAAGATGCTGTAGGCCGGCCTCGTCCAGACTTCTTTTGGCGTTGTTTTCCTGATGCAAAGGGGGTTTGTTCCCCACTCTGCTCAATAAGTAGATTTTCCTATTTACCAATGTTTTGAAGAAAAAAAAAATTTTAACTACGTAATATTTTGACATGCCAGGTGTTTGATCCGGTCTTTGGTTCTGTTATGTGTACGGGAGTGACGAGTATAATTAAGGAAGGGTACAAAAGTTTCCCAAGCGGGCACACTTCTTGTAAGTGGCTAAATAACTTCGTAGCTATGTTGCTTGTAGAAGATTAGAGTCTATTTGGTCATTGTTAATCATGATTCACCTTCTTTTCCTGTTACTATTGTAGACTCGTTATAGTTATGTATGACAGTCTACTTGCCTCTTAATAATTGGTAGATTGTAAAATCAGAGATTTTTTTATTTATAAAATAATTTCCTAAATACTCTTCTCAATCTATATTTTCATAATAACACAGGGATGATATTTATAGAATGAAGAAGCATAGCCGATCTTTTTGTTGAAACACCTTTGTACCTCAAGTGATTTACTTAATACAGCAACGCAATTTCTAACCAAATAAACTGCCAAAATTCTAGCTCCAAAATCCAATTGAATTTGACTTGTATCTCTGAAAAGGGTCGGAAGTGTCCTATTTTTAATCAGTGTATTTTCCTCTTAAAACTGACAATTTTAACGACTCAGTGGCTGAGTTTGTTGTAGGTTTCATTAGAGTATAAATATCATCTGGTTGGTTCTAGATTTTTGGAAATCACATTGTAACTTATTATATAAGATACTTCATATTCATATTTGTTAATGTTTGATGAGATCATTTTATTTGTCTGTTCTTCGAGGGTCTATATTTCTTAGACTCCTTGACCTACCTTTCTCTTTGGTTTTGTATCAGTAGTTATGGTACATGTCCTCGACTAATTTCAGAATTTTCTGTTCTGAAATGCCATACCTGCAGTCAGCATCTTCGCAAGAGTGCTACTAAAAGTTGGTTTTACTCACTGTACTTGTTGCAAATGTAATGTTATTTGGTATTCCAGTTCTCACTCCCTAATTTTAAGAAATTCACCAAATAAATCCAATTAGAATATTTAAACATGTTTCAGTTATGAACCAGCCTTCAAGCACATGTTGGGACTTGAAATAGATGAAGAATAATTTTATTCAAAAAAGTAATGAGAATTTTTTGTTTCCACATATTTTCTTACTAACTTTTCATTGCATTGGAATTTTAAACTTTAGGTTGACGCCCATAGGATTTCGTTTAGAAGTATTCTTAATTCTTTCTTTTGTAGCTGTTTACGAATTTCTGATTAATTTTATTATTTATATCGATATTCCTCTTAAAGTAATTGATATTGAAAAATTATTGTTGTTCTTGCAGGGACCTTTGCTGGTCTTGGCTTTCTCACTTGGTATTTGTCAGGCAAAATCAGGGCATTTGATCGTAAGGGCCATATTGCAAAGCTCTGCATTATTTTTCTGCCCTTGCTCATTGCAGCTCTTGTTGCGATTTCTCGGGTGGATGACTATTGGCATCACTGGCAAGATGTATTTGCGGGAGGTCTTCTAGGTCAAATTGCTTAAGACTTGCTTTCATTTAGTTTACATAGCGTTCTCTTGCCACCATTACATTATTCAAGTTTTTTTTGCAGGGTTGACAGTTGCTTCTTTTTGTTACTTACAATTCTTTCCTCCTCCTTACGACATAGATGGTAAGCTCCTAATAGTGTCATAAAGCTCCTCTCTTTTGGCTACTTTTGTAATAACATATATCATGCTATGAGATGAAAGAAGGATGCTAATTTCCGAATAGAAAACGATTTGTTGAATTGACCCTGATCTTATAGAAAATAGAAAGGATTCCTTATTACCAGCCAAAGATTTAACCGTAACATGCATGCTTATGTCTCAAACTGCACAGCAGCTCAATCTTGTTGTTGATTGATATTCATCACAGTGAGAATCACTATGGTGATATATAGATCAATTATATTTGTGAGTGTGATGATGTCTTCTAATCAGAGGATAGAGGAGCAGCATATACATGCTGTATTTAAGTGACTCATTCCCCTCCATGGACACTTTTTTTAACACCTTATCCGTTCCGTCATCTTGATTACGTACTGAAGCATGATTCTGATTAAAGAAGAGAGATTAATTCTGGAGATTATAAAGATGAGGGAGAGAGAAAGTGGAAGAACTAGGTAAAATCAGGCGTAGTAGTTCAAATGAGTACTGGTTAGACTCGTCCAGCATGGGTAATAATTCCATTTTCATATTTTCTACCTGCTTGGACATGGTATAGTTCTTTAAATCCTTCATCATTTAAATCTCTTGTGGATCCTCTTGTTTCTGTTTAGATATTTTGAATTTCTTCATGACGAGGGTTGATGAAACTCGGTTGGAATAGTGGGACAGTCATGATATTTGAGTGACACACCTGATAAATTTATAGTCATTACATCTTATGTTATAAAATTTTTGTACAGGCTGGGGACCTCATGCATATTTTCAGATGTTGGCAGAGTCTCGAAATGGTGTTCAATCATCTGCCACCAATGTCAACAGCGTTAATGAGCCACAGTCAGAGATTCAAACCTTTTACGTACAACCCCAACATGGCGAGTCAAATACTCAAGACTCGGGCAATATGCTTGATATGCTGGAGAGAGGGAGAGTGCAATGAGTGACTTTTCCTTTCATGAAGGCTTGGGAACTTCATTGGTGTAATGTAAAACGCCTCCTTCATGTTTGGAACAAATTTCTAACCTCAATGTCCTTAAAATTTTTAAGTGGATTTATTGAAAATAGTTCCCTTTAATTATGTGTTTATTTGTCCATAAGTTGGCAAGTTCGCCAATATTTAAGAACGTAGTTGGTTAGTTGTATTATTTCTATCTAAAGTTCCCATATGCAGAATGTTGCAGGTGTGCTGGTTAAGCCTAAATGCATAACCACAAACATAAACAAACCAATTCTTGTCACCATTAACGTCCTCGATACATCTTCCTCGGCAATGCAGACTTGCCAGTAGCCGAAACGAAGATCCAACTTTGTGAAGACAAACACATTGGACAGTTGGTCAAAAAGATCAGCAACATTCGGTACAATGTACTTATTCTTAGCTGTGACTTTATTTAGTGTGCGATAGTTCACGCACATTCGAAGGCATCCATCTTGTTTTTTCCGGGACAAGACTGGCGCAACTTCCAGCAACTCATCAAGTTGTCTCCAAAGCTCCCCCAATTCACACGGCACCATTCCGTAAGGGGCTAGTGTTGGAGGCTCGGCTCCCTCCTCCAACTCAACATAGTGGTCCACATTCCTCTTAGGCGGCAGCTTCTTTGGCAACACTGGTGGCAATTGGCATTACATAACCGAATTCATCTAACAACTCCACCACTTGATTCGACAACATCCACTACTTGGTCCGTCTTTATCTCCACCAAGTAAGTTATTTCTGTGTTTTATCCCAGACTTTAGTATTAAAGTCTTCCCATTGGATTGACCTTGAGCTGCACCGCCTTCCTTGATTTAGACGTCTCCTCTCCTCTTGCTTCTTCTTCTTGTCCTTCTGCAACGCTTTGGTCTACTTGTGGTGTTTCTTGCCATTGTCTCTCGACTTCTTCCTTTCGGTGTTTGAATTATTCAAATAAATTAATTTAAACTAGATAAAGATGATTTCATGAATTAATAATAGCTCAAAATTCAGAGTACAAATAATAATAACAATTAAGAAATGTAGAAAGTTCCTTGCTTTGTCCATTTTGATTGAACACCATCGCAAACCTCTTAGATGATTGTAAATGTAAAGATATTGCATATATGTTGGTATTAATTTTTTGACAATATTTATATATATTTATGGTGATAATATGTTTTTTCAAATTGATAATTTATTTCTTGGTGATCAAGAAATATTGCATTTTGATTATTGGATGGCTTCATATTAACAATCATGAAGATTCCGTGGAAGAGAAAAATAAAAAAACAAGAATAATAGGAAAGTTATTGAAAAAGCTAAAGGCACTTGTTTTTTAGGAAAACTTTATTTTGATAAGCCGATTTGATGGAGATTTGGTGAAATTTGTTAGGCTTCGAGATAACATGAATCGTGGGATGCTTACCTAAAATTTCGGAGCCATATCAAGGAAGTTAGAGATACTTTCCTAAAGTGTCACACAGTGTGTCACTCAACCGAATTTGTTAAGATTTGTTTTCCTTAATTCTTGCGGCATTAATTCTGTTTTGGTAATTGAATTAAATTGAAGATATGGTTGTTACCTATTATATTTAAGCCTTCGTTTTTCTGAAGAAGGTGGCTGAAGCCATTAGTCTTGAGAGCTAAAAAATTTTATTCTTTGGGGCGATTTTATTCTACACCGAAGATTGTGCGTGTCCAGCAATTGTTAATCCTTTCATTCACAATTACTGCGAGTCATCGGTGATTGTTCTTCAGCGGATGGAATTTTTGTTATTCACGAGAGAAATTTTCTTCACTTTGCGTGCCGTCGTTTTTCTTTCACTCCCTACATTTCTTCGTATGGGTCTGTGATTGTTTTACACACTCTTCTTATGCTGTGAATTTCATCGATTTATTGAGTGTGTTGAGTATTGCGTCCGAAGACAACGTCTTGGTGTTTCTGACACCTTCGTATGGATCTGTGATTGTTTTACACACTCTTCTTATGCTGTGAATTTCATCGATTTATTGAGTGTGTTGAGTATTGCGTCCGAAGACAACGTCTTGGTGTTCCAGGAGGTGTTAGAGGAGGCAATCTTCTTTGTTCTTCATTGAAGCTCAGTCTCGGGAGGAGACTGCATCCGAACTCGGGAGGAGTTCTGTTTTTAGACAATGGGAGCTTGTCGTTCTTAATCGTGGACGAGGGGATCTCGCAAAAACAGTTTCATTGGGGAAGTTAGTTAGAGGCGGCGACAAAGATAAGAGGGAGTCTTTATTTATATAAGTCCGATTGTCTTGTAACTTTGTGAATTCAAAGAAATGTTTTTATATCTGGCTGTGGCCCCGCAGACGTAGGTTGGTTGCCGAACTACGTTAACAACCTCTTGTCTCATTTATTTTCACATATTTATATTGTTCGTCATTGCATTCATTATCGGTGTCACACGTAACACTCTGTGTGACACCGCATAACTAATCGTAATCTTTCAATGATACTGATCAATCCGACGGGTAGGCTGTCATATACCAATCGACTATCTCCCTGTCTCCCCTCCCTCCCTCCCTCCCTCCCTCCCTCCCTCCCTCCCTCCCTCCCTCCCTCCCTCCCTCCCTCCCTCCCTCCCTCCCTCCCTCCCTCCCTCCCTCCCTCCCTCCCTCCCTCCCTCCCTCCCTCCCTCCCTCCCTCCCTCCCTCCCTCCCTCCCTCCCTCCCTCCCTCCCTCCCTCCCTCCCTCCCTCCCTCCCTCCCTCCCTCCCTCCCTCCCTCCCTCCCTCCCTCCCTCCCTCCCTCCCTCCCTCCCTCCCTCCCTCCCTCCCTCCCTCCCTCCCTCCCTCCCTCCCTCCCTCCCTCCCTCCCTCCCTCCCTCCCTCCCTCCCTCCCTCCCTCCCTCCCTCCCTCCCTCCCTCCCTCCCTCCCTCCCTCCCTCCCTCCCTCCCTCCCTCCCTCCCTCCCTCCCTCCCTCCCTCCCTCCCTCCCTCCCTCCCTCCCTCCCTCCCTCCCTCCCTCCCTCCCTCCCTCCCTCCCTCCCTCCCTCCCTCCCTCCCTCCCTCCCTCCCTCCCTCCCTCCCTCCCTCCCTCCCTCCCTCCCTCCCTCCCTCCCTCCCTCCCTCCCTCCCTCCCTCCCTCCCTCCCTCCCTCCCTCCCTCCCTCCCTCCCTCCCTCCCTCCCTCCCTCCCTCCCTCCCTCCCTCCCTCCCTCCCTCCCTCCCTCCCTCCCTCCCTCCCTCCCTCCCTCCCTCCCTCCCTCCCTCCCTCCCTCCCTCCCTCCCTCTAAGATAATATTCTTCATTTTTAGAAGAAAAAAAAGTGGATTGAGCTTCTCATTCCTCAATTACATTTGTTGACATTTAATCATGAAAAAATTATTAAAAATAATTTATGGAAAGTTTTTTACATCGTATTATTACAAGTAACCTTATTTACTCTTTGACAAAACATTCATTCATGAGTGTAATTAATGTGATATATTATAAAAAATGAAAAAATTATTAAAAATAATTTTGGAAAGTTTTTTACATCGTATTATTACAAGTAACTTATTTACTCTTTGACAAACATTCATTCATGAGGGTATTAATGTGATATATTATAAAAAATTAAAATAATTAATTAATTATATCAATTAATTATTATTACGTCAAGAAGTAAAAGTAGAGAATATGTAACGACCTCTATTCCCAGCAAGATATTGTTCGCTCTGGGGATTGGGCCGCAGCCCAATATCCTCCCCTCACGACTTTGTTTGGCGAGAACTTCCCAGAAGGTCACCCAACCTGGAATTGCTCTCGCCGAAGCACTTTTAACTTCGGAGTTCTTATGGGATCCGTTGCCAATTGTGCTCCAAAACGCGTCTTACTATGTTGAAAGAGATCTTTTACATATGTTTCATTTCCACATACTTCCCCAAGCGATGTGGGATTGTGACGACCCCCTCTTTAAGACCTGTCACCTTCCGGTTCGCCCGCGCGGACGTACCGCCATCCGGGTTCCGGTTCGTACAGCCATCGTACACATTCTTACACATCCGGGTCATCACAATCACCCCTCCTCGGGGGCCCAACGTCCTCGTTGGCCACATTTCTGGTTGGGTACAGGCTCTGATATCATTTATAACGACCCCTATTCCTAGCAAGATATTGTCCGCTCTGGGGATTGGGCCGCAGCCCAATATCCTCCCCTCACGGCTTTGTTTGGCGAGAACTTCCCAGAAGGTCACCCAACCTGGAATTGCTCTCGCCGAAGCACTTTTAACTTCGGAGTTCTTATGGGATCCGTTGCCAATTGTGCTCCAAAACGCGTCTTACTATGTTGAAAGAGATCTTTTACATATGTTTCATTTCCACATACTTCCCCAAGCGATGTGGGATTGTGACGACCCCCTCTTTAAGACCTGTCACCTTTCGGTTTGCCCGCGCGGACGTACCGCCATCCGGGTTCCGGTTCGTACAGCCATCGTACACATTCTTACACATCCGGGTCATCACAATCACCCCTCCTCGGGGGCCCAACGTCCTCGTTGGCCACATTTCTGGTTGGGTACAGGCTCTGATATCATTTATAACGACCCCTATTCCTAGCAAGATATTGTCCGCTCTGGGGATTGGGCCGCAGCCCAATATCCTCCCCTCACGGCTTTGTTTGGCGAGAACTTCCCAGAAGGTCACCCAACCTGGAATTGCTCTCGCCGAAGCACTTTTAACTTCGGAGTTCTTATGGGATCCGTTGCCAATTGTGCTCCAAAACGCGTCTTACTATGTTGGGAGGGATCTCTTACATATGTTTCATTTCCACATACTTCCCCAAGCGATGTGGGATTGTGACGACCCCCTCTTTACGACCTGTCACCTTTCGGTTTGCCCGCGCGGACGTACCGCCATCCGGGTTCCGGTTCGTGCAGCCATCGTACACATTCTTACACATCCGGGTCATCACAGAATAACAATATTAATTTATTAATATTTGATAAAAATATTGGGTTAAAGTGCAATTTGGCCCCTACAACTAGGTGAAATGGGCAATTTACACCGTAAACTTGGGTAAAGTGCAATTTGGCCCCTACAACTAGATGAAATGGGCAATTTACACCGTAAACTTGAATAATAGGCAAGAACAACCTTAATGTATTGATAATGGGTAATATGGCCTCTACCGTCATATTTTCTATAAAAAAATAACATTTTTTCACTTATTCATTTTTTTTTCCGAAATGCCCTTCAGTGGACCGAACCGGACCAGACCGGTTCAGCTAATTCCACTCTTATTTATTTATTTTTTTTAAATCCTATTTCTCGGAAAATAGAAGACAGATAAATAGAATTAAAAAAAAATAAAAAATCAAAGTACAATTAGTCGAACCTGTCCGGTTCGGTTCGGTCCAGTGATGGGCATTTCGGGAAAAAAAAATGAACAAGTGATTTTTTTTTTTTTTTTTTTTTTTTTTTTTTTTTTTTTTTTTTTTTTTTTTTTTTTTTTTTTTTTTTTTTTTTTTTTTTTTTTTTTTTTTTTTTTTTTTTTTTTTTTTTTTTTTTTTTTTTTTTTTTTTTTTTTTTTTTTTTTTTTTTTTTTTTTTTTTTTTTTTTTTTTTTTTTTTTTTTTTTTTTTTTTTTTTTTTTTTTTTTTTTTTTTTTTTTTTTTTTTTTTTTTTTTTTTTTTTTTTTTTTTTTTTTTTTTTTTTTTTTTTTTTTTTTTTTTTTTTTTTTTTTTTTTTTTTTTTTTTTTTTTTTTTTTTTTTTTTTTTTTTTTTTTTTTTTTTTTTTTTTTTTTTTTTTTTTTTTTTTTTTTTTTTTTTTTTTTTTTTTTTTTTTTTTTTTTTTTTTTTTTTTTTTTTTTTTTTTTTTTTTTTTTTTTTTTTTTTTTTTTTTTTTTTTTTTTTTTTTTTTTTTTTTTTTTTTTTTTTTTTTTTTTTTTTTTTTTTTTTTTTTTTTTTTTTTTTTTTTTTTTTTTTTTTTTTTTTTTTTTTTTTTTTTTTTTTTTTTTTTTTTTTTTTTTTTTTTTTTTTTTTTTTTTTTTTTTTTTTTTTTTTTTTTTTTTTTTTTTTTTTTTTTTTTTTTTTTTTTTTTTTTTTTTTTTTTTTTTTTTTTTTTTTTTTTTTTTTTTTTTTTTTTTTTTTTTTTTTTTTTTTTTTTTTTTTTAAATCCTATTTCTCGGAAAATAGAAGACAGATAAATAGAATTAAAAAAAAAATAAAAAATCAAAGTACAATTAGTCGAACCTGTCCGGTTCGGTTCGGTCCAGTGATGGGCATTTCGGGAAAAAAAAATGAACAAGTGAAAAATATTACTTTTTGATGGAAAATATGACGGTATGGGCCAAATTGCTCATTATCAATACATTAAGGTTGTTCTTGCCTATTATTCAAGTTTACGGTGTAAATTGCTCATTTCACCTAGTTAAAGGGGCCAATATGCACTTTATCCAAGTTTACGATGTAAATTACTAATTTCACCTAGTTGTAGGAACCAAGTTGCACTTTACCTAAAAATATTTTAATATGAGATGAGACATTTGTGCAGATTCAATTTGCTTGAACAAAAAATTAAAAAAATACTAAATAAATTGTTAGTTTTTGTCTTTTTTTTTTTTTTAAAAACAGGAATAATTCTTAACAATCAAATCAAAATATTTTTTGAGTTAAGGAAAAAAGAATCACGAACTAGATTGCCAAGTAAGCATTAATCTTCTCAAATACAGTTTATAAATGAAATGAAATAAATCAATAGAACAGAGAACCGTAGCTCCAATACACATTTATTTATCTTTGACAAAACAGATTCTTACATAAACAATATATTCACACAATATTCCTCAAAAATTGCAGGATATATCCATCAATAAATAAGCAGCTACTTTCTCAGTAGAAAACAAGAAACAGGAGCAATAAACCAAACAAATCATATGGTATATAGCCAAACAGGAGTATATACTTTACAGAGCTCTACTGAGGCCTATACTGACCACTTTGGTAAGGGGGGTATGGTGCTGGAATGGTGTAAGGAGGACGGTGAGCAGGATCTGGCTGCTGTGCCTGAGCATTGTAATATGAGCCTCTCCACCCGGGATGGGCTGGCTGACCATACTCGTGACTTGTTGGAGCAGCCTGCTGAGTCTGAGGAGGCGGATATGGGCCAGAATTTGGGGGCATATGGTAAGAAGGTGGTGCCTGATGTGTGGGGTTATACATAGGGGGAGCATAGCCGTGCCCCGCCTGCTGGTCGGGAGATTGGTAATAAGAAGCCTGGGTGTGAGAATCGGATTGTGGTTGAGAGATGGATCTTTGAGTTTGATGCCCTGCAGAAGGGTAGTTATAAGCTCCGGCATTTTTTGCACCCTGGAAACTGAGACCAGCCATTTGTCTTTGAACATCTTCGATCATTTCTCGGCATTGGATGTTTCTTGTCATCACATAATCACTACACTGCTGCTTTATGTTTGTAATTGCTTCCTACGGAAATGAAATAAGTAACAATTCACACTTGATACGTGATATTTGAAAGAAACCAACAGAAAATTGGCCAAATGTAAGGATAAAAAGGTTGTAGACATAGGGTAATGCGTAATATGTTAAAGTAAATAAGAATTTAACAGTTAAAAGGAACGTTGATAGGCTTTGAGAATTTCTTACTTGAAGAGTGACATAGAATTTTAATCCTTCGTTGATGTTGTCTTTTATTTCTCGATACTTGGCTATTGCAGCTTCAATCTGCTTATAACATTTTTGGCGAGATGCTGGAAGAAATAGAAAGGGAGTAACTTAGAAAGGGAGGGTACAATCATATACAGAAGACAAACAACTCCTATCTTAGAGAAATAAATCAGTTTGAGCCAGAAATCAGAGAATAAAAAATTTCAGAAATGTAACTTGTGCCATAAATTTCAGGTATTAAATATCAAAGATATGGCTAACTCATAGTGCAAGGATAACATGATCTGTCGTGTAGGATTGAAATTCACGTCTATGAATAAAAGATGCAATGAAACTATTATATTTTCTGATCCAGGAAGCTTCTGACAAATCAAGTTCGTCTGAAGCACCAAATAAAATAACTCTAGTTTACAAATCAACTTGGCCACATTTTACGCTCAACGAGCAGATCAAGTGATTGTCATTTGACAATGACAAATTCATATGTAGAACCCTAACTGTATCCTTCTATAGACGCAAAACAGCACTTCAAAATGCTAGTTGAAATACAATATGATGTTTATGTCTGTAGCAGGATAACAGCAATAGAACTACATCAGCAAATTATAATTGCCGATATTATGTTTTGACTGTCAGTTTCAATATAGACCAAAATTCAGCATAACATTGCCAAAGCTGCAAAGTAACAAATCCAATTTTGCGCATTTCTATTTGCTTAATCATCATGAACTGGATGTTTTCTTAAATCAACATTATCTAATTGTTAACCACAAAGATATAATATATATATGTGTGTACGCACACACATACATATATAAGCGCACATAATACATCAAACAGGGCTGACCTTTGTAATCTTCAAGATTAAATAAGGCAGCAAATTCATCATTTTGTGCCTGCAAATAATAAAAAATTATCTTTGAGGAGTGTAATATTTCATTATAATGCTTTTACAATTGCAGTAAGATTATGAACTTTTAACCATGCGATAAGACAGAATAATGTTGTATACGGACTGAACCTCCAAGACAATTTCAATAGTAGTTAACTGATCATAGGCAGGTACACATGATTAACCATTTATATTTACTATTTTACCATAGGATTAACAATTTCACGTGACAAGAGTACCGGCATTACTACCAATAGTTTAAAACTAGAACATGAAAAAGGATATCCCATACAATAAATGCACAAGAATTCAGTTTTTCGTATAATCACTCTGGGAAGGATAGAAATAAAAACTACTCCTGTAAGATCAAAAGAAAGTCCCTCTTAAAAAAAGCCATTTATCCCTACCTGTTTCAATTTCATAAAAGGTTAATCACAGTGCAAAAAAAAAGCTAGTTTTTACAAAGCTTTCTCCACTGATCACTATATCTCCAAAGACAATGAAAACAAAGTTAGAGAAAATAATAACCTGAATTTGCAGTAACAATTGTTCTTGAGCATCAATGTTTTGAGCAATGTCCTCACAAATATGCTCATATTTTGAAATCTCTTTCTTGAAAAGATCTTCATACGAGCCAGTTGACGTCATCAACTTGGGTAGAATATCATCCTGAACAAACATAGATGATAAATTGATGAATAATGCTGCAAATGGCATAACGCAGCACCAATAACAACTTTGAAGCCTGAAACACTTCCACCATCTCCCAACAATAACTACTCTAGCATACAATAACAGATGATGAAATCAGGCATCAAATTCTTTTCTCATACTTCAGAAGAAGTCGAAGCAAATTAATTAAAAAAGTAAATAAGTTTTCACCAGACCATTAATATTTTTTCCAAACAAAAAAGAAGGATTCGAACTTGGTTTTAAGTGTTATGTTCTCATGGCAATAAACTAGAGATTGCGACAAAAGAACCAACGCAAGAGATGAGGTCTCTTGCGATAATTATAGCCTGGCATCTTTACTATAAGAAACATTTTCTTCAAATTATATTTCTTAAGACTGGGGTATGGGGAGTTTGCAAACATATAGTTGCAATGTAACTCAAAGAATTATGACACGCGTTTAAAAACATCAAAAGGAGCTGAATGGCATAATAAATGTGCAGAAGAGAGGATTAGCATACATTGCAGTTACTGAAATTGGTAGTCACTAAACACTTACCTTCCTCTTCATCTCTTTAAGCATATCTTCCAGACCAGCACGTTGAGCACCAAGAGTTTCCAATTGCCTCTGCATCATAGCATCAACCATTAGAACTAAAAATAAGAAATGATTGGCCAGGTGTAATTCAGCATGATGTAAAATTCTATTCGCTCTATACAGTAACAAGTAAAGAAAAGCACCAGTTCTCGCCCTCTCATTAAATTTTTCCTCCACTTATTTGTGTGTCAACATTCATTGTACTGCAACCACAAGTTTCAACGTTTTTCATGAAAATACATCGAAGGAGTTATTATATTATGCACATCACTATCTGTACATGAACCTGACTCACTCGGGTGTACTGAATTGCAGACAAAAAATGTTAAAAGGTTGAAATAAGCTAAGTCTCCTACACCTGTTCGAGATTTCAAAACTATTTACCTACTTGGGTAAAGGCCGCAAAACTGGCTTCCCAAGAAGATAATAAAACTATATATGAATAAATAAGAAAATTTCTCCAATTCCGAACCATATAAATTCTATTTTGTTTTATCATTCAGCAACGCTCTAGCATAAGAACAATCCTAACATTGCAGCCTGCTGCAATCAATGGTTATAAGTCTCAGACAAACACTAGCCTATGGGATGAAGATCTTTACAAGTAATCAAGTAAAGGTTAGTCTTAGACATTGACTTGTTTAGATCTCAAGATATTAACTTTTAAAGATAATGAACTAAGAAGATATGTAAAACCTTGAGAGAAGAAAAATATATTACCAAACTTTGCTTCAGATCTCCCACAACAGAATCTTCATTGGCATTCAAGGACATAATGGGTCCTTGCCAAAGTTGGGAGGGAAGATTCAATCTAAGAAAGCAAAAAATTCACTTTATTGATTTAAAAAAATAATGAATTCACAAATTGGCAAAGCAATACAAAACTGGAATAAAAAATTATGTATACACCTTCAAATCTAATAAAGAAAAAAAAACGACCCAGTAGACTTTTCACATTGCTAAACAGAATATCTGCAAAGATATGAAGTAATCTTTATTCATTACCATTTGCTTTAAGATGTGGGATACAACATTACAAATTAGATTATATAACAACTACAAATTAAACAAAGTGAAAAGAAAATATATAACTAGAAATAAACAGAATTTTTCTTTTGGAGATCAAAGAGTAACTTAACCAGCTCATTTAGGGTATTTCGAAATTTTAGAGTTAAAAATTTGAGAAATTAAGACCCACAGCACAGCCATCAAATGAGATATGAAGTTTTAATAACTATGTGATAAAATACCCGAGACACAAAGAAAATATGTATTAAGGCAAAATAATAGAGTAATGAAATTACTGGGCGTCTATCAAGAATTGACATAAGGACTGCATGTTCTCTGACAGAACGCTCTATCCGACCATCACTATCTGCAGCCTGCTTCAAGTTACTAGCAAACTTGTTCAACCTATCCTGCAAGTTCTTTGTCAAAGTGCTAGAGTGAGGTCTACTCCATCGTGTTCCGAATTGACCTCTGAACTGAGCATCCTCTCTTGCCTCTTTCTGCAAGAGTTCCTCGGTCTGGACAAGCAGTTCGTTATTACCCTCCTTAAATCCTTGACTTGCTGTAGCTCAGCTTCCAATCCTGCTGGACCCCCACTAATCTGCACTGCCTCCACATCTTCTTTAAGCATATCTTCCAGACCAGCACGTTGAGCACCAAGAGTTCCAATTGCCTCTGCATCATAGCATCAACCATTAGAACTAAAAATAAGAAATGATTGGCCAGGTGTAATTCAGCATGATGTAAAATTCTATTCGCTCTATACAGTAACAAGTAAAGAAAAGCACCAGTTCTCGCCCTCTCATTAAATTTTTCCTCCACTTATTTGTGTGTCAACATTCATTGTACTGCAACCACAAGTTTCAACGTTTTTCATGAAAATACATCGAAGGAGTTATTATATTATGCACATCACTATCTGTACATGAACCTGACTCACTCGGGTGTACTGAATTGCAGACAAAAAATGTTAAAAGGTTGAAATAAGCTAAGTCTCCTACACCTGTTCGAGATTTCAAAACTATTTACCTACTTGGGTAAAGGCCGCAAAACTGGCTTCCCAAGAAGATAATAAAACTATATATGAATAAATAAGAAAATTTCTCCAATTCCGAACCATATAAATTCTATTTTGTTTTATCATTCAGCAACGCTCTAGCATAAGAACAATCCTAACATTGCAGCCTGCTGCAATCAATGGTTATAAGTCTCAGACAAACAGTAGCCTATGGGATGAAGATCTTTACAAGTAATCAAGTAAAGGTTAGTCTTAGACATTGACTTGTTTAGATCTCAAGATATTAACTTTTAAAGATAATGAACTAAGAAGATATGTAAAACCTTGAGAGAAGAAAAATATATTACCAAACTTTGCTTCAGATCTCCCACAACAGAATCTTCATTGGCATTCAAGGACATAATGGGTCTTGCCAAAGTTGGGAGGGAAGATTCAATCTAAGAAAGCAAAAAATTCACTTTATTGATTTAAAAAAATAATGAATTCACAAATTGGCAAAGCAATACAAAACTGGAATAAAAAATTATGTATACACCTTCAAATCTAATAAAGAAAAAAAAACGACCCAGTAGACTTTTCACATTGCTAAACAGAATATCTGCAAAGATATGAAGTAATCTTTATTCATTACCATTTGCTTTAAGATGTGGGATACAACATTACAAATTAGATTATATAACAACTACAAATTAAACAAAGTGAAAAGAAAATATATAACTAGAAATAAACAGAATTTTTCTTTTGGAGATCAAAGAGTAACTTTAACCAGCTCATTTAGGGTATTTCGAAATTTTAGAGTTAAAAATTTGAGAAATTAAGACCCACAGCACAGCCATCAAATGAGATATGAAGTTTTAATAACTATGTGATAAAATACCCGAGACACAAAGAAAATATGTATTAAGGCAAAATAATAGAGTAATGAAATTACTGGGCGTCTATCAAGAATTGACATAAGGACTGCATGTTCCCTGACAGAACGCTCTATCCGACCATCACTATCTGCAGCCTGCTTCAAGTTACTAGCAAACTTGTTCAACCTATCCTGCAAGTTCTTTGTCAAAGTGCTAGAGTGAGGTCTACTCCATCGTGTTCCGAATTGACCTCTGAACTGAGCATCCTCTCTTGCCTCTTTCTGCAAGAGTTCCTCGGTCTGGACAAGCAGTTCGTTATTTACCCTCCTTAAATCCTTGACTTGCTGTAGCTCAGCTTCCAATCCTGCTGGACCCCCACTAATCTGCACTGCCTCCACATCTTCTTTAAGCTCAATAGGCAGTGTAAAATTTCCTTCCAAAGCAAGAATAGAATCCGGTAGCTCCATTTCCTTGAGCTTTACTCGAGTTAGTTCACTTGCTTGCTGAAGCTTTTCAGCTTGTGTCCTGATTATATCATCAACCATTTCAGTATACCTGGAAAGAGCTTTGGCACTGCTATCTGGCACAAGACTTGCAAACATTTTCTCCTTGCTTGCATCCAACACTTCATTCATCGCCATTGGCTTTACCATTGAAAAAGCTGAGAGAGGAGGCAAAGAACTTGGGTTAGGAACTCTCATGAGGTAAACTCTATCATTCTCTTTCACTGCCCTCTCCATGTTCTGATTTAAATTGGCCTCTAACTTGGTAACAGCATCGAGGAGCTGAGCGGCAGCACCCCTTGAGGATTTTTTGGTCTCATTTAGTGCATTAATTCCACTTCTCAACCGTGCAATTTCCTCAGCAATTTCTTCCTTCTCGTGGAGCTCCATGCCACACCGATAACAGGCTTCAGCGAAAAAAAGAACCGCTTTTAGTTGCACATGAGAAATCCAGGCCTTGTCAAAATGCTGGTTAAGAGGTGAAGCATTAAGTGCAGCCAAAGCTTCTTCATAGTACAACCCAACCTGCATTGTGGGTTCGGATCATTTAAAACATAGGAAACAATTACCACTACGAGGCAAGAACACAACTTGGGAGATGTGGAATGATACCAATAGCATTGTATCCCATATACTGAATTATATATTATAAAATATTGCAGTATGTTAGTATATCCTCGTGCCCACGCACTTAAAGTGCAGTGTATGTTAGTTAGCCTTCAACCAATCAGACTATGCCCAGTATAATCTATTGTTTACCAACGCTGTATATATATTAGAATTGTCAAGCTGTATTTTATTATTGAATATAGAAGCAGAATGCCGTTCACTGAATATCTTTCTCTCTCAAATATCTCTCCTCTCTCCATTCTCTGATTTGGTATCAGAGCCAGGTTACGATCCTGGGACCTGTGGGTTATTCTCTGATTTGCATTATAAAATCTTGGTATAGCTAGGAGCTTTTCAATTCTTATGACTAGGATAAAATTAGTAACATTTAGGATTTATCTTGATATGCAGCTAATACCACCCTGAAAACAATGTAAATCTACATTTTATTCATTGAGGAATTGAACCTTCACACATGATTGATAGATGCATACTTCTTTCTCCTAGCAAATCAACTAAACTCTAAAAAAAAGGAAATGTCTTAGTTAGAATTCATTCAAACTCAATAAAGAATTTATAAAGAAAAATCATGTTTACCAACGTCTACGAGGAGGATTGTTAAAGAAGATACCAATTGACACAAACCCATATAATGAACTGATAACCAAAGCGTCATAATAATTTCATTGAGCATAGAAGCGCTACCCATCAGCAGCCAGAAGACACTGATTACTCACCTGCCTAGATATTTTCGCACAAACACCCGGCGTACTCCCTTTGGCGATGGTATTCTCAAAAACGCACTCCTGTGCCTGAGCCAGCATCAATCTCTCCAACATTCCAGCACACTCGACGGACACATCCACTGTGGTCGAGTTTCCAATTGAGGCCTTGGTCGCTGCATTGTCTCTCAAGAAAGCAAACGCCCCAGCCCCAGCAATAAAAGCGTGTGAGGCTTGACGCCTCCCTTCAACAGTAGATCGATCATGCGACAAACCAATCTGGCTGTAAACAGAGCCCAAATTGAACAAAATCGCGGCCTTCTCAAGATGAATATTCTGCTGCGAAGCCTTCTGCTTCTGCTTAAACGCATCGAACCAGACGAAGGTAAGAGTATTTATGTGGTCCTTATCCGGTGAGATGGGGAATCGGGATTCAACAAGGCATAGGGCTTTGAAATAATTCTGGAGAAGATCACGGCGAGAGGCCGGAGAGGGATCGGATTGGCGCTCGAGGTCCGACCGGTACTGTTTGAGGGTTTGGAGGTCATCTTCGATGTTTTGAGCTTCACGTTCAGAGTAATGGAAGACGACGTAGTTGCGTAGGGGACGATAGAGATCGATTTGAGTTGTTTTCTTCTCGAAGATGGCGAGCATGATGTTGGTGGTGCTGGAGGCCGACGTGGAAGCCATTTCCGGCAAAACAATTTGCAGATTTCAGAATAAATTAGGGTTTTTACGTTGATAGATGAAGAAGAAGAAGGCAACGACTGATCGAGAGAGAGAGAAAGAGAAAGAGGTGGAAATGGGGGAATGGAAGTTGGGAAACTCAGAATTTGATCACTGAAGCTTTGACTCAGCAATTTCGTTTGTCACATCGGTTTCTTATCTGGAAAAGAGCTAGAAATAATAAATAGGGATGGATTTTATGCGAAAGATCGAGTTGGGTCAGGTTCGGGTCGAATCAGTTTGGTTTGATTTGAAGCAATTAAAGCCAAACTGACTCGGTTTAATTCAATAAGTGAAGAACTAGGGGTGAGCAGGACCAGACCGAGGACCGAGAACCGGACCGGACCACCTGTTTTGGTCCGATTTCGGTCCTAAAAATAGAATTTCCATAGAAAATGGTCCGGTTCTCGGTCCAAGACCAAAATTTCTCGAAATCCCAGACCGGACCGAAACTTTAATTCAATAACCATTTAAGGATCGGCTGAAGGGGAAAGAAGGTTCAGAGTTTCGGTTTTCTACAAATCTCAAACCTTTAATTTCTCTTCTCTCTGTAATTTATCATTTGTAGTCTTTTAATTCTTTGTAGAAAATAGTTTGATTGTATATAATTTGTCCTTAGAGGAAATTTTAATTTTTTTTTATTGTAATTTACTGTAAAAAAAAAATTGGTGGGAGAAACCGGGACCGGACAGAAAATTTGGGTCCGGTTCTGGAATTAGGGAAAAAAATTCCGAATTCTTTGGTCCGGTCTGATTCCGGCTTGGAATCGGACCGCACCGGACCATGCTCACCGCTATGAAGAACCAAAACCGAACCGAATGAACTGAAAAATCAGACGAAAAACCAAACTTCGATTTCTGTTTTATTCGGTTCGATTTAGGTTTAGTTCGATTTTGAATTTTTGGTTTCGGGCTCGGTTTTTCACTTGATTCAGGCTCGGTTAGAGTTTAGTTTTTTACTCGAATTTACACTTGTAATGAGTATAAAACTTCTAAATTAAGAAGATATCTACTTACAACAAATATCTTCACTGATGTCGATGTTGAATGCACTAAAAAAAAACCAAACATTAGGGTTGGTTCGGTGACGACTTGGAGTGTGAACTGCAATGGACCGGGAGTCCGAAAAGGACGAGCGAGTGACCCGAACTCAAAGGTTGCAATAGAACTCAACCGTTATCCCTTTTATTTTTCTTTTAATAATATTCAATTAAACGAATAATTTTATGGCAGAAAAATGAAAATTTGAGAGTCCAATAAAACCCTACTCAGTCTCTCACTCTCTCGCTTTCTCGCTCGTTTTCTCTGCAGCCTCAGCCAAAATGGCTTCTCGCAGACTCGTTTCATCTCTTCTCCGATCGTCTCTTCGCCGATCTTCTTCCAGACCTCCGATCTCATCTCCTAATCCCAGGGTTCCCTCCTTCTACACTTCATCTCGCGCTTCTCCTTACGGCTACATCCTGTCTCGCTTCGCCCAGTATGCGACTTCTGCCGCTGCCGCTGCTCCTCCGCCTCCACCAGCTGCTAAGGATGCAGGAACGGGAGGGAAGATTACGGATGAGTTCACTGGCGCCGGTGCTATCGGTGAGGTTTGTCAGGTGATCGGAGCCGTAGTGGATGTGAGATTTGAAGAGGGACTGCCGCCTATCTTGACGGCGCTTGAGGTGCTAGACCACTCGATCCGATTGGTGCTGGAGGTGGCTCAGCATTTGGGCGAGAAAATGGTTAGAACTATTGCTATGGATGGTACTGAAGGACTTGTACGAGGACGGCGAGTGCTCAACACTGGTTCTCCTATCACAGTAAGATTTTGGTTTTGATTTATTTTGCTATCAATTTGATGGTAAATTGTGGTGGCATTCTTGATTTTCGATAACGTTCTATCTTTGTTTTGAACGGTAACGAGTTGAGAGTTACGTTTATCAACCCTATGGCGCTGCAAGCATCAACAATGTGTGTAGATCTAACTTTTGATTACAAAATTTTCTCTCTTTTTGATTCCATATACGACTTTGAAAAAGAAAAGCGCTTGGAACTCGTATTACCTTGAAGGACCAACATCAAACCATCCAAATTTACTCTCATTTTACTGATTAAAACTGAAAACATGGCAGATAATTATTATGAATCATCATACATCCAGAATTTCTTTGAAAAATTAATTCTACGACCGTAAGAATGATTTTTGCTAGAATTACAGATTTCTGGATGGTGATAACTGTTGTGCTTATTATTGCTTGATCCATGTATATTGAATTATCAATTTTGATTGATTTTTAGAACTCAGAAATCAACATTGCTGAAACTTTTGTGGGCACTGTTTACTTAACGCAATGTGTCCCTGTTTCGTATGCATTGGGTTTTCTTGTTCATTTGGAGAAATTTATTTTTTGTTTTATTCTACGCATTTTGAAATTCGTGGAAAGTAGCATTCTAATTTCTTAATCTGTAAAAGTTGTATATTAAAGGAAAAGTATATGAGATAGTTGAACAAGAAGAAGGTATGCTCGTCATCCTGATTACTCTATTCAAGGAAAAACCATTTTAGTCTTCTCAAATCACATAAAGAATATAAAAAGGACTCTGACATTAACAGCCTAATCCTTAACAATAATTTAGTCCCTCCTATTCTAAATACTCCAAAAGAGGCAACAAGGAACCAGACTGGAAACAATTCTTTTACCTGCCTCACACACCCCGTCCAAGACAACAAAATAACATCGACCACCAAACATCTGGCTACCTCCAAACCCAAGACTACGAAACTGTAGCATCATCTCAGTAAAGAAGATGGACAGTTTTATTTTTGCTTGTTTATTTTTATTTTATGTGTCATATTGGATCATGTCATAGTTTTTTTTTCTTCTTTTTTTGGCCTAGGTTCCTGTTGGTAGAGCTACACTTGGTCGGATTATTAATGTTATTGGAGAGCCCATTGATGAGAGAGGCGATATCAGTGAGATATGTTTGCCTTGAATATAAATTTTATTCCTGGTTTGATTTGCATTTTCATGTGGTAGAATTTTGATAATTGTTTCTGCCACAGAAACCGATCACTATTTGCCCATTCACAGAGAAGCCCCAGCTTTTGTTGAGCAAGCAACTGAGCAGCAGATTCTTGTTACTGGAATTAAGGTAGTGTTAATAACAGACACAATGCTTATTTTCTTCTCACTAAGCTCTCTGTATTTAGGGCTGAGTGATGTCTTGTATTTTCAATATTTGTCTGGATTTATTTGGTATCATTAATATGGCTGACAGGTAGTTGATCTCCTTGCGCCATATCAAAGAGGTGGCAAGATTGGGCTGTTTGGTGGGGCTGGTGTAGGGAAAACTGTACTCATCATGGAACTTATCAACAATGTGGCAAAAGCTCATGGTTTGTTTTGGCAGATATATTAGTTAAGGAATATGCTCCCAAAATAATTAGGTTTTTAAAATGTATACTTTAATTTGGACAGGTGGTTTCTCAGTTTTTGCTGGTGTTGGAGAACGCACCCGAGAGGGTAATGACTTGTACAGGGAAATGATGGAGAGTGGTGTCATTAAGCTTGGCGATAAGCAGGTAACACTATGTTGCTTGTGCATCGTGGACTTCTTTTGTAGGGCATAGTCATTACATCCTCTCATTCTTGAGGAAGAATTATATATTTTTTGCTATACAATTGGGTAATGACGCTTTTTTTTTTTTAATTTATTTAATTAGGCTGAAAGCAAATGTGCTCTTGTCTATGGTCAAATGAACGAACCCCCTGGTGCTCGTGCTCGTGTTGGGCTCACTGGGTTAACCGTGGCTGAACATTTCCGTGATGCCGAAGGGCAAGATGTGCTTCTCTTCATTGACAACATTTTCCGCTTTACTCAGGTTACTTAATTCTATTAGAAAACCCACTTTCATTTACTATCATGTATATGACGTTTTTGTTGCATGGTTTTTGTTCTTCTAACTTGCAGGCGAACTCAGAGGTGTCTGCACTGCTTGGTCGAATCCCATCTGCTGTGGGTTACCAACCAACATTGGCTACTGACCTTGGAGGCCTTCAGGAGCGTATCACAACTACGAAGAAGGGTTCTATCACTTCTGTTCAAGCTATTTACGTGCCTGCTGATGACTTGACCGATCCTGCTCCTGCCACTACTTTTGCTCACTTGGATGCCACCACTGTGTTGTCACGACAGGTATGGTTGGCTCGACATTCGCTTTCTAGTCACATGACCCTTCTAATACGGTATTATTTATTTGTTTCGAACAGATTTCTGAGCTTGGTATCTATCCTGCCGTCGATCCCTTAGATTCCACATCTCGTATGCTCTCTCCTCATATTCTAGGAGAGGACCATTACAACACTGCTCGTGGAGTGCAGAAGGTGCTTCAAAACTACAAGAATTTGCAAGATATCATAGCCATTTTAGGTATGGATGAACTCAGTGAGGATGACAAATTGACGGTTGCTCGTGCCCGTAAGATTCAACGGTTCTTGAGCCAGCCTTTCCATGTAGCTGAAGTCTTCACGGGTGCTCCTGGCAAATACGTCGAGCTAAAAGAGAGCATCAATAGTTTCCAGGTGCGTCTATTTCTCTACGACTATATTTTGCACTATTTATATATGTTTTTTTTGCATCTAAGGATCTTAGTTGGATATCTGCTGCATAATAATAATTTTAAGTTTTAAATTAGAGGAAGATTACGATGACGTTTTTAATTCTACACTTTAATCTCTCACTTTTGGCTTTTGTTGTCATTCTCTCGTAAATTCATGTAGTCTATTATTTTAAATATTTATATTATATTATAATAATTCTATTAATGACGGAATGACACTATCGAAATTAGAGTGTAAAATTGGGCTGACAACATAGCAATACTTTTTTAAGTTTTTTTTTTTCTTTTTTGCTCCATTAATTCATAAACTTGGAAAACACAAGTTTCTTTATCTGGAAAAATGTGAATGGGGTAAGTTAAAGTGGCGTTTTTTGTTGAATATCATGACAGGGAGTATTGGATGGGAAATATGATGATCTTTCAGAACAATCGTTTTATATGGTTGGAGGAATTGAAGAAGTCATTGCGAAGGCAGAGAAGATCGCAAGGGAATCTGCTGCCTAATTTATAAATACAATCCTGTCTTTTTCTCTGGATAACTGCGAAAATCTTAATAAATTAGGTGGTGGTGTTGACATCGCCGGCAGCAGGATTTTCATTTTTTGTTTTAATTTGAGATTGTCATGATTCAACATCTTTACTTGGAATGTTATTGCAGAGTGTGAAACAGAAACGTTTGCCTTTCACCCTCTTTTCTTGTTATCCAATAAGAGGAAATGATAGAGGGCTTGTACATTTGTTTCTATATTTATTATCGTTCCATTCAATGTTATGTGTTAACATTTTATATTTCTATGTCCGTATGAACTTACAACTTGCGTACCAGTCATTCACACAATTCCTAGATTTCATCAAACCATCACTGATGCTTGTAGAAATGCATCCAAAGATGAAGGTTACGTGCACATAGAGCTCTAGGGTCAATTAACGTGCATCTACTTCATATACATGCAAATATATTCGACCCACATATTAGTCACATTGTCATCCATGTACTTGATACCATGTAATCATGAATGCATGAACATATAACTAAGTGTACATAGTACCTACTTTTAATCTCAATTCGTCACGTTTGAGAAATAATTTGAAAACCCCAAATTCAAGAACATGCAAGCTCCATGAACCGCAATCACGTTGTGACAAAAGTTTATGATTACCGTCTAAACATTATGACACCAGACGCTGAGGCTTAAATCTCACAATTTTTTTTTTTATTTAAATAAAATAAATGATTTTTTTTTTTTGGGTTTACATGTGGTGGACAAACTGGATCAAACAGTGAAATTGAATTGAACCGTGCGTATCATATTTTTCATTTAATTATGTGTCCTAACTTGATTTCTAACTTGTCCAACAATTTTTAACTTAATTACAAACTCTATCAATCTTCTCAATATCCATTTTGAAATATGTCAAAAGATCGACATGGTTGGAAATCAGTTTAGAAATTACCGGAGAAATTAGAAATTGGATTTAAACACGTGATTAAATAGAAAATTTGGTATACATGAGTTAGATTTAATGAATAAATTAAAAGAAATGTCTAAATTATTGATAGCTAAAATGTGAAGGTTTGATTTGTTTAAAAAATAATTTTTCTAATTTGAAAATGGTTACAATCGTTATGTTTCAATTACACTTTACCAAATAAAAAACTTAATATTCGCTTTCTAAAAAACAATATGAGTTACTATTTAGCCAAAATGTGGTTCAAACACAACTCAAACCTGAATTTAACTAGTGATTCAGTCTAAACTCGTCTTAAACTCGCTAAACCCGACCCTAAACTTATAAATTTTAATAAAATTAATTTTTACCATTATTTTAACTTTAACTTACGATATCATTATGTTCATCTGATAACTTTATGCAGTTCCAGTTTCATTTTTTTTAAACGGTTCGAAAACAAAAGCGAACCAGTTACGATCACATCCTCGATCCCCTCTAAATCCAAAACAATGTTGAGGATTCTCCACCCGAAGAGATGACCTTGTACATAAATATGTTGACTAATAACATTATATTACACGTCTTTGGATCATTTTTTATGATCGAACTAGTACAATCAACAGTAAATTTATCTTTTTTATTTATTGTGTACCATAATCATCACCCACAAAAAATGTGTATTTAAAACAATGCATTCATGTTATTGCAACATTAGATAAACACAATTTAATTATAACACTTTGGGTCACTATGTGTGACCTCCACAAAAATTACATCTACAGTCCATGCAAACATAAGCAACCCCACTCACACAATATCCCAAGAGTTTCAAGCCCATAATCTACCCCGAGTGTTTTGCCTCTTTTATCCACCAAGATACTTTAGTTGTCATCATTCTTTGAAAAATAAAAAACCGTAAAGGGTTTAGCTAACAAAGCTCAAAAACTAAATCTAATATTTCAAAATTATTATATTATGAAATTTGAAATTCACAAGTGTAGGACCAACTCTCAAAAACTATATAAAAGTCTAGACTCATATTTATCTCATAATAATATTTAACATGGATAGCATGTTAATGTGTTGCATTCTACCAAAAACATACCATTTATGAAACAGTGTATGTGTTAGACTTCACGCACTCATGATATGATTATTAAATCAATGCGAACAAATTTTCAATTATAATATTTCATTTTATCTAGTACTATGTCGACATAGCACTATGTCATCTAAAATCTGCCCAAAACCATCTAAATTCATCGTAACATCAAACTACACTTCATCATTCTCCCTTACCACCGCATCATCCTAACCAAAAGACAACAACTATCAACCTCCATCTATAGAATGAAATTTGCATAAAATTCTAATTAAAAATGATTAGAATTACTTGGTTTTTGTTCCACCAAAGTGTAGTCATTTGCTACCTTTTTGAGTAAAGATTTATCCTTCCAAAATTAAACTTTGCACCTTTTTCGTGTTTTCTTCCCAAGAGCTTATTGTTTCTCTCCCTTCTTTATATAATTCTCCCTGTGCAAAGATTATTTTCCCCTCCGATTTTTTAAAATATTTTACAAATTGAACTACTTGCTTAGTGTAATTAGTACTAGTTGACCTATATAAACTTGATATGATTGTTTTAAGTTAGTTAAGATTTGATTAGATTAATCTCGATTAATTAAGATAACGAAGATTAATTATTAGCTTTTCCAAGCAAGCATCTCTGTCACATTTGGCATCTAGTATTGGTGATCATATTTTATTACATTTTCTCATTGGTAAAGTCCTTTTCTAATGATTAATCATATCCAAATTCTCGATACAAAACGTGCTTTTCAAATACTAAAGGATCCTTATATATCTCATGCAAAGCGACAACCGATCAGAGTCTTGAAACTCGTCAACTTTCCGACATCACATGAGAATAGAATAAGAAAATGTGGGAGGTCAGATGAAGTTGAGTTCATGAGCCTTTGTAAAGAGGAAAATAGTCAAGTGAACCATCTAAATATGTGAAAGCACCCTAAATTTCATCTACTTTTTCCTGCTATTGTTGTGTCCTGGCTCTAGAGAGAGAGAGGTCTAGAAATGGAAAGCAAAAGTACAAGAGATGGATAATGTAGAAATAGCCAGTGTATTTTTCTGTGATGTATTGTTTTGGATGATGTAAGAAAATTCAAACTGGCCTTGAATTATTCTATTAAGCAAAGAAAGAATAGACTTGCCACAAAGAATGAATTTCATGTTCAAGAAATTATAATCCCTAGCCTAGTACAAAACACAAGAAGAAACATATACAATCTGTGAAGGCAATTAAGTATTTACATACCAAAGAATAATTTAAATGATGGAAATTACCGCCTTTTTCTCCCCAAAGTTCGATGCAGTTGCCAGGACCAAACAAGCAGGAATAATACAAGGCCAATCCCGATAGACGTCCAGACGATTAAAAGCCAAAGCGGCATTGGTTTTGGATACAATCCTGAAAGTACGCGGATCTCTACCTCAGAGATAGACAGCACAAGCGCCACACAAAATAAACCATATTGAACAAATAGGCACGTACCATGTCCAAACTTAATGCAAATAAGAAGCTCAACGATGCAAATGGCAAGGGAGAGCCAACAAAATGCTCCGACTTTTTTCCCAGGTTTTCTGAAAGATTATAACAAAAATAAAACAAATAAAGATTGTTGATGATTTTAAGATCTTAATAATTGCAGTTGAATGAATCGTAAAAACGACATTGGATGAAGAAGGGTCGAGAAATATTACTGGTCTTGAAGATATGAATTGTACTCTCGGAGGGTTGGTATTGCAATTAACCACCACAAGACCAGTCTGTATGAAATCAAGGGGTTTCTAGGAGGTATCCAGAGACAGAACTTCAAAAAGAATGTGTTTAGCTCTACAGTCATAAAGACAATGCAAAGGGTAAGAATTTGAATAAATCGCCATGGACCGAGCAAGGGGTGCCACTCGTCTTTGTCCCACTGTGCTGGCGTAAACTGTCCCAAAGTTCGTTTTACCTAAAATAAAGGAATAACACGCAGTAAGACCGAAAATCATAAATGATCAATCAAAACAAAAATAAGGAGGAAATTCTAATAGCCAGAGCCATGTAAATTTCCTCTAATAATCAAGCACCATAAGATACAAGCAGCTATTTAAACATCTAACTTTTTAAGAGTATATGGTACAATTTTCCATTTCTTACTAAACTAACATAGCTCTTTGGAGTTCGAAAACATTAAAAGAACAAAAAGCAGTTCTGGAAGTTTCAAAAGTCACATGGTCAAAACATGGACCTGCCCTTGAACAATACTTCTAACTATCAAAATCTACTAGGAAACCAAAATGAAGAACTGCTATTAAAGGAGTAACTAGATGCACTCAACAGAAACAAACCCGAACCATCTACTCCAAACTAAATTTTTCATTAACTGTTAGACATTTTCAGTAACTGGATAAATCTCTCATTTTGGATTCATTGTTTTTGTATTTAGATTTCATGGACGGATGGAAAAGAAAAAATTCATTTTATGGATGCCGAATGTTGTATACTGATGAAATTTCATACATACTTTTCCAATAATATTAGGTTGCTGACTCAAACCAACCCACTTGTATGTTTTCCCATCGAAATACCTAACAGTTCGCATTCCTGCCCATATACCTGCAGCATAAAACAAACAAAAAAACTCAGACAATAAGCTTTGCCACAATAAAAATGAAGATAGAAAACACGTTTTATTTGTAAGAGATCTGAGTGCATGCGAGATGAGTCCAGTTATGCAGAGCAATGACAAAGAAGGGCACATCAACCAATTAAATATACAAAAACATTTATGCAAACCAATGACAAAAAGTGGGACATCAACTAGAAATTCGTTCACTCCCGACTCCTGCGTGCTTGGACAGCACAGGGAGTTTGTCTTGGTCTAAAATCCTACACGAGAAATTATATGCAATAGCTTTCTACGCCAAAAGTTTTGGACCACATATTTGTTATATACAAATACTCATAGGTCTTGCAACCGGTCAAGGGACCTATTGGGTGAAATCGATCTCATTTGACAGTGAATACTTAAGACTTGATAAACATCTCTGGATACGGACAAGAGGCCATAACAAACTGAAACTTAGGGCCATTTCAAAATCAAAGAGTATATAAGACAACTATATTATGACCACTGAAAGGCAACAGGATCCACAGAACTCACCAAACCAATTGCAAATCAAAATATCAAGTACAATACTGTCCCACCAGCACTCATTGAAGTTAGGCAACATGTGGCGGAAGGTGAACTGTAAATGTCAAATGAGCAGTCCATTGTTATTGAATCTCCAAATTACTTGTTGCAAGCGTATAAAAAAGCAATCATGGAGAAAACACAACAATAATATTAAAGTCAAAGAGCAAAACCTCCATCAATTCAAAGCCAACTGATAGGACCCAGAGAAGAGGCTGGTTTCGAATCAATATCGCCTTACCCCACCATCCAACAATGTGAGCAATAACAAACTCATCAAAAAGTGTCTCCTACAAAAGGTAAGAAAAAATGTTCGCAATTACAAATGAATCCAAAATATAAGCTACCAATATTAAACAAAGGAAAACCTAATAAGAGGTTGCAGAGGAAATCATACATAAACATTCTTAAACCTGCTTGTGGCATTTTCAGGCACATAAATTCGACAATCTGTGCCATATGATCTCTCCGGAAGCTCTGTACAATGGTGTGATGAAATAGAACAAAATCAACCCCGTGAAATACCCTTCATTGTTATTTTTAATTGGTAAACAAGAATGTATAAATGGACATGTAAAGAGCTATAAATAAGGTATTTAAATTTGGTTAGTTGCAACTATATATATGATAACTGCAAGCATAGAAGATGTCATGACAGTCAAGCACTGGCAATTGTAAATTGGAAAGTACAAAGCTAAAGAGCATTACCAAATCCAAGGTCAGGATGAAGAAATTTCATAAACTGTCGAGCATCATCACGTTTCTGATGATCACAAATTAATGAGTTAGTAGATTGGAGTAGATAAAAATATGATATACCTAGATAGCAATAAAAAATTAGATCAGTTGACGATCCACATTTAGCAAAAACCATGATGCAGATCGCAGAAACACTATCTTCTCAGTGCCAAGATGCCAACATCTTATCACGAAAAATTGAAGAAACATAACTTTATTCGGCACTACCTCAATGTAACTAAACTTTGTTTGACTTCCAATGCAAAGGGATTCTGAGAGACTTAAAATAAGGCACTTATTATCAATCTACAACACATAATTCAGCAAAGATGGGAAGAGAAGTATGAACACAAGTTCTGCCTGACAGATCAGCTTTGCATACATCACAATAAAGACATTAATTTACTGCTACCATGCCAACAGAAACCTCAGTTTTAAGAAAGAAAACTGGCCTGAAAAAGCATAAACGTAAGGGCTACAAGATAAATAACAGCCATTCCATGAACCACGCGCCATAATGCGGGATGCGGCCTGATAAGAATCCTGTGATATATATTCAAACTCAGTAGATGTTCCGCGATACAGTATTAAGAGTTAAACTTATCAAAGAAAAATAAAAGAAACATGAGAAAAGGAAGGAGAAGCAATGTTGGAATATACAATCAGCTTGCAATGTAGAGTACAACATATTCATTTTCAACATAAACATTTAAAAATAGTTGGTTTTTTTTTAACTTACATTATCCCTTGCTCATTCTGACTATTTAGTTGGTAACCAGAAGTTAAAATATAATAAAGAGAAAGGACGGGGAAGAGAACACCGAAAAGGAAAAAAAGGTTATTACTACAAGACTTCAAATAGACTAGCATCAGAACCTCAATGGGACAAAGGCATACCAAAAATTTGAAGGGAGAATTTTTTACTACCAAGCAAATAAGATACATGAACCAACCACTGTAAATCAAGCAAAACAAGTTTACAATAACGAATAGACCAAACATATAGAAACCAGCTTCAGATAGACCTTTCATTTTATTTTCTTTTTTTTTTGTTCCAGGCTGACTAAATAGTTGATCATTAAAAGGTTATTTGGCAACAAAAAATAGAAACAGGGCCACCAAAAAATGGACTAACAAATGATAGAGATGAATTTACGAAAGAATCAATGAGTTTTATGAACTCCAACAGGCAAAAGTTACCACAACCAATCAATTTCTCCTGCCAAGCATAACAATACCAACAGGAAACCTTTGTGTATACATTACTTTGAAGTTTAAATGAATGGTAATGCCATAACATCAATAAGTAGATCAACTTACGTCGAAGGGGCTTGTAGTAAGCAGTAACCAAGGAATACAGCAATCATAGCCCATAAACCCCTGAAAGAAACACAAGGGCTGAACATTTAGTTTTAATTGTCCTAAAATATAATGGGTATGGGCGGAAAATACCTTTTGACAGATGTAACAAGATCTCCTGATGCAGTGTTTTCTGGATGAAGGGCTCCACTAGCCCAACTAATCAATCAATCATCCAACAAAAAATTAAATAAGAAAATCATAAAAGAAAAGATCCAATAGAAGAATCATCCATCCAGTAAACAACAAACTGGGTCTTCTATCTTTAAAAAATGTAACAAATAAGAGCTTATGCAACATTTAACAGTGTTATGAATCTCCTCGTTTACCTTGCATTTTGCCAATTTAATACACGTCTTACATAAAATGTTACAATCTCATTTAGAGAACCAGACATAAACAGTGCCTGGTCATTTAATAGTTCATGCATGGTAATGAATGAATAAAAGACCAATGACCAACTATAAATGTCCACAACAGATGCTCAACACAGTTTATGCTGGAAAGGAGGTGTAATCAAAAACAAAAAAAAAATATATGCAAAAACAAAATTGTACTTCTTCCAAGAAAATTCTCTAATAGAAAAACAACTTAAATACAGCGAGAGATCAAGGATATGCAGGTTAATGACACTGCATACGAAGCTATTGACTGCAATACTCTCAAGCGTTCAACAACAAATACTAGTCATATCTGAGTGTCTACAAAGATGCAGATACTGAGGGTCTTCAAAACTAATTTCACATTAATCCATCAAGTTCATGCAGCATCAACAAGCCCCATTCTAGGAAAACAAACAAATATAAAAAATAAAAGGCAGATAATGGAAAAAATACTGGAGAAATACGACATCCAAAAACAAAAAAGATACTTTTTCATAATGAATAAAAGAAAATTATCAATAAAAGAAGTAATTCTCCATAAATACTCATACAGCAAGTCCATGGTAAAGCTTATAGCAACAATCGCCAATAAAAAGAATAACCTCACTATTCCTTCCACATGGAGAAAACATCATAAGTTCTAAACATTAAGTAATTAAGTTTTGAGGTAATCTAAAGTCAATTGTGAGTAGAGAAATATAAAAATAAAAAAGTGAAAAGCATGCGGTAGATGATTTCAAATGAAGAAAAGAATAGAAACTAAAGGTTCAAACTCCAAATTTCACATGCAATTGAATGACCAACACATCCATGGCACTCACATTAGAAAGCAGGCACCAATAAGTAACAAGGTAATAGTTCGGGGTTTGTATGCCCATGCAGTCCAGGGATCAAAATCTTCAGCTGTGCTTGATATGTTGAAATCACCATTTTCTTGCACAAGATGATCTCTTCTCCTTACTCTTCTGTGACTATTAGGCTCCATAACTTCCTTTAAAAGACACAATTTTCTCACTGGAAAAACTGAAAGCAAGGGATGAAGTTAGTCATACTAATACAATCATCTCAAAGTTACCACAGAGTGTTTGCAAGAGACTGAAGAAGGAAAAAAAGAAAGACACTAAATGTAGAAATCCCCACAAAACGAGAGCCCCGGGGAATATTGGACAACACAATTGTCACATATAAGTTTGATAAAAAAAATATTTAAGAGAAAAGCATAGTTTCCGCGCAGAAAATAACTAATAACTGCATTAGCTACATGCAGGACGATAAAAACAACAGTAATAACAAGTTATAATTGTTATTCTCGCCCTTATTATTGTTGATGTTGCAAGTATAAGATTTTAAGACTACCATATCTCCGTTACATCAATATTGCCAATTCCCAACAAAATAAAAGATTGATGGATGGATGAATGAATGATCACTCACCAAGGAAGAAACTGCAAGAGAAATTTTTTCTAGAGCGTAAAAGGTAATTGTTATTAAACAGCAAAAAGAAAGCAAATTAACAAAGATAATCATATATCCATAAGAGCTCACATGAAAACTTCTTCTGAGAACCAAAAAATACATGCTTTGCACCATTTATGAATCTTCAATTTAATAAACTTCAATAGAAAACACGTCTTCATGACTACATAAAGGATAAAATGGTTAAATAAATCTTGTTTTTCATATATTCCAAAAACAAAAACCAAAAAGAAATAACAAAGATCATGAGTAGCTACAGCTCAACCTAAACAAAATGGTCTAGACGCTCTCACATGCCAACAACAGTCTGTCTTACGAATGAAAAGTAACTAAAAAGATAAAATTTCACAAGCAATAGTAACACCTACATTCAGTTCTTCTTAGAGCTATAAGAAGGCAATAAGACAATTAAACAAGGCCATTTGTGCTCCAGCCAAAAAGAAAGGAAAATAAAGACCCGCCAGGTAAAAGGAATACAAACATTCCATAGAAACATGTGAAATCTAATCCTCTTGGCCCTCCATAAAGAAATGGTCCCTACAGGTGTGCATATGGTCGACTATGACAGTAAGCACCACTTTGAACCCTCACGCTTGAACAATCCACTTATGTACAAATTATTCTCAACCCCAGTCAACATGACTAGAAAAGCATAAATCAGTTAAGTATATATCTTTAGACCTTGAAAAGTTAAAGATAATTTCATGGCGAGATTCAAATCTTTTATGAACTGTATCTTCTTTATCTGTAATTAAGATTGAATTCAGAAGTTACGAATGTACAAGATCGGTGAGGTTATATTCAATGCTTCAACCAATGTGTTCACACAAAAAGCTCCAAATTTAACTGTCTGTTTGCAAATGAACAAACTAATTAATTTCCACTAACAAATACCCCATCGATTGTAAACGTCAAACACAATAATCAAACAACGATATAAATTAAGCACGATCCTAGGCAATGAAAACCTACAACTAAGGCTAAGAAAACACACAATTCTATTATACATCCATCCTCAGCTTAACCATAAAACGGGTTATAGTCTGAAATTATAGCCATGAATATGTCTTTAATCCAAAACCCACGTTAACAAGCACCATGTTAATCTTCTCTCCGTACTACGAAAAACAATCTAATTATAATATTTAAAAATTCAAAAAAAAATTACCAAAAAACAAAAGCTCCCACAGATTAGTAAGGATTAAGAAAACCCACAAATGGACCAGTTCTATTAATCATCACTCGGAACACACTACAGGTAAGGAGAAAACAAGTAATCACCGTTCAACTCAATAACATCAAGGAACAAATTCTCAACAAAATCAATCCCACATGAACTTCGAATCGTGAAAAAATCCCCAGCAGAAACAAGCGAAACTCCCAAGTTAAATCAGTGCATGGCGTTGGAAAAGAAGGTCCCTTTTATCGAAAGAAAACCCCCCGCTGTCTTTACATACGTAGTATAAATACAGAATAAAATAAAAACGAAATCCGAAGACAAATGGGAGATAAACGAAACATACATACATGTCGTGGGGCTCACTGACAGATTCGCAAAGGGGGTAGAAGAAGACGATTGAAAAAGCAATTCATGTATAAAAACCGAAAACGGAAAAGATTACCATCATTTTTATTATAAAGAAATGATAACAAAGATGACAAAAAAAGGCGTATATTACCAAATTACTTTTTTTTTTCTATTTTCGTCGAACGAGTTCACTACGTAGAGCGGGATGAGGCTGACAAAGAGAACCCTAGCCGTGCGATTAACGATTAAACAGGACTGTAACCGTCGGATCAAAGAGAAAGCTAGAGAGAGAGAGAAAAAACATGGAGAGAAAGTGGAAGTCTAATAATGAAAGTTATAGAAAACGGGGAGAAGATGATGGTGATTATAAAATATAATCATCTGATTTCTGTAATGGAGATAGAAAAGTAGGAGAGAGAAAAGGCTAGAGAGAGTGAGAAAGCGGTGGAAAGCCTTCTCTCTCTCTGGCCTTTGCTCCGTGCTAGAGAGAGAAAGAGAGAGTTGCAGGCTTGCGGCAGCGGCGAAAAGGAGAAGATGAGGGAGTCTACCGTCTAGAGAGAGAAAGCTAGAGAGAGAGAGAGAGTACGATGGTCAAAGAGAAAGCAGGAAGATGTTTTTTGTTTTTCTTTTTCCTTTTATTATTTTCTCTGTTTTAAGAGATAGGATTTGGCTTTATATAATTATGCCAAAAGGAACCGTCTGGGCCTTCCTTAATTGCACCATTTTTCCTTTTTTAACCTCCTTTGCTATCACTCAATTACCATTTTGTCCTTCACGACCCAATGATTAATTACTGAGTGACACATTAACGTCTTGTTCGAAAAATATTACTCATGGCCTCGCTAGTTGCACAAAATTTATGTAGTTATGATCGTAGTGACTATTTTTCTCAACAAGCACAATTTTAAGGGTTGTTAAGAGGACAACTGTAACTTCGTTTACTCTACAAAAGTCGATAACTCATGAGTTTAGTTGTGATGATCATCGTTGAATCTCTTCCTCATCCTATAGAGACATCTTTAGGGGATCATTTTTGAGTTCTTATTTCTATTCTTAAAGAGTCATCTTAGTTGATCATTGTTGATAATCAATGTTCGCCTCTTGTTATTTAAAGATAACGAGGTTAAAGCATTCTAAATTTTAATTTTAAGAGTCTTTTTTAGCAAGCTTACAATTATTATTTGAGTGATAGGTTTGTCACTTATAAGATATAACCTCGACATCAAATGAACCTTAAGCAAGCATCTTGATTGGCTAAGCACGTGTCTGGTTATTTTATAGTACAACACCATGTAGCATTGCTCTGTCGTGCTTTGACCCGTCGTTAAAAAAAATTCTCCATTGTTGTCTCTAGCAAGGATCTAGACGGTGTCTATGCAACACATTTCGGGTTGCACACAATATCCTTACGCAATCATTTAAGATATTGGTTGTAACTGGTGTATTTCATGGCTCTTCATTTTTTATATCCTTCTATAATCTTGTTTTTCTCAATCTTCTGGTAGACTTTCACAATAGTTTTTTACCCAAAGAAAATAAATTAGCTTCTTGATCGATCGATTGGATCGAAGAAGATGTTTGTTTGTTTGATTGAAGCTCAAAATAGTAATTTTCAATCATCATATTGAAACCTTCTTAGACTTAAATTTAGAAGACAAATTCTCCTAATACTGACTTCTCGTTGAATACTCAATTTTATACATAAAAAAATATATCTTAAAGATATATGAGAAAACACAAGCCAATAACAAGCAACCTTCTATAGCTCAAGAGAATAAATTATAGAATATACTTTGAAACCTAAAAACCCTAAAACAAAGCAATACTTATTTTAACATCTCTTATATTGTCCATGTTCTTCACCTTTATTTTCAGCAATTTCTCTTTCTTTATCACATCTAGAGCTTCTTTTTCTAAATAAATTTGTATAAAAATATAATTCATCAAAATATTTATCATAAAAATAAATTTTTATATATTTTATAATATATTGTATTATTCCATAACAAAAGCATGATTTTTATTTAGTAATTCACTTATTTCAAGCAATACGCGTATAAAATATATCCACGTAATAACTCTTTTTCAATAGTTATCAATTGTCTCCCTTGACAACTAACCCCAAAACATAGATTTTAATAGGGGGAAAAAAAAAGGGTGACTGGTGAACCATTAAAATGTGGGTGGTCGAGGGTCCTTGGAGATTCACGAGCACTATTTTAAGGACACCGCATTTATAATTCAAGTATAATTAATGAAGGGTTTTCCCAACTCCACTCCATTTAGGTAGGGTTACCCTAAAGAAAGAGGGAATATTTATGCCTCAACAAGAGGTGATCCCCAGCACAATGGGTCATTTCACTGCTTCCTTTAGCATCTCTATTTTATACACTAATGGAGGGGCCTCTTTGTTCATTGCTTTCCTTTGATCTAAATGGAATACTATGCTAAAGTGAACCTAAATAAATGATCAAAACTATGTTCGTTTTGTGTTTGTTGTTAAATAGTTATTTTACAATAATTGTTTAAAATTTACTGTATAATTCTTCAATTAAAAAACTATTTTATTGTTTGGCTTTAAGACTTGGTGAAATACTTTAGGTTAGTAAAATAAAAGCAGTGAATAGATTTTCTTTCAATATGATTCCCAATGTGGTCCTAATGGATGATTGGCAAGATTACTCTTTATAATTTCCCTCTTTTTCCTATACTTTTCATAAATAAAAAAATCCCTCAAATTTAATCTTAACGACATTTATCTTGATGGTGGACGACTCAAGTTTTAGAGTTCGGTGACTCAAATTTTATTACGATCAAGATAAAAAATTTTAATGCAACAGAAGTATTAGAACAAAATTATGAATTTTTTACTCTTAAAGTAATTATTTGATCTACGCCCTTTGGTTCATTTTATTAATATCGCATATATAATATATTGTAACAATAAATAAGCTATCTCAATGAATTAAGGCATTATATGATTATTTTAAAATGATTAATTTTTGTTTTTATGGAAAGATGTCATTGAAAAGATACCCTTATCCCCTCTTGCATGAAATGAACGCCCCCTTTTAGAAGGAGGGCGTGATTGAGTGAACTTGCATAGAATTTCAAAGATTCATATGCTTTTTTGATTAAGTCAAGATTCATATCTTTTGTAAAAGAAAAGTGATTATTGAGATTGACTAATGGTTTGATTGTTAAATCAAACGTGACAAATGAAAAAAGCAAAACAATCAATTCAAATACTTAGCTTCATCAAAATTCTTTTGAAAAATTGACTAAATTTATAATAAAATAAAATATTTTACGTGATAAAACATGTCTTTTAAAGTGAGATTCAAAAAAAGAAAAATCACGGTTAGATCGAATCCTAATATCCTAGAGAGAGAGAGGAGAGAGAGAAGTCACCTCTCATCGATTGATGAATGACTATCTGCATCTAATAAGTTTGTCACGTGCTCTTCACGTGTTAAATTTGATAATAGTTTTTAAACAGTATGACCACATTGGTAAAGAGTCAAAGTATAAGGGTCATTGTGTAAAAATAATTTTAAGATATTGGAGGGTAGATCAATCCTTGGGGACAATTGGGAGGTGAAAAGAATAATCAATGGTCAAATATGATCAACTTTCACTTTTATAGATTATTATTGGGGAATTATTTTTGTCAAACTTTTTCTTTTTGAAGATAACATGCTTGACGTGACACTTGAAGCTAACCATGTTTTGATGTACTTGTTTTAAGCGACTTTAGCCTAATAATTTCCAAAAAGCCTTAAAGTTGAAATTCAAATAGTGGTTCAATAGTGTCATGAGATAAATAATTAAGGCAAAAATAAAACTTGTGTCTCCTTTTTGTTGTAGCTTCTGCTATAAAGGAGATCCTTACGCATAAATAACAAAATAGGAAGAGAAAATAAAAGCAATAACATCGAAATTTACATAAAAAAAAAAAAATTTATATGAAAAATCACAAGAATAATAAAAAATTTATTTTAAAATTAAAATTACAGACGAAAGTTTCTATGTAAAATAAATATAACTTTGATTCTTTCATTCTAGTTAAAAGATTTCTGAAAACATCCACAATTTTGTTATTTAATTATGTCGCACCACGAGCTTTTTGACGCATGTCCAAATAGAATTTAGGTATGAAACCCTAACATAAATAATTTGAAGGCCATGACTAAATGAAGAACTTTTAAATGCATCATGTAGTTATCAAAAATACTCTCTCTCTCTCTCTCTGTGACGACCCCCCGACCCGATCGGGGTCGAAGAGTCATCACTCCAGACATTTTAAAACGTGATACATATTTTTTTTTTTGAATTTTTTGAACTTTTAAAACATTACACAGAGAAAACTTTCTCTGGAGCTGAAGACTGGAAGATAAGTTAAAATTAGGTTACATGAATAATTGGTAGAAGAAAACAGGAAGACAGAGGGCAGGGAGGAACGAAAACAATTCTCGGGATTTTCACCAGGACTTGATTTCGACTTTTTAAAACTCTTAAATCTGAAGATGTGAAAACAGAAAATCACGAAACAGAAATGGACGACTGAAACTGGAAGGAAGAATGGACGACAGACATGCATTGGAAGACTTAATAAAATAGGAAACAGAAATTGGAAGTCGTGCAGTATAAGACTTACTGTAGACGACAGAAGCCGTGGATGACAGAAATCGTGGACGACAGAAACTGATGACAGAAGCCGTGGACGACAGAAGTCGTGGACGTTTAAAATAAAAAGCAGTAACCGTGGACGTTTGAAATGAAAGGCAAAAGTCTGTGGACAAACAAAAACTGTAGACGTTTAAAATCAAAGACAAAACAGTAGACAACAGAAGTCCGTGGACATTTAAAATAAAAGGCAGTGACCGTGGACGTTTGACATAAAAGGGCAGAAACAGTAGACAACAGAAGTCCATGGACCGTTTAAAATAAACGGCAGTGACCGTGGACGTTTGGCATAAAAGGGTAGAAACAGTAGACAACAGAAGTCCGTGAACGTTTAAAATAAACGACAGTGACCGTGGACGTTTGACATAAAAGGGCAAAAACAGTAAACAACAGAAGTTCGTGGACATTTGAATTAAAAGACAAAAACAGTAGACAATAGAAGTCCGTGGACGTTTAAAATCAAAGGCAAAATGGACCACTGTTTTTGAAGAAGGCATGGACGACTGTTCATAGAACAAAATGAACAACTCTTTTACAGAAGGCGTGGACGACTATTTTATAGAAGGAAAACTTGAAGACTTGAAGACATAACATTTGCTCTGCCGATCGATCGGCTATCCCAGACGATCGATCGGCTACCTCTCTGTTTGACGACTTACTTCTTTTGACACAGAAAGCATCAAACTTCAAAACCCAATTCAAAACACAGTTTTAAAACATGCTTGAAAACATGACAGAAGTTGAAAAACATGACAGAATTCAAGAAAATCAAACCGCATGGATAGCTCAAAAACTCGAGACAATCCATGCACAACCTAAAGGAAAAGATTCCAAACAGTTCCAGAATATTTCAAAATATACTTTCAACTGTCAAACAGAGGTTTTAAAACATCCATAGAAAGTTTATACATCGTTTAAAAACTTCAATAGCTGTACAGAATCTGGACATACACTTCAAGAATTCACCAGACAGTAGTTTTAAAACATCAACACTAAACCTATACATTATTTTAAAATTTCAGAAGTTGTACAGAACTTGACATAACCTTCAAAATACATCCCACAGGTATAACATTTGTCTGACTGCAGCAACCAATCCCTATGAGCTCGAACCGCCAACTACATCAACTCATCAGCTTGAAGCACAAGGTCCTCATCTGGAGGATCCATACCTACAACAGGGAGTTCAACTATGAGCCTATAGCTCAGTAAAAACATGAAATACAGTTATGCATATGCTGTGTATGAACATTTTCAAATACATGAACATTACGTTATATTACATTACGTTTCACTGAACAAGAAGGTATAAGTGGGAAGAAGAGCTGGCGCAACAGGAGTACATGCCACAACAGGACATAACAGAAGTACATGACAGGATGTCAGTCCTCGTCCACTCTTAACCATACATTACATTAACATTTTTAACTTTCATAACTTCAAATCTGGTGCCGAAAAACATTTATATGGTCTTTCTAGAAAACGTGTATGCATGGACAGATACGGTGCTTAAACTCAACATATACAGGCGACAGAATAAAAACAAACATAAAACAAACACACAGAACACGTTTAGCTTATAGTATAACCTACGACCTAACTACCCGAACCAAAACTTAGTATTTCCGTGCTGTAGGGCCTTAAGAGCCAACTTATACGCATGAACTTACCTGTTGTCCATGAGTTGCAAGTCTTGAACGTCTCGGTGAGTCTCAAACCTATATTATGCGTAAACGGTCCATTAACCCTAAAACTTCAACAACACTTAACAAATAACTAACCTAAACTTGCTAATAACGTAGAAGGTTACCTTCAACGGGAAAATGGTGAAAAACAGGAGAAGACGAAATTTGGGATTCGTCGCACGTCGTCTGGAAGAGAGAGAGCAGAGAAGAGTGGAGAGAACAGAAAAGAGAAGTGAGGAGGGTTTCACGTAGGAGGAAGAAAATATCTTGTTCAACAAGTTGAACACTTGGCAGCCATTCATTGGTTTCCTCTCACCAACCTTAATTTCTTCCTAAATTGCCCCTCCATGCATCTCTAATTAATGGTTTTATTTTGTTTAGTTACAAATTAGTTTGGTTTTTATCCCATTATTCAATTCAATATAAGCTCCGTCGATTTGTTTTCAAACAAAATATTCATTGTATTAATATCAAATTAATTTCGCTTAATGATTCGGAGAATAATTACATAGGCAAAAATGCCGGGTGTTACTCTCTCTCTCTCTCTCTCTCTCTCTCTCTCTCTCTCTCTCTCTCTCTCTCTCTCTCTCTCTCTCTCTCTCTCTCTCAAATATCACCATTTTGTTTTTAAATTAGAGAGTTGCTAACCCATCAATTTATTAAGTTTTAACTTGGATCTGTCTCTTATTTAATTAGCATAACACGTGTGACACACGTATCAATTGGAACTTTATAGATAAGTTTCGTGGGTAGGATTTTTCTAGGAGGCAAACTAGCTACTCGGGTCATAAAGTCATAACTCATAGAATTATCAAGCAGGGAGTCGAATTAACCCGTATACTTATCTTAATCGAATAATTAATCGTGTTTCTTTTTCTAGTTGGGACTAGTTATTTTTTTAAGAATTTAAAAAATACTATGGGAAAAATAATTGATTATATATTAGACTTAACAATTGTTATAAAATTTGAAATAAAGCAAAATAAAGGCAGTGGACCAATCCACTTTTAATTTCATTCTTTCTTTTATTTTTGCTGCCTCTCTGCCTCACTATAAACACCGTCCATATATTTAATTTATTATTTATTCCACTTTGCCTTTTTTAGTTATTTTATTATTTATGCTGAGTCACTCACATTTAATAGGTCAAAACTCTACAAATAATAATAATGAAACTATTTATTTCTTTTTTAAATTATTTTTAAAAATAGGAATAAATTGCAATGATGATCATTCGTATGAAGAAATATTATTGCAGATAGTGACGTGTACAGTGTTTTGTTTTGTTTTTTTCCTAAATATATTAATATTTAATAGATTGTAGTCTAAAAGGATTGGGACAAAGGTGTAATAATTTTACAAACAAATATTATTTATAATAAATATAAAAATAATTCTCATTATATAAATAAATATATATTAAAAAGGGATTCCCAACCTGTAGCCCTCCAACTAGAGTTGCCCAAGGGAAGTTAGTGCTCCCTTTGCTAATAAAGTCGCTCAATAGGTCCCCTCCTTTTCTAAAATATCTCCATATTTTTCTTTTTAATAATTTTATTTTTTATATAAGTTTAAATATTGATTTCTTATAATTTAAAAATCTTGTTTTTTTTTTACAGTTTTAAAAAAGTAGCTATCTTTCTTATAAAAAAAATAAAGTAATTATGTCATAAAATGCCATCACATTAAATTTTTTTATAAAAATAAATGAAAAATTCAAGTTGATATCTCAACCTATGGCCTAAAATTTAAGTTGTTGGACAAGCACTGCCTTAAAAACATGAACAAGTCATTTTCATTTGGTTTTGTGGTTTGAGGAATTACAAGCATTACAATCCCACACTGTCTTGTACTCTTATTGTCGTTTGATTTTAAAAGAACTTTAAATTAATGAAAAATAAAAAATAAAAACTCCAACACGATTTATGATCTTATTTGTCATGTGACTACTCTATTCGTGTCGGTTCATCTCAAGGCCGGTCTGAGTTTTATTCATTTCGCACGTGCGAGTAAATTCGAGAGTCTCATCTGACAATCGATACATCATTATTTTTTAAATATTTTATCTAATATGTTTCAAAATGAATTTGAGTGTTTAAAAATATAAAATTATAATATTGATAGAGAAATAAAAATAACGAGATGATTATTATTCTTAGAATAATATTATTTTCACCTTTTATTCTACCGCTCTAACGTGACAATCAAGTGTTATTAATAATTATTTATGATTTATTATATTAATCGTAGGGGTGTGCATTTGTCGGTTCGGTTCGGTTTTGGAGTAGAACCGAACCAAACCGACAACTAATCGGTTTTTTTAATGCCAAACCAAAACCGGTTGGAAAAAATAATGGAACCAATCCGATAACCGAACAGAAACTATCAGTTCAGTTCCGGGTCAGTTCTGGTTTGATAGCCGTTGTCTTGTTGCCTGTCAGGCGTCGGCCAGAGAGCTTAAGTGCCAAGAGTTGAGAGTCGAGAGTCGCCACGTCTGCCGTCTGGAGAAGAAGCTTCAGCTTGAGCGTGAACAGTTGAAGTGGAGCGTCGCGTGTCGTCTGCCGAGCTTCTAGAGTCAGTTGAGTAGCTCGAGCTTCGCGTCGCATTCGCGTCTGCCGTGGAGAAGGAAGAAGCAGAATAGCAGATTAGGCCATTAGGATTTGGGGCTTCAATGTGTTATTAAAAATTCGGTTCGGTTTGGTTCGGTTCGGTTCGGTTAATATCGGTTTGGAATGATCCAAACCGAAAACCAAACCGATGTCACCGGTTCTTACAAAATAGAATTGAATTTCAATTTTTTTTTTACTCAAAAACCGACCAGAACAGGACCGATTTCACCGGTTCTAGTTTGGTTTTTGGTTCTGGTTTGATTTTGCACACCCATAATTAATTGTATTGATTCAATTATTGACATTATAGAAATTAAGAATTAAAAAGTAAATCTAGCATTAACCGGTATTTATTTTTGACTAAATAAATAACTTTGGTTCAAAATTGAATTATTTTAGCTAATAATTTATTTCATATAGTAAAATGCAAAAATTGATATCAATATTTATTAAAAAAAATACACAATAATACATATAAAAAAACAAGATTTTTGCTAGATTTCAAAGCAATTAAATAAACTGACAACAAAATATAAAATAAAATAAAAATAAAAATATTTAATATTAAAGGGCTTAGATCCTAAAAGTCCGGTTTGAAGTTCAAATATCGAAATTAGAAATCACATGCAATGCTGTCTGCGTGCTTAGAGGTACGTTGTTCGTCACAATCTTCTTTAATTTTCTGAATATTTTAAATTAAATTTTATAATTAATCTATATTATCTTCTATCTAGCACATCAACATGATCCACCACTTGGCTTGTGAATATACATCAAACTTTACAACCCTACTAATTCTCATATAATTTAAAACAAAACAAACAAAAAAAATAAATAAATATATTAATTAATTAATTATTATTTTTTGAAAGTCAGCAGCTAGCTGTTCGATATAACCTTCTATCCATGGAGAGAGTGGGATCTTATAATGTCATTTTTTAAGTCAAATAAACTCTAGTGCAATCTGATTTCTCTCTCTCTCTCTCTTTCTCTCTCTCTCTCTCTCTCTCTATATATATATATATATATATATTTTTAGAGTAATGGCTATTTAAATCATAATTTTTTATTATAATATTATATAATGGCGTGATGATTATATATTATTTATTTATTGGGAAGTTAATTTTAATTATTTTATCAATAAATAAAAAATATAATATTAGAGTATGAAATAAAAAAAAAATGAGTAAATTTAAAATAGAAAATATTTTGAAGCATTAACTCTTTCATAAAATCCAATAAGGCCCAATTTCTGCACTAAAAATGGCTAAGGTCAACTCAGATTCTACAAAGCCCAAATTGGAAATAAAGAGACCTTGTTGGTGCTATTTGACTAAGAGACAAGTCCAATGTATCATGTAACTTAACGAATGAATATATGTTCATTAAGGTCAAGATGTTGGTATATTTCTCAATAATTGTGTGCACAAACAAATTGAACATAAGAAATATCATAAAATCGTTTCAACATTTAGGTCTTATTATGAAAATGACGTATAGGAACCAAGTCTTATTTCATTTGTATGATCCTTTATTTTCAATAGTTGCATGCCTTATTTAATTATCAACAATTAGCTTGCATGTTCTTGACCACTGCTACATGTATATGTTTTTTTATGGCTAGATACTTTGATGTTGATAAGCTCAAAACCATCAATTTCGTGATTTTAGCCATAAAAACGATAATTGAATTGTCATACTATATCATTCATGACTTAGATATAGAATCTAAGATCATCCATCACTCCTCATCCACACATTATTCAAAGTAGTCTCATAGCTTGATATGAACTCAACTTTTGCAATAGAAGTAAAACACTTTATACTTCCAAGTTATAAGTTCCAACTGATGAGTTCCTCTGTGTATAAGTATGTAGTCTACCTTCCTTATATGTAACTCATGGCTTCATTTACAGTTATTTAGCTATTTATATCTAGATTACTCTGATATATTTATAACATTTTAAAACAAATGCAGCTCAACCAAGTGAAACCTGACCATGCATAAGGCTTAAAACAATTAAAGTACATCTAATATTTTTTATTCACTCTCTCTTGAGATCTTTCTTTAGATCATGTTATTCTTCTCGGTGGGAGCAATACCGGTGAAAAATCTTTCATATGAAATATCTCTAATACTTTATTGATATATGTTTACTGAGACAAACAAAAAATTTACGAAAATTTGTCTCCATGTATCTTAATATCAATGACATAAGATACATCACTTTATATCCTTCATACTAAAGTTTTATTAGAAAAAATAATTGTGAAAAAGTTTAATTATTAGTGGTAAGCAAACTGAACCAAACCTCATGGATCAGTTACACCTGGATCCGGTTTTGGCCACGCAGAGGTTTAATTGAGATACGATCCATGAAAGAAAGGAAAGGGAGGATCCAAAATAATAGATTAAAAGCGAGAGAAAGTTCGCAGCCAATCAGCTGAAAAGGAGGGAAAGCCAAATACTTCCTCATACATCGACTATTTTGCGTTGGGAAAGTGAAATGGCGGTTAGGTTAATATTCAGATATAAGTATATATATATATATATATATATATATATTCAAATCAAAGCAGATGGCGCGGTTATGATCAAGAAACGCCCGAGGAGGGACGATGATCTACGCAGGAATGGCAGAGTACGATCTCACCCAACGCATTGCTCCCTATCTTGATTGCCACCTCGTGCTTCCTCTGCTCTATTTTCTTCAGGAACGGCAGGTTTATCCCGATGAGAAGATACTCCTGCGTAAGATGGAGCTTCTGACGAGGACTCACATGGTCGACTATGCCTGGAGTGTCTACAAGTATCTTTTCAACTCCAAAGAAGTGTCTAAGTGTGAGCGACTGCTCCTTCTCTGACACGGGGTCCCCTAGAAAGGGGGCCCGTGTACAACCCACAAATATGCTCGGTGTGCTTGGTTGTGTGCTAGTGAACAATATTTGATTATGAAAAGAAAATACTAAAATAAATACAAGAAATAAACAAAGAAATTAATAGAAATATGGCCGATTCTTATATGTTGAGAGAGAGAGATTGAGATAAGCAAGAAAATAAAAAGAATAGAGATGATAATGGATGTTAGAAATGGAAAGAAAATATAAAGCAAAAGATATAATAAAATGGCATAAAAATAAAGGTGAGTGTGTGGATATTGTGGAGCTGAAATTTAAAGGGGTGATTTGTGTGCAAAAGTGAAGACAATAAAATAAAGAAAACCCTTGGCGGATCCGTGGAGCGAGCTTACGGTTTAAGCTCCCGGATACACGTTTTCCGTGAGGAAAACGACCACCTTAGGCCGGGATTTCCGTCCTCGATCCGACTCCCAATGGAGAAGGTGAGGGAATGAATAAGAGCTAACCTAGCAACCCTAGCTAGGTTAGCAATGGAGGCTAACTCCTCTTGGCTCAAAGAACCAAGGAAAATAACACCAAAGGAACTTTGGATATTTTAGGGAAATAGTAGTGTATTGATTGGCAAAAAGTTCTTTTACACACACCAATGCTATGCTTAAATAGAGAAACCTAGGGTGGATGATTAGGGTTTGGTAATGGAAGAAAGGATTGGGGCCGTTGATGAAGATCAAGATGAAGGGACAAGATTGCAATCCATGTGCTTCATCCAAGGGTTGAGGTGCTTTCCTTGTTTTGCTTGATCAATGGTGCTAAATTGCCATGTCATCCATCCTTGTGGCCACTACCAATTGTACTTGCAAAATTCATACCTTAAAGTTGGGCTCTTCTTTGGGCCATGGCTTTCTTTGGGCTCCATTGGTTGTAGGCCTTTTCCTTGAGTAATTTTGTTGAATTCTTCAACCCATAATCCACCAACATACATCTAACCCTAACCATTCAATCTAATGCATGCAATGCAAATTATAAATTCTTACAAAAAGGCTAATGTATGCCAATGAGTTTGAAAAATAAAAATTACAAATTAAGGCCCGGGAAGACAAATTCCCATAGGGCAATCCGGAGGCTCCGTGCAAATGTTCCAATGAAGTACGTGGCAAGGCTTTTCCACATCCTCCGATGTCGGCTCCCAAGTGAAGTCCATGATGTGATCCAAACCTGCAAAAAGAGACAAGTCATTAGAACATTGATTGATTAAATTTTGTGCCCGGGTTTGAGATCTTGTAACGGGCCTCCGAGGCACGTCATTCTCTCTCTTTTTTCTTCTTCTTGCTTACTTTTCAGTTTGGTGTTTTGAGTAATTTGCGATCGCCGTAGATGTGGTGGAGAAAAAAGCAGAGGTGGATGCGACGCTTAGGGCATTGGAAGGATGGGTGGCGCCGATGACTTGTTTTCTTGGGAATGCCCATTCGTTTCAGTATTTGACGGCTGATAGGGATTATAATCTTAAAATGCTTCATCATTGTTATAAGGTGGGATGTTGTTAAAATTTTATGGAATTGTTTACTTTCTTGATGGAAAATTTCAGTTTGATCTATTGTGGCTATGGAGGAACTTCCCATCCAATTTTGACAATTTGTTTAGATAATGGATTCAACTTTTGAAACGATGGTTTATGATTTTTGCTCTTTCTTTGTTACCATATTCCAGATCGGGCCAGATCAGATACATGCCCTGTATGAATATGGCAAGTTTCAGTTTGAGTCTGGAAACTACTCTGTAGTTGCAAAGTATTTTGATCAATACATTCCTTTATCCACGAACATGGAATTGCAATTTAGCGCAATGTGGGGAAAGCTGGGTGTAGAGATAATGGTAAGAATTTGAATACCGCTCTGCGAGCCCTTTATCGATTGAAAAAAATTATCGACTTAGAGGTTGTTTTTCTTTTTCTGTTATTTAGAGAAATTATCTACTGATATCATGGTTCATTTACGGGTAGATCTTTTTTTTTTTTTTGCAGATATTTGAATTACCTACGGATTTTGTGCAAAGCATAGTAAGGCTTGCGCACTGGAGTTTGTTCGTCTTTTTTAATCATGACGATGGAATAACACATCTTATTGACTTTTTTAATCAAGACAAGTAAGTCATTTTGTCATTGTCTTTTTATGTCTTATGTTTAACGGAAGTTGGATTATCTACTTCTGAACAATTGTTCTCATTTTCTTCGCCATCTACTTCCAAATGACTCCAACTTTCTTAATCCTAAATACTCTCTTTCTTTGTTCAGCTTTATCTGAATTTGATCTTTGCAGGTATTTCAATGTCATTCAATCGAACGCTCCCCATTTGTTACGCTACTTGGCTGTGGCATTTATCATCTCCAAAAGTAGGAAACCTCAGTTTGAAAATTTTACAAAGGTTGTCCAATCGGGCCAATGCTCGTACAAGGACCCTATCACAGAGTTCTTCACTTGTCTATATGTCAATGATAATTTTGATGGCGCTGAAACAAAAATGGAAAAGTGTGTTGAAGTAAGATTTTTTACAACTCATTCAGTTGCCTTTATTTATTGGGTTCTTATATAAATTGAATTCCATCATTTCCATATATTAAATTATTGAGCATGTTTTCTTAGAACTATAGCGTTGTTGTACTAATTCCCTGCCTTGATGTAGGTGATATTGAGTGATCCTTTTCTTGGTAAACGATGTGAAGATGGAAGTTATCCATTGAGAGATGAATTTCTATTGAGTGCAGGTTGTTTCATCTTTGACAACTATTGCAAAAAACATCAGCCTATAGAAATAAGGTAGGGTTCACTGGAGTTCAATGCGTAAAATCTTAGTTATCATATTTTGACTATGGACGTATGAGTAGTTAGAAAGAACTCTCGACTCTCAGTGTGTTTTTTTTTTTTCTTTAAATTTTTCTCATTTGGGTATACTTTTTTTATAACTTTTTTTCCTCAAATTTTTTAGTATTGAAACATGGGCATTAGTAGTACGAGCTTTATTCTGATTAAATTTGATTATACATTTGTGTCAGTGCTTTTGCTATGAGATTTAACTCGACTCATGAAAGTGCTGAGAGATGCACAACGATCCAAGAAGATGCTGGGATTGATGCTGTCCCGGAACCCAACCATTCAAAATTGTATATTTTTTTGCCAAAGAACAGCATGCTTACTTTTTTTAATCTATGTCATCTATTCAAAATCAAATAGCTCAAATTTAGCCAACAAACATTAGTGATTTATTTGAATTGAATAAATATAAACTGCTATAATGGATTTACATCTCAATTATTGAATTTTTTTTTTTTCAGGTTTGAAAATGCTCATTCAATAATACTCAAAGATTTTGGAATTGATGGAGAAGGCCAAACCATTTTTGAAAGTTTAGAAAATCTTAGGAATCTGGACGACAGGTTAGTATTATATTTGATGAAAGGTTAGAATATCCTGCCATGAGTATGATTTGTATGATAACCTTCATTTCAATGAGCAACAAAATGAGAATTCACTTGCACAGTAAAATTAAATTGTCGCAATTTCTGGCTAACAGTGAAAAGAATGAGATAAAAATAATAATATGGCTCTTATGTCCGCGAGAAATATTTCGATGCAGGGGATAGACACCTCATTCGATGTTTGGGACACTCATTCAACCACGCTGCCTTCAAATATGAATCAGTCAAATGGATCAAGTGAAAATGTTTGGGACTCTCACAAAATTTCGTTGGGGTACTCCTTTTTATCAGTTTAGTTATGGTTGATTGTGGACATAATGGAATTAAAATAGATTCTCATGTTGTCGTTTTACTCTATGCACATATGTTGCTTATATAGTCGACTCGTATGAAAACTTGCAACTTTTTTGATGTTTCTGTTTTCGTTTAAATCCAGGTTTGTCAAAACCAACAAATCAATTATACATCTTCCCTGACGTTGGAAGAGTCTTCTTCTAATGCTATTGCTCACCTTAATTCCATCCTTCATACAATTTATCATGAGAATCAAGAATTAACTGCTAGCATATTCCAACCTCCCCCCTTGTCTGATTCACAGCACATGGTAGAACAATGGCTAATACAGAAGTTGGAGATGCTTATTTCAGTGAACAAGGAATGAAGATGGACGAAAATCATGAAATGCCTCTCAACAATGAGCAAGTAAATTGTAATAAAGTGGACGATAAAAGAAAAAGGTTGAATTTACTTCTTCAACATTTTCTTACTCATTTCCCTTGGATGCGTAATTATCTATCTAATTGATTTTGCAGGAAGAAACCGATTCCTGGTGATGATGTTGAAAACCATTGCAGCTGTTGACTTGTAGACTTGGGCACTTCTTTGGAGTTGAAAAGAGACTCGTAGACACTCCAGGCATAGTCGACCATGTGAGTCCTCGTCAGAAGCTCCAGCTTACGCAGGAGTATCTTCTCATCGGGGTGAACCTGCCGTTCCTGAAGAAAATCGAGCAGAGGAAGCACGAGGTGGCAATCAAGATAGGGAGTCATGCGTTGGGTGAGGTCGTACTCTGCCATTGCTGCGTAGATCATCGTCCCTCGGCGTTTCTTGATCTTAACTGCCATTTGACTTTCCCACGCAAAATAGTCAATGTATCATGAAGTATTTGGCTTTCCCTCCTCCTTCTGGGCCCATCGATGCACCAGATTTTACCATGTATTCCGGCGAAGTTTGCACCCAAAAGACTTGCAATTGATAGATTTCAATTGGAAGTAAAATATAAGTCCATTAATCAAAACTTCAAGTCCCAAATTCCCACATTCCATCGCCAACAACAGAGTCATTATAACAATTCAAAAAGGAACAGGTAATATTTGATTTTTACCTCTCAAAGTTTCAGAATTTTATCCAACGATTCAACACTCTGTTCTTGCTCCAAAGTTGAATCTTAATCTCCTAAAACAAAGAATGAATTCCCATATAAAAAGTCTATTTGATCAAACTTTTTCGTAAAGAAAAAAAATCCCAAAATTTTTCCTCACCTGAATATTGCTACCTCCCCTTCAATTTCTTCAATTCGTGCTTACAATAATCGCTTCCCTCCAATTTCTCTATCTACAGCCCTCATCCTATGATTGTTCATCTTTGTTAAAAAATTTAGAACGGGCAATAAAATTCGCGTTAAGAGAGGAGAAAGCAATCCTTTAACCTGTGATTTTCCGATCACCTATCTCAACCTTATTTCAGAAATTCTTTTATGCCCCTTTCTTCTCTTACCTACTCCAGTAGTGTTCTGGCTTCAACAAAGTAGATCAGACATAATTTATATAAACTCTAAATCCCGAAATAATGGAGAAATATCGAGTAACCCACTGATATCTCTGCTTTTACTTTGATGGCCGAAATACAGCGAGCGGGATGGAGAGGTTGTAAGTTTTATGGGAAAAAAAATGGGTCCTCAAATTCAGTAACTGTCTCGCAACGAATGAGATTGAGGTTGAATTTTAAAAAAACAAAATGAAAAACATCCTTTTATTTTAAATGTTGTCCTCCGATACAATCTTATGTTTATCCTCTTATTATAACATCTTAAAATACTAACGTGCGTGATTAATCAATGATCGATATAATTACTGTAATAAATTATAAATTATTAAAATATTACATTAATTTACACTAATTATTGTTTAAAACGTAAACTAATAATTTAATAAAATAGAATAAAATGATTAGGCAGAATCTGAACTAAACCTCACTTGCGGGCGCCGCATCCGGATCCTGTTTTGGCCACGTAGAGGTTTAGTTGTATCTATGAACTTGAGATACGATCCCATGAAAGAAAGGGAAGGGAGGATCCAAAATAATAGATTGAAACAGAGAGAAAGCTGGCAGCCAATCAGGTTAAAAGGAGGGAAAGCCAAATATTTCATCATGCATTGAATATTGCGTGGGAAAGTCAAATGGCGGTTAATGTTCAGGTTTCAAGCGAGAAAATAGGGAAAATCTCATTATCCAAGACTTGAGAACTGAGGAATAAAATATATATTCAAATCAAAGCAGCTGGCCCGGTTATGATCAAGGAACGCCTGAGGAGGGACGATGATCTACGCAGCAATGGCAGAGTACGACCTCACCCAAATCATGACTCCCTATTTTGATTGCCACCTCGTGCTTCCTCTGCTCGATTTTCTTCAGGAACGGCAGGTTCACCCCGATGAGAAGATACTCCTGCGTAAGATGGAGCTTCTGACGGGGACTCACATGGTCGACTATGCGTGGAGTGTTTACAAGTCTCTTTTCAACCCCAAAGAAGTGCCTAAGTGTGAGCGACTGCTCCTTCTCTCTCTTTCTTCTTCTTCTTCTTGCTTACTTTTCAGTTTGGTGATTTGAGTAATTTGCGATCGCCGTAGATATGGTGGAGAAAAAAGCAGAGGTGGATGCGACGCTTAGGGTACTGGAAGGATGGGTGGCGCCGATGACTTGTTTTCTTCAGAATCCCCATTCGTTTCAGCATTTGACGGCTGATAGGGATTATAATCTTAAAATGCTTCATCATTGTTATAAGGTGGGATGTTATTAAAATTTTATGGAATTGTTTACTTTCTTGATGGAAAATTTCAGTTTGATCTATTGTGGCTATAGAGGCATTTCCCATTCAATTTTGACAATTTGTTTAGATAATGGATTCAAGTTTTGAAACGATGGTTTATAATTTTTGCTCTTTCTTTGTAACCATATTCCAGATCGGCCCAAATCAAATACATGCCCTGTATGAATATGGCAAGTTTCAGTTTGAGTCTGGAAACTACTCTGTAGTTGCAAAGTATTTTGATCAATACATTCCTTTATCCACAAACATGGAATTGCAATTTAGCGCAATGTGGGGAAAGCTGGGTGCAGAGATAATGGTGAAGAATTGGAATACTGCTCTGCGAGCCCTTTATCGATTGAAAAAAATTATCGACTTAGAGGTTGTTTTTCTTTTTCTGTTATTTAGAGAAATTATCTACTGATATCATGGTTCATTTACGGGTGGACCCTTTTTTTTTTCTGCAGATATTTGAATTACCTACGGATTTTGTGCAAAGCATAGTAAGGCTTGCGCACTGGAGTTTGTTCGTCTTTTTTAATCATGACGATGGAATAGCACATCTTATTGACTTTTTTAATCAAGACAAGTAAGCCATTTTGTCATTGTCTTTTTATGTCTTATGTTTAACGAAAGTTGGATTATCTACTTCTGAACAATTGTTCTCATTTTCTTCGCCATCTACTTCCAAATGACTCCCACTTTCTTAATCCTAAATACCCTCTTTCTTTGTTCAGCTTTATCTGAATTTGATCTTTGCAGGTATTTCAATGTCATTCAATCGAACGCTCCCTATTTGTTACGCTACTTGGCTGTGGCATTTATCATCGCCAAAAGTAGGAAACCTCAGTTTGAAAATTTTACAAAAGTTGTCCAATCGGGCCAATGCTCATACAAGGACCCTATCACAGAGTTCTTCACTTGTCTATATGTCAATGATAATTTTGATGGCGCTGAAACAAAAATGGAAAAGTGTGTTGAAGTAAGATTTTTTACAACTCATTCAGTCGCCTTTATTGGGTTCTTATATAAATTGAATTCCATCATTTCCATATATTAAATTATTGAGCATGTTTTCTTAGAACTATAGCGTTGTTGTACTAATTCCCTGCCTTGATGTAGGTGATATTGAGTGATCCTTTTCTTGGTAAACGATGTGAAGATGGAAGTTATCCATTGAGAGATGAATTTCTATTGAGTGCAGGTTGTTTCATCTTTGACAACTATTGCAAAACACATCAGCCTATTGAAATAAGGTAGGGTTCACTGGAGTTCATTGCGTAAAATCTTAGTTATATTATATTTTGACTATGGACGTATGAGCAGTTAGAAAAAACTCTAGACTCTCAGTGTGTTTTTTTTCTTTACATTTTTTCCATTTGGGTAAAATCTGTTATATCATATTTTGACTATGAACGTATGAGCAGTTAGAAAGAACTCTAGACTCTCAGTGTGTCTTTTTTCTTTAAATTTTTCCCATTTGGGTATATTTTTTTTATAACTTCTTTTCCTCAAATTTTCTAGTATTGAAACATGTGTAATAGTAGTACGAGCGTGATTCTGATTAAATTTGATTATACATATGTGTCAGTGCTCTTGCTATGAGATTTAACTCGACTTATGAAAGTGCTGAAAGATGCACAACGATCCAAGACTCAAAGCTGGATGCTGGGATTGATGTCGTCCCGGAACCCAACCATTCAAAATTGTATTGTCTTTTTGCCAAAGAACAACATGCTGAATCGTGAATTATTTTTCATTGTCTACTTTTTTAATCTATGTCATCTATTTGAAATCAAATAGCTCAAATTTAGCCAACAAACAACAATGATTTACTTTAATTGAATAAATATAAACTGCTAAAATGGATTTAACATCTCAGTTATTGAATTTTTCTTTTCAGGTTTGAAAATGCTCAATCAATAATACCCAAAGATTTTGGAATTGATGGAGAAGGCCAAACTATTTTTGAAAGTTCAGAAAATCTAAGAGAATCTGGACGACATGTTAGTATTACATTTTATGAAATGTTAGAATATCCTGCTATGAGTCTGATTTGTGTGATGATCTTAATTTCAATAAGCAACAAAATAAGGATTCACTTGCACAACAGAATTAAATGGCCGTAATTTCTGGCTAACACTGAAAAGAAGAAGATAGAAATAATAATATGACCTCTTATGTCCACGAGAAATATTTTGATGCAGGGGATAGACACCTCATTCGATGTTTGGGATACTCATTCAACCCCACTGCCTTCAAATATGAATCAGTCAAACGGACAATCAAGTGAAATTGAGTTGGGACTCTCACAAAATCTCGTTGGGGTACTCCTTTTTATCAGTTTAGTTATGGTTGATTGTGGACATAATGGAATTAAAATAGATTCTCATGTTGTCGATTAACTCTATGCACATATGTTGCTTATATAGTAGACTTGTATGAAAACCTGCAACTTTTTTGATGTTTTGTTTTGGTTTAAATCCAGGATTGTCAAAACCAACAAATCAATTATACACCTTCCCTGACGTTGGAAGGGTCTTCTTCTAATGCTATTGCTAGTCTTAATTCGATCCTCATACAATTTATAATGGGAATCAAGAATTAACTGCTAGCATATTCCAACCTCTCTTCTTGTCTGATTCACATCCCATGGCTGGCCTATTATCTTCCCAAGGCATTGGATATTCTCCCTCGGCAAGTAACTACCTGTTAGATGTTGGCTTGCATCAAAATGACATTGTCAATTAGTGGGCCTTTACATGGTAGAACAATGGCTAATACAGAAGTTGGAGATGCTTATTTCAGTGAACAAGGAATGAAGATGGACGAAAATCATGAAATGCCTCTCAACAATGAGCAAGTGAATAGTAATGAAGTGAACGATAAAAGAAAAAGGGTTGAATTTACTTCTTCAACATTTTCTTAATCCTTTCCCTTCGAGTCTTAATTTTCTAAGCAAATGATTTTGCAGGAAGAGAGTACCTCGTGGTGATGGTGGCAAACGCTGCACCTGTGAGAAGAGCCAATGCTTGAAACTGTAAGTTATTTGTTTAAAAATCATTCTTCAATTCGGTTATTTATTGTTCGACTTCTTTTCTCCGCAGTTATTGCGAATGTTTTGCTGCTGGGCTTTACTGTGGTGAAACATGTGGCTGCACAGAATGCATTAACAGGCCCGAATACGAAGAAACAGTTCTTAACAAACGCGCAATGATTGAGATGAGGAATCAAAATGCATTCACTCCAGATTTAGTGCCACGCCACGAAGAGCCATCACTAGTTAATAGAATATTTAATAGTTTTACTTGGATTACTTGTACTACTTCTTCTAAACGAATGATCTTTGCATTTTCTTGAAAGCACGGTGGAACCCAGTTAGATCTCACTAATGCAAGGCACAGAAGAGGATGCAGCTGCAAGAAGTCTCAGTGTCAAAAAAAGTATTGTGAATGTTATCAGGTGTTCTTTTTTCGGTTGTGCATAATTGTTTTTGCTCCTTTTATTCGTGTTGTCAGTTCATCCATATCAAGCAAAGCAACGGTGTTCAATTTTGTGAACAGGCTAATGTCAAATGCTCCGAAAGATGTCGTTGTGTGGGCTGTAAAAATAGTTACAATTCAGAAGAAGGTGGTTTCTCAATTCCTTCATCGCTATCATCTAGTTTGGTGACTTTGAATATTTTTTAAGAGTGATGAGCCGTCATATGAGTCTTTAGATTGGTATTAAATTATCCTTGTTCTAATATGCGTATTGTTTCTTCGTCTTTCAGGTGTTCCCAGATTTTCATAGCTGAAGAGGCGATGAACAACAACGTTGATAATGATGGGATCGAAAAACAATTCGTGTCGAAGTTTAGAAATTTTCAACCAACTACTGGGGAGAGACGATTACCTCCGCAGCAATGGCAGAGTACGACCTCACCCAACGCATGGCTCTCTATCTTGATTGCCACCTCGTGCTTCCTCTGCTCGATTTTCTTCAGGAACGGCAGGTTCACCCCGATGAGAAGATACTCCTGCGTAAGATGGAGCTTCTGACGAGGACTCACATGGTCGACTATGCGTGGAGTGTTTACAAGTCTCTTTTCAACCCCAAAGAAGTGCGTAAGTGTGAGCGACTGCTCCTTCTCTCTCTTTTTTCTTCTTCTTCTTGCTTACTTTTCAGTTTGGTGTTTTGAGTAATTTGCGATCGCCGTAGATATGATGGAGAAAAAAGCAGAGGTGGATGCGACGCTTAGGGCAATGGAAGGATGGGTGGCGCCGATGACTTGTTTTCTTCAGAATCCCCATTCGTTTCAGCATTTGACGGCTGATAGGGATTATAATCTTAAAATGCTTCATCATTGTTATAAGGTGGGATGTTATTAAAATTTTATGGAATTGTTTACTTTCTTGATGGAAAATTTCAGTTTGATCTATCGTGGCTATGGAGGAATTTCCCATTCAATTTTGATAATTTGTTTCGATAATGGATTCAACTTTTGAAACGATGGTTTATGATTTTTGCTCTTTCTTTGTTACCATATTCCAGATCAGATGCATGCCCTGTATGAATATGGCAAGTTTCAGTTTGAGTCTGGAAACTACTCTGTAGTTGCAAAGTATTTTGATCAGTACATTCCGTTATCCACAAACATGGAATTGCAATTTAGCGCAATGTGGGGAAAGCTGGGTGCAGAGATAATGGTGAAGAATTGGAATACCCTCTGCGAGTCCTTTATCGATTGAAAAAAATTATCGACTTTTTCTTTTCATGTTATTTATAGAAATTATCTCCTGATATCATAGTTTATTTACGGGTGGATCCTTTTTTTTCTACAGATGTTTGAATCACCTACGAATTTTGTGCAAAGCATAGTAAGGCTTGCGCACTGGAGTTTGTTCGTCTTTTTTAATCATGACGATGGAATAACACATCTTATTGACTTTTTCAATCAAGACAAGTAAGTCATTTTGTCATTGTCTTTTTATGTCTTATGTTTAACGGAAGTTGGATTATCTACTTCTGAACAATTGTTCTCGTTCTCTTCTTCGCCATCTACTTCCAAATGACTCCTCTTTTCTTAATCCCAAATACTCTATTTCTTTGTTCAACTTTATCTGAATTTGATCTTTACAGGTATTTCAATGTCATTCAAACGAAGGCTCCCTATTTGTTGCGCTACTTCGCCGCGGCAGTTATCATGTCCATGAGCAAGAAACCTTAGTTTGAATGTTTTGTTTGCAGCTGTTGCGACTGTTTTCATGCTAGGGTCTCCTGTGGTGAAACATGTGCATGTCGAGAATGCCTCAACAGAACCGAATACAAAGAAATAGTTGTTCGACTTCGCGCTGCAGTGGAGACAAAGAATCCAATAACAAATACTTCACAGCTTTAGCTCTTCAATCCACGCAGTAAGATAATCGAGGTTTGATAGATACTTTCCAATTCCTTATTCCATTGAAAGTTTAGGAAATTAGATCTTGAAACAACATATGGATGTATAATTCTTTCTCGTCACATAACAAACCACCATTTGGAGAATATCCATCGCTCATCTCCCATTTGTTAATATATATATATTTTTTAATTTATATAATAATTAATCCAACTAATGAATCAGTGCAGTGAAAAATAACATTTTTTAGACCATCAAACATAATTTCGATAAGATTAATGAGATTAACATTGTGTTTATTATTTATAATTCATAAGATTAATAGTTGAATCCCAATCCTAGAATAAAACAGTTAATGGTATAATAATTTCACAAATAAGTTATTCACCAAAAAAATTATTAATTACTTTATTTAAGGGTGGAGTATTAATTTATGTCTACTTAAGTTTAGCCGAAGTTATTTCCTAACATTTATTAAAAATTTAAAAAATAAAAATATCCAAATGTTATGGTAATGATATATTAATTAAAGCATGCCTAGGAAGAAAAAAAAAAAAAAAAACTAACAGTTCTAATAAAGCCTAAACACCTGAATCGATACATGAAAAGAGACAAACAAACCACCAGTTTCATACCTTCCAATTTGTTTACTAGACTCTTTTTGTTCAACTTTGGTATAATAATTCCAAAAACATCTAATTTGATAGTAGACACTTGAAAACCATTGTATCCGGACGTGTTTTCTACTTCATATACGAAATAAAAACTTGAAAAGAAAAAAGATCAAATTTGTACCTTCATTATTGTGAAAGCCCACAATGTAAAGACTAGAACACTTCAATGTGAAGGTTTAGTTCATTCCAGTGGTTGTGCACAATCCTATATCACTTGAAAAATTAGAAAAATACATAGTTTATAAGTAGAGTTTCTTTTCCTACCTAGTACAAAGTGTTTTGAACTAATTTCAATAACAAATTCATGTGGACTCAGACCCAAGTCAGACAATATTGTCCAAGAGCACTGGAGGACGTTATAAATGGTATCAGGAGCTGCACCCAACCAAAAGTGTAGGCAACGAAGACGTCAGGCCTCAAAGAAGGAAATATTGTAACAGTTCGCTAGAATAATCCAGTGTGAGGATCCAGTCCATACCAATGAAGGTGCTCAATTTCACATTGTTTGAAATAGTGAAAAATACATGGTTAATAAGTAGAGTTCTTCTATTTACCTAATACAATGCATTTTGAGCTAACTCAAAAAAAAAATTTATGCAGTCTCCAATCTAAGACGAATAATATTATAATGGAAGCATTAATTGACGTTACGATTATCTTAATTGAATTATACTCTAAGATAATATCTCCGTCCTCACGTATTATTCAAGCTCTAACAGTCCACCGGTGGTTATCAAATACCATATTATATAATTTAACAGCATAAGAAATACAAAACAACAACTTACGCGATTGAGACGAACTTGGTCTTTGCCCGAGGCTTAGTAAGTATAACCCTTGACGAACATTCCTGCCTTGGCATCCTCACTTTCATCCTCTGCTGTGTATTTGCCGAGCTGAGCCAGCGAGTTTGCTTTTGCACGTACCAAAAGCGCCTTCTTAGCTGCTTCCACATTTTCCGGCCGCCCTTGCCATGTCTTAAGCACCGTGTTCTGCAATGCTCGGGCGTATGAGAAGGATACGTGCCACGGGTTGGGGCTTTGGTTCATTGCATTTAAATTCAGTGTTGCTTCAGCTTCGGATTGTCCTCCCGACAAAAACTGCAGATGAGAAAGAATGGTTGTTAAATTACAATAGTCCAAAAGTTGATCTTGTTGATTTGAGATAAATTAATAATTATTCATCAACATTTCTCCTGACTTGAATTAAATTTAGTAATTTATATCACTTCTAAACAAAGAGTTTTCATAATTTTTTATGTTAAGTTTTGACTGGGAAACGAGTTAATGCGTTCTCACCATGATTCCTGGAACTGCAGGAGGCACTCTTCTTTTGAGCAGCGATAGTGTGTATTTGGCAATGGTTTCTGGAGAAGCTTTCTTTTTGTGTTCAGCCCCTGGGGTAACCATGCTGGGTTTTAGAAGAATTCCTTCAAAAAACACATTGTTTTCGGCCAAATAAAAGAATACTTCTGCCCAGACCTTCTCTGCAACTTCAAGTGTCCACTCGATGGGGTGGTCTCCATCCAGGAGGATCTCAGGCTCTATAATAGGCACAAGACCGTTGTCCTGCAACAGAAGTGGAAAGTATATTTGAGTGTAGAGACAAAACTACACCTTGATTCAATGGCAGAGGCACCTTGCGCAGCAACAGTTTCAATGTCATAAAGACAATGACAGAAATTTCTATCTTATATCTAGCAAAACTGTTTTAAATTAACTAAAGTAGTCCTACATTTTCTCATCATGTCTTGCTATACACCATAAGTCTCATAAAATTTAAGCAAGTATCACCACTCACTAGCTTCTTCAAACTCGTTCTTAATGATAAATTATTTGTAAAGATAAGTAATTAAATTGCAAAAGTTTGGTCTTGTTTATAATGATTGCTCATAATATAGTGGTGATCTTAAACAAGAACTCAAAATAAAAATAAAATTAAAAAATGTCATCTTATGACTGCAAAATATTTAGCTAAATGTAATGGAAATAGGTATTTCTCCAGAGTTTTACCTGAGAAATGGCAGCATATCGTGCCAGTCCCCATGCAGCTTCCTTCACAGCCAGAGAAGAAGGACCACAGGGAATGCTAACAACTGTCCGCCTGTAGAATGAAATAAATACATCACATTTTGTTCCAAATGGACTTAAAAAAGATAATATTCGACGAGCAAACATAAAAATAAACTAAAAGGATTTCTTCCAAACATCAAATCAACAGTGAAAAGAACTCAAAATCAATGCAAAATGATTTGTAGAACATTGTAACATGACTTACCATTTTGCAAAGCGAGCGCCTTGCTTATAATACTCTGCAGATCTTGAAGCCAACCCATCTAACCCTTGGCACCATGACTCATTGTTTGATCCAGGTAAGGAGACCAAACCCTGAGAAACGGCGAGTAAGAAAACTCAAAATTTGAAATAATGTATTTATTTGTCTAGATATTCTAAAGTGACCAGTTGTTTGTTTCACAAACCATTTACCTTGTCAACCTTGATGCCAGGCATAATTTTCTCATCTCGCAGGCAATCAACAAACTTCTTCCCATCAACTGTGGACTGATATAGTGTTTCCTCAAATAGAATGGCGCCAGAAATATATTCACCCAATCCTGGAGTCGTCAACAAAAGCTGTCTATATGCCTGTCGATTGGACTCAGTGTTGTCCAAGCCAATAGATGCTAGTCTTTTTCCACATGTTGCATTTGATTCGTCAATGGCAAGAATACCACGACCAGGGGATGCAATAGATTTCTACTTATCAAAAAAACAACCAATTTATTGAGCAAAAAAAAAAAAAAAAGAGCTCATTCAACTTAATGCCCCCATGCAACAAAAGCATATTTAAAGTGCATCATAGCTGAGCTAAGCCACAAAGATGTCCTCCAAAATACGAACCCATCTACCATTGTATATTAGGGTATTCTTATAAATTCCTAAGTGACAACTGACAAGTAAAACAAAATTTTATAACAAATGTAAAAATTTAAGCATTTTCAACTTCCATAATTGTACAGAAAAAAAAAAAAAAAAAACTCATTTCATTTTATTTATTTTTTCACTTTTTGTTATGCAATGTGTCCAGAAGTAGGGAAAAAAATCCTCATATCAACACATGCAAGGAATTGACATTTCAAATTTTCTTTTACATTAGCTTTTTTGTTCTCGAATTTCTCAAAAGTTCATCCTTAACAAGGATCATGATAAAAACAGAATATATTAGAAATCAAATCCTAAAAACACGGAGGTAAAATTTTATTTATAACCAGTACTCAAAATCAGATTCATTTAAATTACAAGATAGATTAATCGCATTTACATCTCCAATCAAACTACCTCGATCTTAAATTTCCCCAACATGCAAATTTGAAATTGAATACTTCAACGGATATGGATAAGATTTCTAAATTTTCTGAATACATAACAACGATCAGAAAACTCCGCGCAACGATCGTTGGAAGAAAAAACCCACAGCGGTTAGTACGAGTTTATCATGCAAATAGAGATGCGATATTTTGCTAAATGAATACAATCCAATTATTCTGAATGTATGACAACGATCAGAAACACAGAGCTCGATTCACCAGAAGAGAGAACTCACACGGTTTTCTACGAGTTCATCATGCAGAATACGAAGATCTAAATTTCACATAATAAATAAAAGATTTCCGATTTCCACAGAAACATTAAAACAATCAAAAACGGCGGAGCAATGTTCAACCGAAGAGAAAACTCACAGCGGTCTGTACGAGTTCATCGGCGTAAGGACCAGCACGGATCGAAAGAGATATTCGGCGAGCGGAAGACGATCCGTGAGTGTGAGGCTGGGAGAAGGACCTTTGGTTGATCCACTGAGAAGAGGAGGAGGCGTTCAACTTCGCGAAGCTCACGCAGGCGGCCATCTCTGCCTCGACAAAAATGTTGAAGTTGACGAAGAAGAAGAAGAATAAAGTCCAATAAGGAAATATTAATCTCAATAGTTCGATACCTAATTGGAACTGTTCGTCTACTCTTGATTCACAAATAATATCATTTTTAATAAAATACATTACTAAATTTAAAAATAAATCAGAAAATTAAATTTTAAGTAACATGGGTGAAATATATTCTTAATAGTTGAAAATCAAACACGAAACAAAAAAAATGAAAACACAGGATCAGAGATACTGAAATTTACCTAGAAATCTCAAAATTAAAGTACAATTAAGTTTTGCGACTCAGTAAACAATATATACAGTAATGTAAAAGTTTTATTATTGAATATAATACCGTTTAGAATTTGAGTCACATAAAACTCTAATGTTAATTTTATAGATTATTTATATGAACTTAAATAGTCTTATTTTCTTTTTTTAATTAAATTTAATAAGAAATATTGTGTTCTAAATACAAAAATTAAGTATCTCCGTACTAATCACCAGCTAATTAAATGTCATAAAATTATACATAGATTAATACAACATTTCGCCTTTAATTTTATCTCCAACTTTTTTACTTTTGAACGTGACACTTATTAATCAGCACACTTAATATGATAGATTACAAATAACTAAAATAATTCATTAATTACGTTATTAATTAATAATTGTCGCGATGTAAGAATTAATAAGTAAAATAATACGGTAAACATAACATTATTTTTATACATAGCAACAATTAATAAGTCATTGTATGTTATATAAGAGTCACATTTGACGCACAATTGCATTGTCCGAGCCTTCACTTAGAATATATGAAAAATCAAGAAATTTAATGAACATCCATAAATGAAAGTTTTAACTCTCAAATAATCACTTCGTGAAGTCTTTGAAATTTGATTAATTTATATTTATATATTCCTTTTTTACAAGATAAATAATTTCTATTAAAAATAACAAGATAAACTCGTCTCTTGTGAGATGAAACACTGTAGATTAGATTATTATTTTTACCTTTTTTTGAACCAATGTAGATTAGATTGCACAATTTACCATTTTATTGCTTTGTACAATTTAGATACTTTCTTGATTTTTATTTCAAAATGTCATATACTACTATTTATAGATCATTAATTTTACATTTTTTAAACAATGTGAGACCGGAATCTACTTTCTCTTGGTCTCGTGTCATCTCGTCTACTTTCCTTTTTCGGTTGTGTATCCTATCTTGAGTTCGATGTTCTTATCAACCACCCTTTTAGCCGGGCTGTAATTCCGATATCATATTTAAAAGCTCAAAATCTACTAAATTATAAAATATTATTTACCTTATAACTAAAACACTTTAATTTTAAGTTTTATTCTCAAACAATTTTATAGTTAATTTCTACTTATAAATTGTTATTTTCTACATTTTTTTTGGAGGACATAAGTTTGTAGAACTTAGTCTCCCTCGACTAAGTGGTAAGGGATTGATCGTCACAATATGGGAAAAGTATGATAAGTTCTTTCGACCAATCCCTTGAAGGCACGTGGTTGAGAGAGACAGGTTAAAAACAACGCCTTGAGAACTTTAGTCCCAAATAAAAGTGTTAAACAAGTGGACTGGCTTGGTGTAACGACCTCTTATCCTAGTAAGATATTGTCCGCTCTAGAGATTGGGCCGCAACCCAATATCCTCTCCTCACGGCTTTGTTTGCGAGAACTTCACGGAAGGTTACCCAACCTGGAATTGCTCTCGCCGAAGCACTTTTAACTTCGGAGTTCTTATGGGATCCATTGCCAATCGTGCTCCAAAACGCGTCTTGCTATGTTGAGAGGGTCTCTTTACATATGTTTCATTTCCACATACTTCCCCAAGCGATGTGACATTGTGACAACCCCTTTTTTACGACCCGTCACCTTCCGGTTCGCCTGCGCGGACGTACCGCCATCCGGGTTCCGGTTCGTGCAACCATCGTACCATATTTACACATCCGGGTCATCACAATCACCCCCCCTCGGGGGCCCAACGTCCTCGTTGGCTACATTTTCGGTTGGGTACAGGCTTTGATACCATTTGTAACGACCCCTTATCCCAGCAAGATATTGTCCGCTCTGGGGATTGGGTCGCAGCCCAATATCATCCCCTCACGGCTTTGTTTGGCGAGAACTTCCCGGAAGGTCACCCAACCTGGAATTGCTCTCGCCGAAGCACTTTTAACTTCGGAGTTCTTATGGAATCCGTTGTCAATCGTGCTCCAAAACGCGTCTTGCTATGTTGGGAGGGTCTCTTTACATATGTTTCATTTCTACATACTTCCCCAAGTGATGTGGCATTGTGACAACCCCCTTTTTACAACTCGTCACCTTCCGGTTCGCCCGCGCGGACGTACCGCCATCCGAGTTTCGGTTCGTGCAGCCATCGTACCATACTTACACATCCGGGTCATCACACTTGGGCAGCTCCAATGTTGAGCCAAGCTTGACCCGACTCCAAATGACAGACCCAGTCGAGTGTGCCTAACGTCGGGCTAGGCGGATAGACCTAGCGGGCTAGCTAGTCAACTCGACTCAGTTCGTTTAACTCGTTATTCATAAGTTAGTTAGTTGGACTCGATTTGTTTATCTCGCTAGATTTGGTGAACTGAATATTTTCATACTCGCAACTTGATCGACTCATTTATCACATATACTTCCAAAGTACACAACTATTTGTGTTATGTGATGGAGTTTGAGTCGTTACTATAATCAACGAGACTCGTGACTTTGTAAGTCAAACTAGTTAACATAAAGAATAAAATTTACTTATGCATAAACGCTAATAATTCAACAAAATGACAAATTAGGTTGAGGCTCTATGTTTGCCTATTTATTTTCCACCCAACCATACTAATTGTTTTCAAAACATTAAGAACATTTAGCACAATGTTCTTAACAAAAGACATTTAATATTTATTGATTAGGAAATTACTAAAGTACACTCCTCACTGCAGCTATGAAGACACAAAAGACATACGACGTGAGGGTATTTGTGTACTGCCCTAAATAAATGATCAAATGTGCATATTTTTAGAACCTTTGAAAGATTGTTGTAAAAGTTTATCTTCCTTGGAAACCCTAATTTCTAACGTCTTCCTTCACTCAGATATGTTCTCCGACTCTGCGTTGTGAACTCTCTCTCTCTCTCTCTCTCTCTCTCTCTCTTCTTTCTCTCCGCATTTCTCTTCAAATGCGAAGTTATGTCTCTCGACGCTTCTCTAGACCGAAGAAAACAATCCCAAGCCACCGGAACTGGCAATGGGAACGGTCTCGTGTCGTCCGGCATGCAACCTTATGCGAGTAATAGACTTCGTCTGCAACCGAAGGAGGATCACAAATCGGAGAGCTATGAAGACTTGACGTTGGAATTCAGCCCGATTATCTTTAGCACTCTTGAAAGACACCTTCCTCCAAACATACTCAATGGAGCACGCGATCTTAAGCTTCAGTATATGAGGGATATTCTTCTCCGCTATTCACCGGAAGGCGAACGTAATCGGGTATGTTGTGTCCTCGCTCTTATGTTGCTGAATTACCTCGATATCAAGTTTGTTTTTCTTATTTGTTCCCGTTCCTTTTTTTTTGTCATCTGGACTATGGCGTAGAAACGGAAATATTTGCTGGAGTTTCCTTATTTCTTTCCATTTTCAAGCAATTTCAGAGTTTCTTAATGTTTCTCAAACACGTCGTGTTCTTCGTAACGTCTCAGATTTCTTTTCTTTTAAGAATTTTTACTTCTCCTTTTCCGCTAAACTATTATTTATTGTTATATGTGCTGGAATATTAGGTTCAGAGACATAGAGAATACAGACAGAAGATTATATCAAATTATCAGGTACAATTTTGTTACTGACGCGGTTGACTCTTCGAGAACAGTTATGTGACCTGACATCAACTCTATTACTTCCAAGGTTTCCTAGATGTATCAAAGTTCCAGTTTGGACATTGATTTTATGTCAGTTGTATATCAATTGAATGTCATATGGTATGGATCACTTAGTAAGCCATATTTTTTTTCAGTCTTTAAACAGGGAGTTGTATACCCTGCACGCTGCAAATTTTTTTGTTCCCTCATTTCTTAAAGCTATTAGCGAGAATACAGAGGAGAGCTTTAAACGCATAATGTCTGAGCCTTCTCCAGGAATTTATACATTTGAAATGCTCCAGCCGCGTTTCTGTGAGATGTTGTTGTCTGAGGTAATTAATATATCTGGGTTCTTGTCAGCCATGTAATTTTTTTTTTTAATCAGTTCACAATGTTTTATTCACAATGAAGATCACAGAAAAGGGGAAAATCGTGAAAATAGGAAATTTAAGTCTGGCTATGAAAGGGTACACATCTTGGCATAGTCAGAGCTCAAAAAAGGAACTCATCCACTTGACAAAAAAATAAAAGAAAGAGTATATTTGTTACTTTGTGAGATAGTTTGCTCTCTATATTTGTCTTACTAGGTTCTGTATTCTAATCCGTTAGGTGGAAAACTTTGAAAATTGGGTTCATGAGACAAAATTTCGCATTATGAGGCCAAACACAATGAACAAATATGGTGCCGTTCTTGATGACTTTGGTCTGGAAACCATGCTGGACAAGTTGATGATTGACTTTGTACGTCCTATGTCAAAAGGTAATAATATATCAACATTATGATTCACTGTTTTGATATTCTTATATGTGGGCTTAAAAATGTCTCTTATTGTTTTGTGCAGTTTTATTTTCTGAAGTTGGAGGAGCAACATTGGATTCTCATCACGGCTTTGTTGTTGAATACGGGATGGATAGGGATGTGGAACTTGGTAGGCACATTTACCTCTTTTTTGTTATTGCCTACCTTTTCTCTTGTTTTGTTAGTGATAGTGTTGCCTAGTTAATGGATTTGGACCATGTTAATTTATTTTATGTGGAACAGTATGCTATGCATTTGTAGGAAATGATCATGATTCAAATATTAGTTATTACTCATGTTTTTATTTACATTAAATACTTCAATCCCTTTTGTTGGTTCTTTCGTTGCAAGTTACTTCGCATTCCTTACCCTCTCCTGTCCTTGTTCATGGTTTTATTAATTGTAATTTTTGGATATAGCTGGTTTTGTATGATGGTGATGAACTGTCTGAATTTGGCTGGATGACGATATCATATATTTTTGGGTAAAGTACAATTTGACGCCTACAACTAGGTGAAATTGACAATTTACACAGTAAACTTGAATAATAGGCAAGAACAACCTTAATGTATTGATAATGGGCAATATGGCCCATATCGTCATATTTTCCATCAAAAAGTAACATTTTTTCACTTGTTCATTTTTTTTTTCCCGAAATGCCCCTCACTGGACCGAATCGGACCAAATCGGTTCGGCTAATTCCACTCTGATTTTTTTTTTTTAAATCCTATTTATTGGAAAGAGAAGACAGAGGAATATAATTAAAAATAAAATAAAAAACCAAAATGCAATTAGCCGAACCTGTCCGGTCCGGTTCGGTCCAGTGAGGGGCATTTCGAGAAAAAAAATGAACAAGTGAAAACATGTTACTTTTTGACAGAAATTATGACGGTAGAGGCCATATTGCCTATTATCAATATATTAAGGTTGTTCGTGCCTATTATCTAAGTTTATGGTGTAAATTGCCAATTTCACCTAGTTGTAGGGGCCAAATTGCACTTTACCCTACATTTTTTTAGAAAGTAAGGTTTGGTGACAGTCTCATGTGCCAAGTTAGAGTGACTTATACATAGAGCATATGTGGGACCACCATTTTTAACCTTTTATAACGTTGCCACCTAAAGTGTCAAGAGGAGATTTTCTAACTTGGTGAGTTTAAGTGTCATTTCGTCTGACACTCTAATGTGTTAGTTCATCATATGATGTCTTTTTGTTTAAACTTAGTTTGGTTATCAGGTGCATTTTTCACAACGTCTCTATGCAGTCTGTGTGCATTTGCTTATTGCTTTCATTGTTATTTTCCAGTAATTAAGAATTTATGACTAAAATTTTGCGCTTTGAATGGTTCATGAGCTTCTTTAAAACACAAAGATCATTACTTTTGTAGGTTTCCATGTTGATGATGCAGAAGTTACATTGAATGTATGCTTGAGTAAACAATTTTCTGGTGGTGAACTTTTCTTTCGTGGCATTCGGTGCGATAAACATGTGAATACGGAGACGCAACCTGAGGTAGATACAACGTCTCAATGCCTTTTCTATTAACTATTATGACACATGCTTGTCATTTTTTGGCTTAGTATAGGAATTAATTGCCATTTCATTCATTTTTTGTGATTAAGTGAAATTTCAGAAACTTTAATTTATGCTTAAAGAACAATAAATGAAGTTATTAATGGTGATTCACAATTGCTATTTTAATGGTAGAATTAGGATGATTAATATTTAATATTTTGCTTATCCTCAACACAAAATGAAAAATAAGGAATTGAACTAATGAATGGTCATTTATTATGCAAATACTTTTTCCCTTTTTCTTGAGGATATTTGGAAGTTCATGTGCTTGTGAATGCATAGGCTTTCAAAAATTGGTTTTCATGTTATAACTCTGGGATTTTCACATCTTTAAGAGCCATTTTGGTAAGATTGTAGTTTTTGTTAATAATTATTGCTAGCTATACTTTTAAAATAATCAACTGCGAAAAAGCCGTAACTGTTTCTTAAATTACCTTAAAGTGATTTATCAATTTTAATTGTTTGAAACATTGTTAAATTACATTAGAGTATATTAGAATTATGAGAGAAACAAAAAGAGTGTGAGAGAAAATGAGTAATTAAATATCATTATTTAAAAATTTAAATGATTAGATAAATTTATTTTGTAATTGCTTCTAGATTATTTTGAAAGCAAATTTTAAAAGTTACATTTTTCAATTTGTCTTAAAATAAAATGTTTTTATTTTCGGTTATCAAACACTTTTTGACTGTTAAAATTATGAAATAAGCGCTTGCTTCCCAAAGTAATTCCAAATGGAGGCTACGGCAGTTATTTCTTGTTTTTGCTTGCACTTTAAAACTATATTTTTCTTTTATCCAAACATGTTACTGTTTTAAGTATCCTTGAATTGAATTCATCTACTAAATCGCAGGAGATCTTTGATTATTTCCATGTTCCTGGTTGTGCGGTGCTCCATCGTGGTCGGCATCGACATGGTGCTCGAGCCACTACATCTGGCCGCCGTGTCAATTTACTTTTGTGGTGCAGAAGGTAAATTCCTTGCTCACATTTTTAACAAAAATTTTTAGAAACCTACTTTGAGACTTTTTATATTATTTAGTGAAAACAAGGCTGATACTTCAATATAGCTTGCCATTTTGTTTGTACAGAAAGTTTCTCTCTATGAGCATATTAATAAAACTGAGTTTATGTCAAGGAACTTAAACATCTAGATGGAGTTGAGTGATAAAAGTAATCTCAGGGCATGACCATTCACAAACTTTTTCAAATGCCCTCTCCTTCTGTTGAACATGGCACTCTAGTTCATAACAAAAAGTTGTGTTTTGGAAACCCCGTTCCATGGCTAAATTGGGAATATTGAAAGTGGTTAAACAAATATAATGATTTGAATATCTGGTGTAGTGGTTGACATTCTGTGTATCTAATTTATTAGAGATCGTTTGTACCGTGTGATTTATAAATGCTTATTGTCATTTGTTAGATTTTCACTGTAAGACATTCTGTTCTCGTGTGATTAATGATCCTTACATTCTAATAATTCGATTTTAAATGAGGTTAAAAGATGATAAAAGAAGGATATGAATTCTAGATCTTGTGGTTTGATATTATGCTAAATTATCACGAATCTTGATAGGTTAAATTATTGAGCTAAAGTTAATTTAATCATTTGAATCATTTTCATCATGTGGTTGTGCCTTGTTGCACATGTGTGTGACATGTTCTTTCTTACTCTGTGATTCAGCTTACACCTTAATATGCCTCAGTTGAGTAACTTATATATATATGTCTTCTTATTTGGTGCTTATTTGCTTTCACAATTTTAAATATCAGGTTAAATTTTGTGCATTCTCAGCATGACTTTTTCAACATATGCACAAGTAGTGGTGCCACCAATCAAACTGTTTGAAATTTGATGATTTTTGGAAATCCTATTTATAAGATTTTAGGGAGTGTAAATAATCTTAATTAAGGTTTTCTTGGATTACAAGTGTTATCTTATTAATGCTATTGTTTCTTACATAAAGTGTAATTTGTACCTCGAACTCAAGGAATCCAAAAAACAAGTACCCTAACTTTAACTCATCAGCAAAGGGGTTTTTGACGTTAAAAAATATGATAAATCTATCACATGGGTGGAACATGACGGTCGAGTTAGCTAATATTTAGTATGACTTTACTCGTGTCACCTGTGATTTGATTTCTCTTTCTCTCCAAAGAAAAAGAAATATTTCTATCCTCATTATTTCCCATAAACCAAATAGCTATTTTACCAAGACTTCCAAACCACCAAAGATGAAGATACTCTTGAAAGTAACTCATGGGATGCAAACAAAACAACTCTTTGATGATGACTTCACACGCGAACTTGATGGGAAAAAAAGATCAGAAAAAATATTTGTTCTTGTCCATGGCCAAAGGGATGTGGGAACTCTATCATTGGGAAATTTTTTGGTCTGGGACATCTACCTAAGTTAGTGACACCAAAGTCTAGGATCAGTAAGCATGATGAGCTCGAATAAAATCAATCCAGAGTTGTGGCTGACTCCAAGAAGCTACTTGAATGGGAACCTGTCTCTGAGTTCTTGGTTGGATTAACATAGGCTACCAAGTTTATACCAATGTCAAAGTTGGATATAATCAAGGTTCTCTCTTTAGTATCTACTCTCAACTTACAACTTGGAAATTGTTATGTCTATAATCTAGTTTGAGGAGTTGTTAATTGAATAAAAGTGTAATTCTCTGAACGCAAACTGAGACAAGACATGTAATGGCGAGGAATTGTTAGGAATGCCTAGTCGATTTGTGACATGTTTGTTTACTTTCTAATCGAGATGGACATTGTCGTGTACTTTTGTAGAGCTGAAACTCATTCATCTTAAATTATCGTTTAACATGTCATTAGAATTACCTCGAATGCTAGTGTTAACTTTTTAAACTCAAATTTTCTTGTAGTTCGGTTTTCAGAGAGTTAAAGAAATATCAGAAAGATTTATATGGCTGGTGTGGAGAATGCCAGCGGGAGAAAAGAGAGAGGCAGAGATTGTCAATTACTTCGACAAAACAGGTATCATTTTTTTGAAAGACAAAATAAAACGCGACGAACCAACTGTTTTCAGCGATTTAATTTTGATCTCTAACATCTCCAGGAATTACTGAGAAGAGAAGGAAAATCACCTTCTTGAGCTATAATATGGGATTTCTGATTGTGAAGCTGTAAGTTAATCATAAATTTGTAGATCTTCACTTCAGGAATGCCATCTTGGCTTCCAGATTTACATTCTAGCTAGGGCTGTGTTTAGTTATATGAGATCAGATCTTCAACAAATATGAGTCCTGATGAAGTAGCTGTACATTGAAATCATGTCGATAGGTAAATATTGTCATAGTTATTGACATATTTGAAGGAAAAGAAGACTCATTTTGTGCCAATTTAAACTAAATCTCTCTTAAGCTTCTGATTTGCCAAATGGGCTCCCTATTATGGTTTTTTTTTTTTTTTTTTTTCTCATTGGGAAAGAGCTGAGCTTATGGTAGAGAATAGTGATGTCAAAGGGAAAGACAAGAAGAGTGTTACCATCTTAAAGTGATGTTCTTGTCACACTATATAATGTGCATTTTTTATTATATGTTTTTTGAGATCAATTTTATTTTATATTCGGTTTTCAAGGAGGAATTTGGTTTTGAATATGCTCATATTAATTTCATTTTACTCTTTTGATTTGATATCATGCTCATCATCGAATGGTAGAATAATTTCGATAACCCAAGTGTTTTGTCAAAGTGTAATGGATGCCTAGTCGGCGACTCTTTTTGGTACTTCTCTTTTCTAGTTCATTACTTGGCCTTCGTTTGCTTAATTTCATAGTGCGTAGGCAAACTAGTGAAAAGCAAGTTTCACGATGGTTTTTGGGAAATATATGTCCTTGTAAAACATGCTTATTTCTAGTAGAAGATGAGAATCAATGAAGGGAGCACTCTTAACTCAGCCTTATCATTTTGACCCTAATCCGAATCAGACTTGGATTTAATTTTGAATAGAAGGTTATCAGCTTGCGATTTATCCAACAGACCAGAACAGTTCGAAAGTCGGGCAGTAGGCTTATAATTATACAATTGGTGTCGTTGTCTTGTGTCTCATTCCAACAAAAATGTCATTTTCTAATGAAGTATAAATTGGGGTCGTGATTCAAAATTTTGAGATTGCAGCGGGAGATGTCGTGGTCGTGACTTGAGATCTAGTCACAATTTGGACTATAGAGGCACTAAGTCTGAAGTTAAAAAAAAAAAAAAAAAACACGAAACATCAGCCAGATGGTGCAAGATCATCGGGTTAGATCTTAGATATCCTTTTTTATCCGAGTCAGAACAAAGTTTAGCTCAAGATCCATTAGATCTCGCCTGAGTCAATCTTGGGGTTGATTTGTGTAGACCAGGCCGGCTTAGCTTGCTCCACAACCATCTTTACAAAGGCTAGGTTGTGAATTGGGTGAGACAAACTTATGGAATGTTAAACCTAAGTTAAAAATATTAAAATGAAAAACTAAATAAATGTTAATAAAAAAAATAGAATTAACATTAGTTAATAAACTGAGGGTAAAATATTATTAGCATGTAATTATAATTATTTTTTTCTTCACCTTGTTTATTTATCCATTTGCCACGTGTCACACAACGATATGTAAGGAGCTAAGCTTAAATTATAATAACCAATTATTGTTGATTTTAATATTAAATTTCAAAGTTGGCTTTAAAATAATTATAATATAGCACAAGTTGTTATATTATATTAAAAATAAAAATATAAAATAAATAAAATGATTGGAGTCGAGGGGGCAAATAGCGTGGTCGGGGGGATTACGCGGATCTCTTTGGACGGCCAAGATTTCATCACGACTTTTTTATATTAATAAATTCATTAAACATTATTAATAATCAAAGATCTCGGCAAAGTCTTAATCAATCATCCACCCTTCAATCTAATTACCCAATCATTTTGCTTTCATTTCCAAAGTATATATATAAATTTTATTAGATCTAATCAATCCACATTATTGTCTATTTGCATTGACAACTTGAAAATAACGTTGATTTAACGCTTGATCCATCGATCTTCGAGATAATATTTTAATTATTTATCGAGTAATACTACGTTTATCATCTATTTTTATCTCATAACGTGACAATAATAATTGACACAATTAATATTATTGATCACAAATAATTAAAATAAGTCATTAATTACAAAAATAACTTGTTGCCAACGTGTAAAATGTGAATTCATTTGTATTTTTTTAATTAATATTATAACTTTTAAAAAAAAAATTATTTCTACATAAGATCACACCCACGTGACGAAATTTTACGATTACGTTCCCGCTCGCTGTGTTTTCCAAAGCTCATCTACTCTATAGACGCATCACGGGGCGTGAGCTCATGTTCCTTTTGAAAGCTCATTTTACGATTACTTTTTAACAGGTGTGGCTCGGTATGGAAGCATCGGGAGGAGGAGTTAACTAATTAATTAAATATTAATAGAAATGGTTTGAGGTGCAAGGGCTTCCACGCTTCAAAAGACAATGAGATATTAATTAAGTAACGATGTCTAATTAAATTGAGGTGTATGCTTAATTCGAACGAATTCCATCTACCTCACGATTATAACATGTATGGCTTGGAATGGCAGCGTCAAGTGGAGGAGCTAATTAATTAATTAATTAAATATTAATAAAAATGGTTTGAGGTGCAAAGGCTTCCACGCTTCAAAAGCCGCGTAATGCTTAAATAAAATTGTTATTTCATGCAATAAAAAGGTGCAGATTTGAAAAGTTTTGATTTGGTCCAACGGTGCATCTCTACCTCAGAAAGTCTCCTATTTCTCAATTTTAGCTCTTTTTATTTTTTTAATTAAATAAAAATTAAAATAACTATTGCAAATGATAATCAATAACACGTAGGTCTCATGGTTAGTGGTACAATTTAAACACTCTTAATTAGGGGAGAGGTTAACTTATAAGTATAGTATTATTTAGAAACTATAAAGAGTGTAACAAGTCGTCACATTTATTTTGTCCGGCACAATGACTTGCAGTTTATCGACATTAACATTGACTCTTTGAACGATTGGCCATGAACTCGAGGTAAGTCACTGGGAGAAGAATTGAAGAGCCAATTAAAATAATTTTACTGACGTAAACATGTTGCTATAGATAAAAACTAAAGTGAAGTTTGCAGTCATTTACAAATTAAATTTTAAACTATTTTTAATTCTCCATTTTTTCAACTATTAGAAATTTAATCATTATCGTCAATTTATTCATTAAATCAAGCACATACGTATAAAATTTTTTATTAAATTAGATATTTTAACACAGATTCTAAGCCTCCGGTAATTTCTAACTCGATTTTGAGCGCTGTCAATGAGAGATTAACAATGATCAAAATCAGATAGAAATTACTAGAAGTAGGGTTAAAACGTAATATGCACGTATTAAATTTAATAGATAAATTATCGACCACGTCTAAATTAATAATAGTCGAAAAGTAAAAGTTTGGTTAAAAAAAAGAAAAAAAAAAAACTTAATTTTCAAAGAAGCTCTATCGATTAATGAAAGCTAGCGGGACCCGCCAACACATGGACATTGATGAAACCCAAAATCCTCCCATTCTTCGGGCTTTTAAGTCTCTCTCTCTCTCTCTCCTTTCTTCATCATTTCCAATACATATCGGTGCCGACCATCGCCGTTCTCCCCCCTAAAAATTTCCCTAACCTATATTAATATTTGGAGCTGGAGGTGGAGCTAGAGCTAGAGCTAGCTAGAGCTAGAGCAGAGATGGGACTGCAGAACCAGTTGAATGATTTATCATCCGATTCGATCCCTCTTCTTCTCGTGGCCTTTGTCGCCACCTGCGTCAACTACCTCCGTTCTTCCTTCTCCGATCTCCTCCACTCAGTCGGCCTCTCCCGATATCACCCCCATTCCCACCGCCAACACCTCGACGAAGGTCTCTTCTATGCCCTCGGATCCGGGCTCGCTGGCCTGATTTTCCTCGCCGAGCAACTCCACCTGAACCGCGATTCGTCCCACCGATTCGGCGACGAAATCGACGACGCTGTCAGCGGCGGCTCCGATTGCGTGGTCTGCCTGTGTAATTTAAAGGTCGGCGATAGAGTACGCAGGCTTTCCTGCCGCCATGTCTTCCACAAGAAGTGCTTCGATGGCTGGCTCGATCATCTGAACTTCAACTGCCCTCTGTGTCGCTCTCCGCTCGTTCCCGATGAGCGCGTATCCCTCACGCGCCGCCGTGTTGGGGAGGATGTCGTCACCTGGTTGTCCATGCGGTGAATCCATACACGATGATGCATATTTTCTATGATGATCATGATGCTTTAATCATTTCTACAAAATTTTTTGCAGAGTTTTGGGAGAGATGTATATGCTGTTTTTGAAAGAGCCGCCCTAGGCCTTTTTTTCTCTGTATAAACTTTTTTTCAATGATCATCATTTGCACCGCAACTACTATAGTTATTATAAATCATCATGCAATGCTTCTAAAAATTTCAATTCATACGAGATTTTTGGATTTCAATCCAATCACTTCCCATCCGAACAATTAATATTGATCCGGTTCCGTTCAATTCAATGCATTCTTCTCTTCATTTGTAATCTTGCGTGGTGTTTATGAATTACGGGTCGATAATGCGTGGCGATAAGATTACTACCGTATTATTTGCTCAAAATGTGACTAAATAATCCATCATAAATTGGTTTAATTATAAACACTTTTTGAGGAGAGTGGTTATTGAATGAATATATTTTGACAACGAGAAGGCACTTCTTGTTGGCCCGCCATGCCAACTTGGTGGGTCTTTGAGAATTCTCAACGCGTCTATAACAAGTGATCTCAATTTTTTCATTAGGTCCGACTAGAAATCAAAGGTCTTGAACTTTCAATCAGACAAGATAACTCGAAAGATAAACAAGTATAGTTAATTCTTCGTGCTTGTGTATCTTTGTGATCAGAGGTATTAGAAGTAGACAAAATTATGATACATGGGAAACTAATTCTTCCATCAAAGAGAAGCAAATGAAAAACTTTTATAAAAATTCTCGAATTTGTAGAGCCAATTCATAAGACTAAACAAAAGGGTTTGAGTAAACTAATTCTAGAGTTATAAAGTTACGTGTGGCCGATTATATAAATAAAATTTCAAGTGTATGTGATGCATGCCAAGTAGTAATACAAAAAAAAAAAAGCCATTTCACCCGAATACAAACACAACCTTACCAAACCAAGCTACCTTGTATGCATCGCTTACACTCCCCACAACATTGACTAAAAAAAGTCGAAAGGGCAAATATGTAAAACAAGATGAAGACTCTAGATAAATTTAATGAATTCGGACCATACCCCCAATTCCCCGCAATGCAGTAGTGCCGCTCTTCCGATTCTACCCTTTCATTTCGGGTACAACTCAAGAAAAGGTAAACCCAATGCTTTTTTTTTTTTTGTAATTTGTTTCATCAACTTTTCAAGAATTTTTTGGAAGCGTCCTTCACAATCCTCTCACCGGCTTCGAAACCCCCCATCGTCTCCTTCTCCGCTGCCGCATCGTGGAAATCATGATCAAAGTTTGGTTGCTTAGAAGAACATAAAGAAGATGAGGAGAGCATGGAGGTTTGGTTCAAGGGTCATAATGAATTGAATGAATATATATAAACATCTGAGGCTTTTTCGTTGTGTTGAGAGAAAGAGAGTGCATGTTTGTGGGAAATGCAAATAAGTCCACTAACTCGGATTTCAAGGCTGTTGGAATTTTCCACATTATTCCCATGGAGAAGAGAACTAAAGTGTTGAATTGATGGGCTGTCTTTATCTTCAAACGAGTAATTTTATGTGAAAATGTTGTAATTTACACATTATTTACGTAATCAATTTTCTTTTGCCGAATTTAAATTAGGTAGGAACAAAAATTAAAGAGAGAATTGAACACTTTTTTTGGGGTTAAATTTCTTAAAATATTAGGAAAATAGAAAAAGATACATAAAGCAATAGGATAATAGAATATTAAAAAAAGTGAAAATGGTTTAAACTAATTGCTTTACTCGGCTCGAGACTATTAATTTATTTATCACCTTATTATTGGAGCCTCTTTGATGGATTTGAAGACATTCATTTAGTCTTGGTTTTGTGAAAGAACCATAACGAGTGGGAAGCTAATTCAGATAACCCCCTTCCAACCAGTATGATTCTCCAAGATCAGACTGATTAAGGCCGATGCTATCTTAGCTACCACTTATTGGTTTATTTATTTATTTATTTATTTGTGTTTAAAGCATTACATTACATTAGATTTATTTTTTTCTCGCTTAAATCACAAATAAAATCCTGAATTTTGAGTGTCATTTGACTTAAAATCTATATATTTTTTTTTTTACGGAATGAAATGAGCCTTGAACCTTATAATTAATTCAATTTAAATCTTCAATTTTTTTTTCGAATAATATGAACCTTTGAACTTTGCAACGTGAAAATATTAGACCTAGTTCAATTTTGCTCCTATAGTAAGCAACAAGGACCGACACTATCATATTTATATATGTCTTAATTTTAGAAACCAGCCCAAGCCTAAACCAACTAAAACCAATCAAAATCGATTCGATGTTTATTTTGTTTACGTTGAAAGTTCGAAATTCATTTTGTATAAAAGAAAGATTTAAGTTGAAAGTATCTGAAAATTTAAAATTCATTTAAAAAAAAAATATAAATTCAAAGAACCTCTAAAATTGAGAATTTAATTTTTACTTTATCCTTAGTTCTCTTTACAATAGTATTTTCAGTCTCAATTAGATTAAATATTTAGAAATTCATTGAAATGACCTATTTATATTGCAAATACTTTAATCAACCTTCTAACAACTCTACCTTGGCAGACGAGTTTGACTTTGAGCTATTTTCCTCCTCAAGCCCACGTCTTCTTCCTTGTTTGTTGTTTTAGAGAGGCGAGTTATCTTCTGTTGTCCACATTTTATTTTTCCAACAAATTTTAGACTGCATAAAAAAGTTTTACCCATCTTTACCAGCTTTAAATTAAACTACTTCAGTTAATTAAATGTCATATAAAATAAAAAATAAATGTTAATCTGCATTTGGACTTCGTCCATGGTATTAGATAAAAATATTCTTAACTTGGTTTCAATTGGTGTGGGAAAAAAAAAACAAAAAATAAGTGTATTATTTGTGTAGTGGCTAATTATTTTAAGGGTTTGTTGCTTCTCAAAATTAAGTGATGTGACCACGATCCCACGTCACAATATATGATATTGTGGTGCTCTATATATATAGTGTTATCTCTAACTAGTACAACATGTGTTGAAGTCAAATTCAAAAGCAAAATCTTGTAAGAGCTAGTTCAAAGTAGACAATAGAACTTGAATTATTACATTCCAAAGAAGTTTGAGAGAGATAGGAGAGATCGTAAGGTTCAAGGGAGAAGTCACACCAACTACCATTAATTTGTTACAACCCATAAATCAAACACCATTATAGTATAAAATTCAGCTTTATTGAGATTTAATGAGTTTAATTTGGAAAAATTCTGAATATTAGATTATAATAATATTGGATTTACGAGAAGTCACAATTTGTACCAATATGTTGCTTATATCCTGTCAAATTTTGAATCTAGGAACAAAACCAAAAACGCAGAACTGCAATAAAGAAAACTCTCATGTACTCATACATCACCTTCCAGCCTTCATATAACCCACCCTCTAGTATTTGCAGATTAGAGCAAGTTGCTTCTTTCCTTTTCCCTTTCTTTTTCTACATGCAATTAGTCTCAATCAACGACTTCAATGTGTTTTGATCATCCTTATTTTCTCTCTTTCTATCTCTCTCTCTCTCTCTCTCTATACTTTTACTCAATCCAAATGTTCTCATCCTTTTCATCCTGAAATGCTTTTCAAAATTCAGTTTCAAGAATGATATTTTTACCTTTCCAGCTTAATCGTCGAGGGGGGATTGAGGGCACCCATAAGCCTCTCCTGATCAGTGAGTGCATGGCGGAAGTGGCATCGATGACCATAAGTACAGACAACACCAGAGAGAACCATCCTGCAGACCTCCGTCTTGTAGCGGGGGTGGCGGATTACAGGGCGGAGCTCCTCAATGCCATGTGCAAACTGGCAGTGATCTCCGTACGAGCAAGCGCTGGTTTCCTGCCATTTGTTGCAGAGTTCAGTCTTGAACATTCCTTGGTTGTACACCTCCAGTTCAAGGGGCTCGTCCTCTTTCTTCCCAGCCGGCACGTAGACCTTTTGCTGGATGATTAGGATTCAACTCAATTAGTCCAGAAGAACCATCGAATACATGCTTATTTTAAAAAGTAAATATTTTTCATGCTTCATCACTCTTTCCTAATAAAACATATCAAATATATACACATGATTACATTCATTATATATCCAACCAAGGAATAAGAGATTTTCGTAAATAATAATTTAAATGACAATAACTTGTTACTTATTACCTCTGGCAAATCATTTAAATAAAAACATTAGTCAACGTGTCACCTGAAATTTAGTCTTTTTACTTTCTAACATTACTCTCGCTACGAAAAAAGCAAACCCGTAATCACAAAAATTACAAAAAACGATATGTAGTAGTGACATTTACGTAAGACTATACACCAAAAGTAAAAATTCTTCTTTTAGGATATCCTCACGATCTGGTAAATTGTCCTCTTTGGAGGTAAAAAAAATCCCTTCATAGCTCCGATAACAAACGAAAAAACTAATTGGCAATGTCCTATTGCTTTACATCACTAAGAGGTTGCTCCTAATTCATATATTTTTTTAAAAATTAACACAGCCTACAATTTGTAATCAGAGAGGCAAGAATAGGCGACCAAAAAATAAAGTTAAATAGAGAAGGCTATAAAACAGGTTTTGCTCATACCCTTAACGTAGCGTGAGTTGGGACTTTCTTTGTAATCAAGCAAAGAGATCACATGTGGAACAGTGGAAGTGTAAACCAGTCATCCAAATCATTATAAATTATATTCTCTTTATTACTCCTGATTATTTTTTTAATCTATCATCAATTCAATCTATTCCGTAACCACCAAATAATAAACAGAAGTAATTAAAGCACGTCAGTTAGGTTGAAAGATAATTGAAACTATAAGCGTGGAATCAATGCGAAATAATAATTCTGAATCATTACCGCAACCTTGGTTGGACTCGCTGTTCTTGGTCTCGTAAAGGTGCGAATCCGCCCGCCACTGTTGGCACTAGTTTGAGCCATCTTCAAGTTCAAGTATCCATTCGATCTTACGGAAATACTCTTTGGCAGCGAGAACCTCTCGACCTCTACGTTCTCGATCCTTCCATTCTCCATCACACTCGTAGGGCTCTCATCTGAAACATCATCGCACGTAGAACTACTTCCCCCTTACCGCAAACATGAAGTCCACGAAATCCATTGGCAATGTCGTATGACATCCAGTAGTCAGAAGAAACGGTTTGCGGCTGGACCTGATCGTGCATCATGACGCTCAGATGCTTGTTGAGCTCGCTGTTAACACAGCGGAGTCTGGTGTTCTCGTGGCGAAGAATCTTTGCTTCTTCGGTGGCTTCGCGAAGATGAGTTAGGCAGAGACTGTGCCGATTGACAATTTCTTGGTGCTCTTGGACAGCGCGGGTGAAGTAAAGGTGTTTGCTTATAACTTCCGAGGCTGAAGCTGATGCTGAATTCGATTCTGAGATTCCATACGGAGTAAAAGAGAGAGAGCTAGGAAAAGATTGTTTATCTGGGAAGATAGGTGAATATAGAGGACCATAAAAGTCCTCACTCGGTTGAAGGCAGGACTTAAGGAAAGAAGACGATATGGCGGTTATGCTACTAGTAGTGTGACCGCCATGGGAGGCGGCGGATGTTTCCTTATGCATATTTGAATCAGAGGGCGATAATTCTGCTTATATAAAGAAACAAAAAATATATATATATATCGTAGTCGCATTTTCCCTAGAAAGAAGATGATCAATGCAAGGAAAATCACGGAAATCGAACTTGATTATCAAGTGTTTTTTTGTGGATTTGAAACTGCCAAAAAAGAAAAGACGGAAAAGATAATTCGCAATTGAGTTCAACAAATCAAACAACGATTCAACAACAATGCACAAAATTGATCGAGCAGAATATAAAAATGGAAAAGAAACTAGGTCTAAAACTGAAAACGAAAAATGAACCAGAATCAAAGAGTGAGGATAATACCGAGAGTCATCTAACAGGGAGTAGTTAATAGATTTATGATCGCACAGACGAATTAAAAAAGCAGAAAGATGAATTTGAAAGAATCACCTGAATTCTCCAAGAAGACACCCTCAGATCGGAACTAATCCAGAGAGAGATGAGAAATGAGGGAGTGGAGATGGTTATATAGTTGATGAAGAAGCCTCGAAGATTTGGAGGGAAAGACCGAGAGAGAGAGAGAGAGAGAGAGAGAGAGAGAGAGAGAGAGAGAGAGAGAGAGAGAGAGAGAGAGAGAGAGAGAGAGAGAGAGAGAGAGAGAGAGAGAGAGAGAGAGAGAGAGAGAGAGAGAGAGAGAGAGAGAGAGAGAGAGAGAGAGAGAGAGAGAGAGAGAGAGAGAGAGAGAGAGAGAGAGAGAGAGAGAGAGAGAGAGAGAGAGAGAGAGAGAGAGAGAGAGAGAGAGAGAGAGAGAGAGAGAGAGAGAGAGAGAGAGAGAGAGAGAGAGAGAGAGAGAGAGAGAGAGAGAGAGAGAGAGAGAGAGAGAGAGAGAGAGAGAGAGAGAGAGAGAGAGAGAGAGAGAGAGAGAGAGAGAGAGAGAGAGAGAGAGAGAGAGAGAGAGAGAGAGAGAGAGAGAGAGAGAGAGAGAGAGAGAGAGAGAGAGAGAGAGAGAGAGAGAGAGAGAGAGAGAGAGAGAGAGAGAGAGAGAGAGAGAGAGAGAGAGAGAGAGAGAGAGAGAGAGAGAGAGAGAGAGAGAGAGAGAGAGAGAGAGAGAGAGAGAGAGAGAGAGAGAGAGAGAGAGAGAGAGAGAGAGAGAGAGAGAGAGAGAGAGAGAGAGAGAGAGAGAGAGAGAGAGAGAGAGAGAGAGAGAGAGAGAGAGAGAGAGAGAGAGAGAGAGAGAGAGAGAGAGAGAGAGAGAGAGAGAGAGAGAGAGAGAGAGAGAGAGAGAGAGAGAGAGAGAGAGAGAGAGAGAGAGAGAGAGAGAGAGAGAGAGAGAGAGAGAGAGAGAGAGAGAGAGAGAGAGAGAGAGAGAGAGAGAGAGAGAGAGAGAGAGAGAGAGAGAGAGAGAGAGAGAGAGAGAGAGAGAGAGAGAGAGAGAGAGAGAGAGAGAGAGAGAGAGAGAGAGAGAGAGAGAGAGAGAGAGAGAGAGAGAGAGAGAGAGAGAGAGAGAGAGAGAGAGAGAGAGAGAGAGAGAGAGAGAGAGAGAGAGAGAGAGAGAGAGAGAGAGAGAGAGAGAGAGAGAGAGAGAGAGAGAGAGAGAGAGAGAGAGAGAGAGAGAGAGAGAGAGAGAGAGAGAGAGAGAGAGAGAGAGAGAGAGAGAGAGAGAGAGAGAGAGAGAGAGAGAGAGAGAGAGAGAGAGAGAGAGAGAGAGAGAGAGAGAGAGAGAGAGAGAGAGAGAGAGAGAGAGAGAGAGAGAGAGAGAGAGAGAGAGAGAGAGAGAGAGAGAGAGAGAGAGAGAGAGAGAGAGAGAGAGAGAGAGAGAGAGAGAGAGAGAGAGAGAGAGAGAGAGAGAGAGAGAGAGAGAGAGAGAGAGAGAGAGAGAGAGAGAGAGAGAGAGAGAGAGAGAGAGAGAGAGAGAGAGAGAGAGAGAGAGAGAGAGAGAGAGAGAGAGAGAGAGAGAGAGAGAGAGAGAGAGAGAGAGAGAGAGAGAGAGAGAGAGAGAGAGAGAGAGAGAGAGAGAGAGAGAGAGAGAGAGAGAGAGAGAGAGAGAGAGAGAGAGAGAGAGAGAGAGATTTTTTGTGGATTTGAAACTGCCAAAAAAGAGAAGACGGAAAAAATAATTCGCAATTGAGTTCAACAAATCAAACAATGATTCACACAACAATGCACAAAATTGATCAAGCAGAATATACGAGTGGAAAAGAAACTAGGTCTAAACTGAAAACGAAAATGAACAGAATCAAAGAGTGAGGATAATACGAGAGTAATCTAACAGAGAGTAGATAATAGATTTATGATCGCACAGACGAATTAAACAAAGCAGAAAGATGAATTTGAAAGAATCACCTGAATTCTCCAAGAAGACACCCTCAGATCGGAACTAATCAAGCGAGAGAGATGAGAATGAGGGAGGTGGAGATGGTTATATAGTTGATGAAGACAGCCTCGAAGATTGATTGATGTACCAATATTACCCTTTCCGTTAGTTACTCTTTGTCCTTCTGGCAAGGCTACATTAGGCATTTCAGTCACATGGCAGAAGTTTCTGATTTCAGTCCTTTCAGCCGTTGATGTTTCCTCTACGCGAAAGATTAACGGTTGAATTTTTGCTCTACATGAACCGTCGTGTACTGGATTACCTCCGGAGTCACGTAGTCAGAGCGGTAAATCGTTCGACAGAGACTCGCGCACGTCCAGCTTTAGTGGGAAATGACAATATTATCCTCTGATAAAAAATTTACTACTATTATGCCCTCAACAACTACTACATCATTTTTGGTAAAATTTCAAACTATTGATATATTTAAAACTTAAATTAAAATATATAGGCAATATCACTTCTCCCATCCAAATTTTATTTGTGCTCGGCCTAAAAGTTTTTGGTGTGTGAAAATTTTTAAATACGATGACGACGACAATAGTTACGGGCTGTAGAAGTACAGGACTGCAGCCATGTAGCGATACAAGCCTGCAACTTTCTCACGTACTTTGAATTTGTTCTCTTTTTTTCTATTTAAAACGTTGTGTCCAGTCTTGATAAAAATTGAAATTCATAAATAAACTACCGTCTAAATCAATTCGATCCTAATAATTTCAACTCTAAAGTTAGTGAGAGAGGAGGTGAGCAAAATCAGAGACAGGGGAAAGGTTAGGTTGTTGGTAGGGGGTGAGGCATTGGATTTGATGAACTCATTTGCTTGGTTTAGAAGGAGAGTAAAGATGGTGATAGAGGTTGTTTAGAAATAAAAAAGTAATAGATGGAGACAACATGCCTATTTTCACAACTTCATTGTTTTGAGTTTGCTTCTCAACCTCATCTTGAACTACTACCTCTTTTGTTTTCTTAATTACTTTGGATTTTTTAGATTTCCCATAAAATATCCCTAATTTATGTTTTTAATTAGAATAAAAAAAAACTACATTTATTTTTTAATTCTCTTTCATGGGTTGTTAAGTTAGCCATGAGTTGGATCTTCTCAATATAATCCATTATTTTGTTTAAATTTTGATCAAGGTATGTTTGGTTTTTGAGAAACCATGCAACATATTTGGTTCCCTTTCTCTTTCGAAGTAGCTAGGCCATGATATCTTAAATTCACCAAAACCTATCGTTGGCTTGATATCACTACATTAGTTAATATCATATAGTAGTCAATTTTTTATGTCTATATATAGATATGCACACACACACATATACACAAACTGACCCGAGTTAGGGGATCATCAAATTAGACCCAAAGTAGACCTTGTGATTACATTAATTTTCAAACAAGATTGAGTGAAACTTAAAATTAATCATTCAATGGACTTCTTTTAGGTCAATTATTCCTCCAATTTTCAATTCATGGTAAATTCAATATTGCTATTCATCAATCTTTACCCGATGACATAGTAAACTTTCTCGTTTAAAAAATAAAGATAAAAATTTAGAAAATTCATTTGTATGTCTGACGAAACCTGATAAATCTCAAAAGAAAAGAAAAATACAAAAAAAGAAGAAAAAAGATGTATCCATTAAGAATGAAATCTTTTACGTATGCAACCTCACTTTCATTATTAATTTACAAGCGATCGTAGATCTTTCTATATTGCATATTGTCTAGCACATTTCTCCTTTGCATGCATGATTTGTTACTCATAAAGTCTTCAACTGTCGTGGCTGAGGTCCTCCATTCGGTTTCTAGTGGTTTGCCGGACAAGTGTGAAGATTAAAGTGTGAAGATTATTGTCCTCTATTTTGAACTATCTAGTATGCGACATTGAATTATAACTCTTAAGCTAAACTAACCTCATTTATATTGCTTTGGGTTGCTCATGATGGGCCTAATTTTACTTTATACTTGCAAGTGTAATTGGGTTGGATCATCTCATTGTTGGGTAGGACAATATTACCCTTTATAAGGTTTTGATGAAGATAAGCATATTAATCAAAATGTTTGAGTTATCCAACACTATTTTATCAAGTTTAATCGATCTTCCACTATCGTGGGCGTTGAAGCTTTCCATCTCTCTAAAAACTTGACATTTGTCGAACTTTTTTAGTTCCTAAATTATTGGTTGTTGAACGTTAAAGACAATTTCATTTACTTTGTCGTATCTAATAATTGATCTAGCCTCAACCATAAGTTCCTTACCTTAACGACCTAACGATAAACTTGTTTTTTTTATTACAACGTCATCTAAACTCAATAATTTGCTTTAATGGGGTCGAGAATGTTGAAGTTGAGCCACAATCTATTTCTCTTTCCGTACATTCGTATATATTGTACGAGAGATGCTTAAACACGACGAGTCAAACACTACGTTGGAAGACAATTTGCTCTATATGGTGTTCTCTTCCATTATTAATAGCTACCAAACAAGCTCCATTTAGTTATTATGAATCTATATAAGCTCTATGGATTCCATATTTTAAACTCTTTAAATTTTTCAACTTTGTTTTTCAAAATTATTTAGCAGTGAATAAATTATTTAAGTAATATTGCAAAAAAAAAAAAAAAAAAGTTCAAACATTGTAGCATCACTGTAATTCTCTTCTATCGTATTGTGCTTAAAAAGAACTGCAACGAACACAAAAAATAAAAATAGCTCGATAATATTAATCAGGAGTAAAATTAGTACTTTTGATAAGGGAAAACAATTTTATTAAAAACGTTAATAAAAAAATAAATTGTAACTGAAAATTCTCTTTTTCTATACTTGACTCAAGTTAAAGATCCAAATTACCATAAAATAATCATTAAACTATTATTAAATTTTGTTTTAATTGATTAAAATATTGAAAGTATGAACATAATGACAATAAAACGTAAGAAATTACTTAATTCAAACATCTAGAAAAAGGGTTCAAAACCAAAACACGTGGGACGATCCAAATAAGCATCTGTGCATGTAACTGATGAAAATAAATAATTAAATTAATAAAAAAACAATTATAAAATGATTGGAGTTCTTTCATTCATGTTCAAACTTATCTTCTTCGTCTTCCTCTCTCTCTAGGTCTAAGCTTCCTTCCATTCTCTCTCTAGCTCGAGCTGATCTGATCCTTCTTCTGGTTCGAAGCCATTTCCTGCCGTCATGTGGCCAATGAGTCATTGGAAGAGCAACGCCAACCCGAGCTTTGCTCAAGGCCTCCATGTCCTCCTTGTTGATCATATAGCAGCCTCCCTCACATGCATGACAGCCATGCTTCAACATCATTCATACAACGGTATGCACTCAACAAACCAATTTGTTTATGTTCTCAATTTTGGGTTTTTTTCCTCAAATTCTCGAGTGTTCGTATAATCTGTTTGTGGAAACATTGATTAATCTTGTGTGATTTGCGACTTCATAAATTATTTCTATGCAAGTTAGAGTAAACTACTCGACAGGTGCATGCGTTCATCTCGAGACTTCCATCTGGTCGAACTAAACTACGTGGATGACTTGTAAGATGTATGGAATCGATTGGTGTCTATACACATAAGATAATGAATGTAATGGCAAGACTCCAAGAATTTCGCTTACTCGAGCTAAAGTTGGTATTATAATATATGAGTTTAGACATATATATAGACATATGCATGTACACATGCAAGAATGCGCATACATCTATGAACATGCTTGTATGCATATATTTACATATTTGAGTTGTTATATGTATGCACATGTGTACGTTAATGTATATTTATGGGAATTTTGATATACCCGATAAATGAATTAGTTTTCTTCTACACTTCTTAAATACATAAACTATATAAGTAAATACGTAGAAAAGTGAAGTGTGTGTATTCGTTTATACATACATACATGCATGCATTAAGACATGAAAATACATATGCTTATTAGGATGTAAATTATTTTTTATTTGTATTAAATTACTACTAACATAGAGAATTCTTTTTTATGTCAGTTACGAGCACTCAACTCGCATCGGTAGCATTATCGATGATCACAAAACAAAAATATAATTTTGACCTAGTTATCGCTAACGCGGACATGCCAGATATGGACATTTTTTCATTCCTACACCAACTAAGGAAAGATATTCCAATAATTAGTAAGATTTTTATGGGATTTATTATGTGTTTAAGATCATTTCTTTATCTAAACTAAAACAGTTTAAGCCAAAGTTCTTATGTCTTAAATTACCATGCAGTGACATCCGCTACGAAAGATACGAAGGTTGCTATGAAATCTTTAGCTGAAGGAGCGAGTTTTTTTCTCATGAAACCGATTTCGAAGGAAGATATCAAATATCTATGGCAACATGTTTATCGAAAGAAAAATTCCCCAGGAGATTTGATAATGACGAAATTGAACGATGGAAAGAGATCTTACGATGCTGATATAGGAGAGGAGGATATGGAAGTTGGTCAAGGTGATGATGCAGAAGAAGGGCAAAGCAAAAGCAAGAGAATCAAAATGAGAAGTCATGTTGACTTGGAAAGTACAAAAATGAGAGAAGGAGAAGAAAGTAGTATGAATAATTCGACCAAAAAGAAGAAACGCGTCGTGTGGAGCCAAGAACTGTGTCGCAAGTTCACCGACGTGCTGAGCCAGCTCGACGAATCAAGTAATTTCATTTTATTAGGAAATTTTAAGATTATGTTTTGGAGATGTTTTTTCAAAATGAAAAAAACATTTTCAAATCTGTTTTTCAAACATCTAAAGAAGGTTTTTTCTAACAACATGAGTTATTAATTAAATTTTATGTTGGTCATTCGATCCAGGGGTTCGGCCGAAAACTATCCTGAAGATGATGAATGATCCGAGTTTGACACGTCGCCAGGTCGCTAATCACTTGCAGGTCATCTTCTAGCAAATTTTTCAAACACATTCATGTTTGTTCTATGGCATAGTATTGGAATGTAATAAAAAAAATGAACATTTGTTTTCATTTTCCTTAATTTTATTCGATGTTCTCGAGTAAATTCGATGGTCGATTATGTAAATTTTTATCATCTTATCTTTTTCCTTTTTTTCAGAAGTACAAAAATCAAGTACAACGCATGAATGCGAAAGATAAACGGGAAGGAGGATCAAGAATCCAGAGTTCTCCAACGGGAGTCGAGTTTCAACAAGTAAACTCCTCGAATTATCTACAACTTTCGGGTCTTTATACCCCCAATTTGGCTACTTTTGATCTTCAAGGGATGAATACAAACTCGGAAAATCGAAGATATTCATATGATCCACATTCGTCCAAGTCAAATATGATGATAGAACTCCAAACCGAAGAGTATGCAGAAAAACAATGCCCCAATTTTGATGACAACGATGAATTTCTGACATATTTGAACCTGGAAAATCTAATCTTCGAAGACTCTAATGCAGTCGTTGAGAAAGCGGATGTCACGGGAGGAGAGAGTTCGTCGGATTGTTACTTAAATCAGCTCGAGCCGCTGAAACAGTTTGCCAAATTGCTCGAAGAAGACAACAATGGTTTTGGTATTGAACAGAATTTTAGTGAGGTTGATAGATATTGTGAATGGCTGAGGGAAAGATCTATTTGAAGAAGACAAAGGTCAAAGCCATGATTTAAGTTGAATATGATGAAATTTCAAACTTTTTATGCAAGTAATTGAAGAGGGTACCTCACAGATGATAGAGTACTTATGAAAGGTTTCAAGCTTTGAAATTTAACTTCCATATTGTGATATCATTTATCTCTTTGTGCATGGTATATGGATGTTAAATAATGTTGTCTTTTAATTACTAAATTACATAAATATATATTCTTCACGTAGGTCACGACGACACTGCTGATCAAATATCATTTCTAACTAGTGAATAAAAGCGATCATCTAATTTCTCGTACCATTATTAATACTAGACGTCTTCTTAATTGAGTTTTCATTTACCAATTTTAAACGTATAAAAATGGGTAAAGTGCAATTTTACTCACTGACACATGGGGTAATGTACCCATTATTTTGCGAACTCATTAAAAGCATTGGAAAAGTTTGATAAATTGATTTTAAAAGAATTGGGAATATTAACATAAAATATGCTTCGTCAAATTTAATAAAGGGTGACCAAATTTGCCCACCACCAAACTTGAGCCTTTAAATATTAAGAAATTCGATCAATTATGGGCCGAAAAGTATGCCAGCAGGCCCACTAGGGGCGCGTTTATGTAAGTTGTGGGCTCAGATTCTTCAAAGAAAGGTCTCGAGTCGGGAAATGCATCCGAGCTATTGGGCCCACCCACGACAGCTCCAACCAACACATTCGGGTTCGGGTTAGGGCTCAGAAAATATCGGGTCCCTGCTTTACACCCTATGCGACCCGGATGGGCCGCTAGAGATGGCAGTGAGCTGGCACGGTGGTGGATCCTCTGCGGGTAATGCTCACCATACCCAACCATGTAGGACATTCTCACCGGATTATCTCCAAGAATATAGTCCACCTGCAAAAAGAATACGATCAGAGCCGTTGAATATAGACATCACAGGCGACAAAAACAAAATCTAGCCGTTGGATGGAAGGAAGGCAGGATGGGAGAGCTGAGTTGTGAAACCTGGCGTTTGGCCAATTGTCTGAGCATGGCAGGAGAAGCAGACTATCTGTCCACATGGTACGATCTTATTGGCGTGGCTTAGATAGTTAGAGTAGGCCAGCAGTAGGAAAGACAGTGAGGTTACATGCTGCATGTTGCTTCCTCCAGCCTTGAATATCAAACCCCCTGCTTTTTAAAAATAAAAATAAAACCAAAAAATTAGAGAAAATTACAAGACCAGCTTCAACATTTTAATCAATTATTATTCAAGAACATAGAGTATCAGATCAATGCACGAGTCGTTTTTGTCGATATCCTGTTGTTTTTGAGTAATCATTGCTTCTTGACAAGCCTCGCCCATCATTTTCCCACATGGGTTTCAACTTTGCTCTGTATTTACTACTGTTTACCTGGAGAGTATTGAACTTGGGGATGAGAGATTCCAGGCAGAATAGGAACAGATAAAACCATCAGCATTTTGCTTGAATGATGAGAAATATTCCGCTTTTCCCATCAGCACTTCCTGTCATTTTGTTTTTGCCCATTTTATTACATGAATCTAAGAAGAAAATCAAAGTTTCGAAAGCAGAAATTCTATCAAGCTTCGCGGAGAAGGAAGTAATTGAATATAATCCAATCAGTTAAATATATGAAAATGAAGATTGCATCTGCTCCATCATCATGAGAAGCTAACAATTCAAAAACTACCCATCACATTCAGAAAGAGTCTCTGTAAAGAAATAAATGGCAGGGAATGGGATTTTGAGGAGTATAGTTTAGCCCCTTATCCACATGAATGGAGCAGTAAAGGGACCCAGAAGAAACTATTTAGGTTTGAAACACTCCCCTTTAGGGGGCTGTGCTTTTAATGTGTCCCCAATCAATGGAGTTGTTGATTTTTAGCCGCTGCTTTTCAGGCTATCTATTCTAGATAGTACTGAGAGAAAGAAGATGGGGTTTCTCACATTTCAAAGCTAATAAGCCATACCCATGTGGAAATCAAGAGCCATGCACCTTTTCTTCCTTCCCATTTTCACTTTTAAATCATCGCACTCTCTTCTTTTGAAACTACTCATTTATTCATATTCTCTCAACTAGGGTTCTACAACCCGACAGACTCATAATGCGCGGAACGACTCTTGGAGTCAGTGGTGAGCTACAGTCTCGTAGCCGAGCTACTATCACGGGAATTTAAGAGAAATTCATAGATGGTTTTCTCCACTTTGCGCCATCGCAAGTTCTTTTCTCCGGTTAACTAGACTATATTATTAATATGGACTACTTATTACTCAAATATGTGTTGTCTTTTGTGTACTTTAATAAATATTGGGAACATTCATGGTAAAAGTGAAGGTTTGTTCCCATTTATAGAGACCAAACCTCACAATCTTTAGGAATCAGAATACAGGACCCATCAAAGAGAATGGTTCTTAATAACAAAAAAAAAAAGGACACTTTTTCGTACAATGGTTCAGCTTTTCAGATCAAAACATTATAGGTTGGGGAGACCTTTTCTTGAGCTCTACAGTTTTAGCTATGAAGTCATCAAATTTACCATAGTTTTACTTGGCTACGTTTCGTCCCCAAGATATGACCCAACGTCTTGGAAGATTTCCACATCATGGCCATTGGCCCCCACTTAAGTTATGGTCTAACCAATCACAGTCCACGTGATATACGTACCAGACGTTCATTGTTTCTGTCAAGTTAACTAAAGACAGTCTTCATATCCAGACAGAGACCACAAAAGACAAAAAGAATTTTCTAATACGACTGGCCTACCATATAATGTTAAAACTATAATATGAATGTTATATTATAGTAAACCCAGCAACGAAGAAGCTATAGATATATACATGTATTACACAATTATTTGATGATGTAATTTTTTTAGACTTATAATCACAGTGTCTTCTTTTTAAATCCTTTGGTTTGATATTTATATTTTATTGTTTTTCTGTCCAAATATGTATTTCCTTACAAAAACAAACACAAGACTAGTCCAACAATCTTGAAATTTCTTTCAAAAAGAAGAAAATAAGATATCGATATAGGTACATATTTCGTGGAGATGGGATGCTTCAGTTCAGTTTCTGCATCAAATGGACAAAAGTGGCCCCTATGGAATTGAAACCAAACCAAGACATAGACCAATTGAATGGGAACCAAATAAATTTTTTTTCGTCTACACAGTCGTTCCGGTTCAACCGGTTTTTTCTGTTTGGGCTTGGGTTGTTGTCTAAGATCAATCCTATCCTTCGGTAAATTTTGAAACTGAAATCGGATTTGTATCTTTTCAAGACCACAACTGTACTAATGATATTTGTTCGAGTTTTATAAGGTGGAATGTATTTTTGTGAACTTCTAAGAGAAACGGTACACTACTTTAATTTAACGCGTTGATGTGAAACATGTGTTATTAAATAATAAAATTATAATATACTTATACTATTGACATAAAATAAAAACATGATGCAATTACTTATGACAAATCTATAATGAGCAACATATGTCAACTCAAAATTTGAAAACAAAAACCAGCATAAATGAAAAGGAGAATATTACCTTGGAAATGAGAACGTTAATGCCAGCATGCTTATTATCCCAACCAAACTCGTTAATGGATCTCCAGCCCTAAGCACTACCTCATTCTTCATTATGTATTCTCTATACACGCGCCTTCTCGACGCCTTGTGCAGCCACGCCGCACCCCACAGAAGTTCGTCCTGCATTCATCACAGTTTTCGTTATCAGCCGTCCAAATCCCATCGCACGGCTGGGGCTAAGAGCGTTGGTTCTCACCTGGTATCCATTCACGTCGCAATAAAAAGGGCACACTGCAGAACGCAGGCTGGCGCTGTACGCACCCCTGCGCTTGTCAGCAAACTCAAATACCTGCACACCCACAAACTCCTTTCACTCAATTCTATAAACTTCCAATCTTCGTTAGAAGGTAAGAAAAAATAAGAAAGAGAGTGAAAATGATCAAATAAGAAAGAGTGAGTGAAAATGATGTACCCTAACGGCTCGATTGAGGAGCAATTTGGAGTAAGGGGGGTCACGCGATCTGAACACCATGGACGCAGCGGCCAGAGCAGCGGCAGTTTCTCCCGCCACGTCGGATCCTGGATGGGCCCAATCAATCTTGAACGCCGTACGCGACGTATCCATGTCTTCCGGCCTCTCCCAGCAGTTGTGATCAGAGTATGGATCCCCCACTTGAACATAGACAACATCAGGCACCGCCGTCGTTTTCAGCAGATAATCCGTCCCCCACTTCACCGCCTTGACGGCGTTCCTCACCTCCGGCCCCATACTCCTTCCGAAATCTATGATACTCCACGACAGCAACGTCGTCGTGAACGCCATTGGAAACCCGAACTTAATGTTATCGCCAGCGTCATAATACCCCCCGGTCAAGTCAAGCTGCAAAAACGCAATGTGAGCGAAAATCAGAGTTGCTTCTTAAAATTCCTCTCCACATTTTGTGCATTGTCCGGTGAGTTGAATTAGCAGCAGAGAAGAATTATAATAAACACCAAAACCTAAACGAGTGCTCTCCGGTCAAATCAAACTGGTGAAACGCTATGTTAGTGAAAACAGACTAGTTCTTCAATATCCTGTCATTGTTTTCTGCATTTTATTTGGGCTAGTCAAACTAGTACAGAAGAAAAAATAATGTACCCCGACGTCGGCACCATCGTGCAATGCAGAGTCTCTTCGCCATCTGATTCGCTGGTCCGGCGGTAGCCTCCCCGATCGCTGGCCTTCGAAGAAGAGGATGCTCTTTCTGAGAGCGTCACGGTAGTCATGGAGCGATGCGATTGGATGAAGACATAGCAACACAAAAAGGAGGAAAATGACAATGCGAGGAGGGTAACAATCCGCCATTGAAGAGAGAGCTTTTGGCGCCATTTCTTTCTTCGGAAGAAGAATAAGGAGAGATGCTAAAACCACAACGGTTGAGCTTCTTTAAATGGGAAAAAAATTGAAGCGTCATTGGATTCCAGAGGTTAAACGAATGAGAACTCGCCACGTAGAGAAGTTCACAGGATTTAATTCAGATTCCTACGAGAACAAGAGTTGACCAGATGAAATCGGGTTTGACCGGTTCACGGGTTACAGACCGGTCAGTGAGTTTTAATGAGAATCGGTGATGAACCGGTGAGACATGGGTAAAGAGTGGAGCGAGACATAAAGAGGAAGTATGGTGGAGGTGAGGTTCATGAATCATGAGTAACCTATTGACGATTGACATGTGTTGGAAAGTGGTTCAATCTAAATTTCAGGTCCAACCAAGCCTGGTCTTAACCGAGCCGAGCCGACCCAGTTGAACCGGAAGCCTAAATATTGTTGCAAAAATTAAAAACACTAAATGGATTTAATATATTTTTAATTTAATAATGTTGTTGGTCTAAAAATAGATTGAAGTGAAATTGCTTAGGCAAGGGATCGGTCCTTGCGAAGTTGGTGCTAAACAGAGCTTCATGGGCTTATTGATGTTGCGATCTGGTTCTCTCAGATGTTAGCCACAAAGCCTCTGTTAGGCTCAACCACGTCTGTCTGTTTGACCCTATTTCCTTTTATAAAGTCTCATTGGCTCCGTAGTGTTCTCTTTCTATTCAAAATTCAATTTTTAAAAGCCCAAACAACTTTCTCTTTTTTTCTTTCATTTTCTCCATCTCGCAAAACATCTATTCTTTTGAGAAAATTACTGCTCTCGAACTCATGATATATTTTTTTTCAATTCAAACCTTAAAATATAAAATTTGACGATCCAAATCTTAAAGTATTAATAACCTAATAAAACGAATTTTGACGGACGTCTTATGACCGTTCGTTCTCAAATTTTATCGTAGAACGAACGGACTCTTATAAATAAAGTCTATCTGTTCTAGAGAATAAACGCACTCTGAGAAGGTGGTGACTATCATCTTTTAAAATTAGGACGAGAGCGGACGGTCACCACCCTCCAAACATGCGTCATTTCTTTAAAATCTGACAAGAGCGGACGGTCATCACTTTCCAAGAGTGCGTCCTATTTCCGCACACCCCATTAACCTCATTTTATAAATTAATTTTACAAAAATATCAAATAACATTGAATTTAATCAAAAAATTTATCACATGTTCATTATATTATGCGAAAATAATATAGAACTTTTCATGATTTTATAAAATTTGTATGATTTATTATAATTGTTTTACATATATTTTATAAAATAATTCTCTAAACTTACAATAACTCGTACAAGTGTTAGAAAATCTTGAAATTTTCCAGATTATATTTTCGTGATGATGTAAACATCTGATAAAAGTTTTAAATAAATCCAATATTTTTTACTATTTTAATTTTTTTTTTAATAAATCTAATATCATTTAGTATCGTTTTGTAAAAGATATTGGATTTACTTAAAAATTTTATCACATATTCACCACATTTAGGGGTGGGCAGAACCGACCCGGAACTGGCGGACCGGACCGGACCGCGGTTTCGGGCCGGTTCTTGGGCGGTTCCAAGAGGGTTGGAATCGGTTCCGGTTCCAAAACTCTTGGAACCGGAACCGGCGATCCAGTCCACGGTTCCTAGGTCCGGGAACCGGCACGGACCGTGGGAGTACCGACCCATGGGTCGGCCTGGGAAATGGTTATCCGACCCGTTGACCCATGGGTCGGATGCCCTAAATCAATAAATCTGAAGTTAGGGACTCTGAACTTCAGTCTTCATCTCTCTCGTTCCGAAGCTCTGCCTGAACTTCAGTCTTCATCTGGCAGATTCTTCATCGGTAATAGTCGGCGAAGCGAGGTTCCCAATGCCGGAGAGTGGGACGTGGAGGCTCATCGCGCCGGCGAGGAGATCAGTGAGTTGTTTAGATGGTTTTCAGGGGTAGAATTAATTATAATAAATTTTTTTGATCTGCCACTCCATTTCATTTTTACTTCATCTGCTACCCTTCTTTACGCACTCATCTTTGAGCTAATGACAGAAAAAGAGTCTATTGCGAAATATAGATTGGAGAAACACATTGATTTACCATGTGAATATACAGTTTGCAAGACTACAACTGTGGGTAATTTTGCTGTTGTCGATTCTATTCAATTAGCATGTCAACTTTCTTCAACTTCTTCTTCTTCATTTCTCTAATGACTGATTTCTCAGGCTGGAAATCTGTAGAAGGAAGTAGTTGATTTTGATTGGCATCTTCAATTTTCCTTTATTCTCTCTGATTTCATCGAGGGCCAGCTTCGGCATTGATTTTTCAGCTTTAGATTTGTTTTATTGTTTAAATATTTTAGAAAAAAAAAATAAAAAAAAAAAATCAGATGGGAAGAACCGGTTCAGTACCGGTTCCTCCTGGGACCGGTTCCGGTTCTGGATTTTAAAATCCCGAATATTCCGGTCCGGTCCGGTTCCAAGAGAGAACCCGGACCGGACCGGACCGTGCCCACCCCTAACCACATTATAAGAAGATAATTTGAATTTTTTTGTAATTTTCTAATACTTGTACGAGTTATTATAATTTTAGAGAATTATTTTATAAAATATACATAAAAAACTTATAATAAATCATACAAATTTTATAAAATCATGAAACTTTCAGATTATTTTTCCATAATATAATAAATGTGTGATAAATTTTTTGACTAAATCCAACGTTATTTGATATTTTTTAAAATTAATTTATAAAATAAGGTTAATAGGAGTGTGCGGATATATGACGCACTCTTGGAAAGTAATGATTGTCCTCTCTCGTCAAATTTTAAAGAAATGACGCATGTTTGAAGGGTGGTGACCGTCCGCTCTCATCTTAATTTTAGGAGAGGAGGGTCATCATCCTCTCAGAGTGCGTCCGTTCTATAGAACAGATAGACTCTATTTTTAAGAGTCCGTCCGTTCTACGACAAAAATTCGAGAACGGACGGTTATAAGACTTCTGCTAAGATTTGTTTTGTTAGGTTATTAATACTTTAATGTTTGAATCGTCAAATTTAATATTTTAAAATTTAAATTAAAAAAAACGTATACTTTAATGTATAAATGAGTAATTTTTCCTACCTTTATTTTAGCAGCTTCTTCCCTCTCTTCTTCTACAAACTTTTCTTCTTAAAACTCAGCCTTTTCTTTATTTTTGAAATTTAGTAGCCTCCATGTCAGCTAGTCGACATCAATGTACAATAAATGACAATTATGAATGATTTTTTTTAAAAGAAATAAAATTAACTATTTTATAAAAAATTGATGTTGGAACATGAATTTTTATTTATTGAATTGTTGATTTCAAATAATATTCATATAAAATAGACTCAAGTAATAATTTTTTCTCAAGAGTTATGAAATAAATTTTAGGTTTCAATTTTGAAAAACTAGATGGAATGTCATAGGAGGGTTATTAAGTGTTTTTTTTTTTTTTTTGTTATTTTTGCAATGTACAATCAGAAGCCTATTGAAATTGGCCAAACTAACTAAAACTTGACCAAAACAAACAAAAAAACTAAATCTAAACTAAATAAAAACCGAAACTGAAAAATAAAGTTCTATTTCAGTTAAGTTTTTAATCTTGCTCAGTATAGTTTTGGTTTGTGAAAACAAAATCCATAATTGTCTAATTTGACTTAGTTTTAGGGGTGGACAGAACCGGACAGGAACCGACAGAACCGAGAGTTTCGGTTCGGTTTCTGTCGGTACTCAAACAGTCTCGGTCTGGGATTGGTTCTGCACACAACAAACCGTGGGACTCGGTTCGGTCCACAGTCCTGATTCAATAATCCCAAAACACCGAGGATCGGACCGTTCTAAATTCAAAAACCAATAATTGGTTCAGTTTAACAGCTTTTTGGCTTCAGAAATCCCTAAGTGAGTTAGCGACGCCAGCCACGCAAAGCTACTCACCTTTGCCAAATTGTAGAGCCAAAGACCTAGTCACCTAGATGCCAGCCACGCCACGCCAGACGGTCGGAGTCCGCACCTACGACCGAGTCACCAATGATAGTTCTTTCGCCGAATTCCGAACCCACCTCGCCGCTCGCACGGTTGCACATTTCTTCGCTGATGTCCGAATTAACCACGCGTTGCCCTTCGTGATTCGCGCTTCGCAGCACGTCAAACTGCCAAAGGCTGAAGAAACCGTGAAAATCTGCTGAAGGCGAGTGTTTTAATTTTCTTATTTAATTTATTTTGATTATCAAAATTAATGCATTAATTAATTGATGTTGTTGTTTATTTATGCATAAGAAACTTGTATCAAAATTGATGTTAATGTTGTAGTTTATCAAAATTAATGTTGATCAAAATTTGTGATCTTAATCTGTTTTAGGTTAGTTTTGTAACTTTTGTACTTTTGTTATTGTTACATAGAAAGATTCCAACAATTAATTTATGAATTTAGTTTGTATGTTAATTATTAGATAGTTGGATTTACTATTTAGTTTGTATTTTTAAAGTATTGTAATCATTTTAGACATTGGATTGAGTATTTATAAATTTTTTAGAAAATATGTTGTTTTTTTTTGGGAAGAACCGGGACCGAATTGGAAAGTTCAGTCCAGTTATGTCCGTCCCAATTCCTCTCGGGGTCGTTTTTGAAATTTTAAAAAAAAACTCGAACAACGCAGTCCAGTTTCAGTTCCGGCACGAAACTGGACCGCGTCCACCCCTACTTAGTTTAGGTTAACATGGAATTGTCTAGCTCGATTCCAATCCTAGGAGACAAAGTTAGAGGGAAAAAAACATATTGTAACCAACTCACCAAGTAGGAAGAAAATAAAGTTATTAATATATTATATTGTGTACTAGATTAAAGTTATTAAAATATTTAAATGTAGATATAAATTAACACTAAGTATATTTTTAAAGTTTCAAATAAAACACATATGATAAAGATTGAACCCATGTCTAAAGCATGCAACCATGGAAAGCTCATTCCGGAAGAAGAAATGATCGATAAAACTTCGCTTTTTGGCTCCATGGACCATGTTTTCCAAATGATCAAGTTAATCGACCGGTTAGTGTTGTTTAGGGTTATGAGGGTCATTTGATTCCATATTGTTATCAAACCGACTAATGACTTAGTTTCGCTAAATTAAATCAAATTGTTTGATTGTTTAAGGTTTATTTGATCATATTTTAATTAAAATGCTACAATTATATGCTTTTTTAATGAATAATACAACGTTTAATATATAATTTTACACGTTAATTTCACTTATTGAATTAACGCTCATTAGCGTTATGTCAGACGATAAAATTAAATTGTAAAAATAAATGATAAATCTAGCATTAATATTTTTTAATATAAATTTAACACTATGATTAGGGTTTTATTTGGATAAATTGACAGTTTAGTAAAGTTTGTTACGGTTAGGGGTGGGCACAGTCCGGTCCGGTCCTGGTTCTCGCTTGGAACCGGACCGGACCGGAATATTCGGGATTTTAAAATCCAGAACCGGAACCGGTCCCAGGAGGAACCGGTACCGAACCGGGACCGGACCGAGTACCGGTTCTTCCCATCTGATTTTTTTTTTTATTTTATTTTTTCTAAAATATTTAAACAATAAAACAAATCTAAAGCTGAAAAATCAATGCCGAAGCTGGCCCTCGATGAAATCAGAGAGAATAAAGGAAAATTGAAGATGCCAATCAAAATCAACTACTTCCTTCTACAGATTTCCAGCCTGAGAAATCAGTCATTAGAGAAATGAAGAAGAAGAAGTTGAAGAAAGTTGACATGCTAATTGAATAGAATCGACAACAGCAAAATTACCCACAGTTGTAGTCTTGCAAACTGTATATTCACATGGTAAATCAATGTGTTTCTCCAATCTATATTTCGCAACAGACTCTTTTTCTGTCATTAGCTCAAAGATGAGTGCGTAAATAAGGGGAGCAGATGAAGTAAAAAAGAAATGGAGTGGCAGATCAAAAAAATTTATTATAATTAATTCTACCCCTGAAAACCATCTAAACAACTCACTGATCTCCTCGCCGGCGCGATGAGCCTCCACGTCCCACTCTCCGGCATTGGGAACCTCGCTTCGCCGACTATTACCGATGAAGAATCTGCCAGATGAAGACTGAAGTTCAGGCAGAGCTTCGAAACGAGAGAGATGAAGACTGAAGTTCAGAGTCCCTAACTTCAGATTTATTGATTTAGGGCATCCCACCCATGGGTCAACGGGTCGGATAACCATTTCCCAGGCCGACCCATGGGTCGGTACTCCCACGGTCCGGGCCGGTTCCCAGACCTAGGAACCGTGGACTGGACCGCCGGTTCTGGTTCCAAGAGTTTTGGAACCGGAACCGATTCCAACCCTCTTGGAACCGCCCAAGAACCGGCCCGAAACCGCGGTCCGGTCCGGTCCGCCGGTTCCGGGCCAGTTCTGCTCACCCCTAGTTACGGTGGTGAATTCTTTTGTATAAAGCTTAATGGCAAAATTGCACTTACGGAAAATGAGTAAGGGTATTATAGTCATTTCAATCAAATAGCCTCCTCATAAGGAATTGCCATGGCAGTTTGGAAGAGTGGAGCAGTACTGTCCATCAAAACTAAATGGCAGGGCCAAAGGACGCCATGGAAGCTCTACAACCTCCAATTCTCTCCTTCCTTCTAGTACTCTCGCTCTTCCTTTTCTGGCCGATCGTATCTGCGGAAAATGAGTCGTCTTCCTTCTCTCCGACCGCGAACGCCACAGATTTCGTCCGTTCGAGTTGCAGTACGACGCTCTATCCCGACCTCTGCTACAACTCTCTTGCTCGCTACGCAAACGACATCCAGCAAGATCCTGCTAGGCTCGCTCGCGTCGCCATAGCCGTTAGCCTGGTAAAAACTAGGAACATGGCCGTCTACGTCTCCAACCTCTCCCGTAGCGCGGACTACGGCGGCAATCCGAGAGCCGCCTCCGCGCTCCAAGATTGCTTCACGAACTTCGACGACGCGGCCGACCAAATCAGCGGCTCGTTCCGACAGATGAACTTGATCAGCGAGGGCGAGTCGTTTAGGTTTCAGATGAGCAACGTTCAGACGTGGATGAGCGCAGCACTCACCGATCAGGACACATGTACGGACGGATTCGAGGAAGTCGGCGACGGGCCGGTGAAGAGGAGCGTGTGCGATCGAGCGGAGAAGGTGAAGAGGCACACCAGCAATGCGCTTGCGTTGGTTAACAGTTACGCTAGGAAAGCAACGCCACCTTGATGTGATGAGATGGCTGATTTTTGACTGTCCGATAAAGATGATGATGATGGAGTACGCTTTTGGTGTCTGTTACTACAGAAGGTGTGTATTTTGTGTGATAGTTTATGAAAAAAAGGTCATATATTTCCTCCCCTTTTTTTCTCCTCCACACTCTATAACAAAAAGTATGTGTTTTTGAAAACAATTTTTAAAAATTGGAAAGCAATTTTCTTTTAATTACTATAATTAATAATTTATTTTAATTATTTCTAATTTATCAAATTAATTTTGTTAATTAATGAGTGAAAAGTTAATAATTAGAAATTAAAGATAAAGGATAAACATAATATTATTTTATTTGAAAATAGTTCTAAAATTTTCTTGTCCCAAATTAATTTCAAGAACACAATTCTAGTTAGATGTAAAGGCCACGTGACATGGACACTTGAGACTATATGTAGAATATACGTCTTGAATCTTAAAAGCTAGGCGCATTATCTTACTTTATATTTTCCAGTTATTATGATATATCATTTATTTGTTACCGTAAGCGATTTGTTATTTTAAAAATTTACACGTAACGTAAACATTTATCAATTACTGAATAGCACGTCACAATGTAATTTGATCAAGATAAAATAAAAAAAAAACACTTATGTTCAAAGATAAAATTGTTCAATGATATTGTTGCCATCAATTTTTCTTAGAGTTTGGTCAAACAAATTTTGTTCTGGTCATGCTCAAAAGCTCGTGAAATAAAAAATGTGATAGAAGAAAATTAAATTTTTTTTTTTATAATCTCAAGTGATACTTCGCACGATGCTGTATCATTATAGAAATATTTGTTTTTTTTTGTTCTCTAATAAAATTCGCCGTTGGAATTTTGTGTCGCGTACATACAACGATTTGATCAGAACCATATAAATTTTTGTGTTTTGATTTTTTCTTTTACTCTTTTAATCAATTTTTGATTAATTTTTCTATGATTGGTTTTATGGCAAGAGAGAGAAAGAGAGAGAGAGTGATGTATACATGTGATCTTAAAGGATTAGAGGCTTTCTGGACCATTTATGACTCAAACACAGAAACAAAAAAACAATAATAGAAGCCAAGTGAGGGTAAAAGACAGCTTAAATGGGGGCTTCACGGGGGAGGCTAAACAACTCAAAAAAAAAGGACTTGTCTTAACTTCTGGATGTTGTCTTTCTCTACACTACTTTGGACTCATTATCCACTCTCTCCCTTATCAATTCCATCCATTTCATTCCTTCTCTTCTTATCTAATTTCTTGCTTCGACCGAGCAAACTTATCGAACAACTCTCTCCATTTGTCGTCAACGTAATCCTGCCACGATTCGTGCATTAAAAATAGTTGTTAGTAGTGAACGTTTAGCACATCTATCCAAACGTTACAAACGGCTTCGTTGTAACATTATTTGTTCTCTGTAGACAGCGTAAACAAAAAAAAAAAAAAAATTAAACATTTAAGGATACGTGTAAACTTATCTTGAGCAGGCGTGACATTCATCCACCCACTATACAAATAAAAGTTGATGATTGTTCAACTGAAAATTCAGCCACGCTTAAGTTGATATGAATATCCAATTAAATAGTATAGTTTTATGGTAGTTGGGCACTTTATGTTATTAATTTTTGCGAAGACCTTATAATGGAAGTTTTGCCCATTTGATTTGGTGGAGATTATAAAGGCTAGAGTATAGTACGTTTCCGATTTGTGTTCCTTCACCAACTTAATATGTCTACCTAATGGAGCCATAAGTCCAATCTCCTTGAAATCAAATCTCTTAAATTGTTTGTTGCGCAAGAACCCATGATTTTGCTAGCTCATTTCGCTTGTCCACCACCTTAATCATTGGCTTTCATCCAATCTTCTGTTATTTTGTATGTATATAATATATATTAAATTATATATTATTTTAAAATGGGTCGCACTAATAGAAATTCAAAATTGTTCTTAAATTTTCTTCCTATACATATTGAAAGTTTTTCAAAAAAAATTCAAGTCATTAAATATAATATTCGTTATTTACCATAGTTTTTCAAAAAATATGACTATATTTTTCTTTATAATCACATTATGAACTCGAGGTGTAAGTAAATGCAATATTTTAAGTTAATATTTATGGTAGTCTGCCTTGTGAAGACAATGACGACTCAATATTCTGTTGATTGTGAGGGTCCAGCCCATACCAATTCGGATACAAAATGTTTCATCACTTAAGAGATTGAAAATCGAATGCTTTATAAATAGAATTCTTTTTTCTACTTAGTACATTACGTTTTGGGTTAACTCTAACAATAAATTCTTACAGACTTCGGTTCAATGCGGATAATATTGTATTAAAAAATAGGGTAAAGTGCAATTTGGCCCCTACAACTAGGTGAAATGGACAATTTACACCGTAAACTTGGGTAAAGTGCAATTTGGCCCCCTACAACTAGGTGAAATGGGCAATTTACACCGTAAACTTGAATAATAGGCAAGAACAACCTTAATGGATTGATAATGAGCAATATGGCACATACCGTCATATTTTCCATAAAAAAATAACATTTTTTCACTTATTCATTTTTTGTTTTCCAAAATACCTCTCACTGGACCAAACCGGACCAGACCGGTTCAGCGAATTCTACTTTTATTTATTTATTTTTTTAAATCTTATTTATCAGAAAAGAGAAGACAGATAAATAGAATTTAAAAAAAAAATAAAAAATCAAAGTGCAATTAGTCGAACCGGTCCGGTTCGGTTCAGTCCAGTGAGGGGCATTTCGGAAAAAAAAAACGAACAAGTGAAAAAATATTACTTTTTGATGAAAAATATGACGGTATGGGCCATATTGCCCATTATCAATACATTAAGGTTGTTCTTACCTATTATTCAAGTTTAAGGTGTAAATTGCTCATTTCACCTAGTTGTAGGGGCCAAATTGCACTTTACCCAAGTTTACGGTGTAAATTACCTATTTTACATAGTTGTAGGGGTCAAATTGCACTTTACCCTAAAAAATACATAAGATGTTAGATTGACTCCTTGACTTATTCGAGCTTCGAGAATTGTCTTCAAGGCTCAGTGACAAAGTGGATCTCAAAGTTGTATCATTGTATCGTTACCAACTTTCGAAACCTTTCTCGGATACCAATTATCACAAAAGTCCAAATTTCCAACACAAATGAAAGCCCTTGTGCGACTACTAAGTGCACACTTAGTCAAGCTACTACAGTGAATGCAACACTTAATTATCAAGACACGCCCACAACCCTTTTACGAGATAACTCGTCCAACCTTTTCCACAAAGACTCGAGCTCTTCTAGTTCTAGGAACAATGTGCATGCATGATGGGACCAGCCCAAGCCGTGCGCATTCATCAAAACCTAAGTGGGCCACCCAGCACCAAGCCCAGACTGCATACTTAGCAGTAGCACCATTCTAATAATCCGCATTGACGCTGTTAGAATCTACTGTAAGAAGAAAGAAAAAGCGAGAGTGGAGGAGTAGAAGAGAAGAGAGGGAAAAATAAAGAAAAAATTCATTTTTGGAAAAAGTTCAATTTAACTCTCAACATATGAAATCAGTAATCATTTAGCCCCTAACGTTTATTTTTAACCCAATCAAATCCTATCATATAAAACGTTTGAATTTAATTAAAAAAATACAAAGACCATAAAAAAAAATTAGGAATGACTATTCCAGTACGTGATTTCATGATTCATTTGGCCATTGGAATTGAAGTTCTTATATTGTCTGATAATTTCTCATTTTTTGTACTGAAAATTTATCACAAAAAATGAAAAGTTTTTAAAAGTATTTGAAAATAATTCCCTCGCACAACCCTTAAAAAAATTAGGAAAAGACATTAAAGAGAAACCAATTTAGGAAAAGCGCACAGTTTTCAAAATGTAAAATCTAAAAAGAGAAAAAAAAAAAGGACAATATTAAATTCAAAACCTTCCAATTTTGTTTTTCAAAAAATGTAAATTAAATTATTAAATAAGTAGTAAAGTAAAATGCTTTTGAAAAAACTAGAATTTGATACCTAATTATTCTTCCCAACAGCTTTATACAACATTTGATACCTAATTTTATAAGCTCATGGCAATTTTGGTCAGGATGACTCTTTAATTTTGAGAGGATTGTTGTTCTTTTAAGCTCAACAACCTAAATTAAAATTACAGGTCAGATAATCCACAAACTTTGAACTTGAACATCAACTACCAACCACAAAATAATTAATACACAGGAGAATTTCAAATAAAAAAGAAGCAAGAAATTAACATGGATTAGTGAAAAGATTAACAACTAACACACCTAAGAAAAGCTCTTTGATGTCTTCCTACTTCAGCACCCCACCGCTGCAACTGCCGGCTTTACCTTCGGCGGTCTTCCCCTCCCTCTCGGCGCACCCACCGGCGCAACAGAGATGCCCCCCTCCTTGTCTTTGGGTGGACGACCCCTTGGCCGGCCGCTTCCGGCAGACACCTTTTTTGGCTGGGAAATGGGTGCGAGGGGATCTCTTGCTTTTGGAGGCCGACCTCGAGGCCGGGGAGGTCCGGCGGATGCGGTCTCGGCGGGGGAGAGGGGGTCTTTCGGCTTGGGAGGCCGGCCTCGGCCTCTCTTTGGCGGCGCGTTGGGGTCGGGTTTCATGTAGTTGTTTTTGACTAAAACGAGGTCACCGCTACGTTTCAGTTTACTTAGGTTGAAAGAGAGAAGTGTGGAGTGGGCCGCCGGTAGATCGCCGTATGTCGTTTCTATGTGTTTTGAAATGGATGATTTTTTTGACCCGTTTGGTTCTTTAAGGGCCTCGATCGCCGCCATAATCATCTGAAAAAACAATTAAAAAACACAATCCGCTACACATTAAATTGGGCATTCACAGTTATTGTGTAAAATGCAGATTGATTCTGCGAATGACAGCTCTCAAAGCTAAATTAACTGAAAAAGAATAATTAGAGAATCAGCCGGAGAGTCAACTTGATTTGCCAACAACACTACCTCTGGATATTGAGGGATAGAAGTAGGATTATTAAACCCGTCGGTACCCATTGCGCAGTGCTTTCCTCTTGTTCTTCGTCCTTGCGAAGCTGAAAGAGTGAGAAACCCTAAAACAAAGATCGAACGGAACTGAAAAAGAATAATTAGAGAATCAGCGGAGAGTCAACTTGATTTGCCAACAACACACCTCTGGATATGAGGGATAGAAGTAGGATTATTAAACCCGTCGGTACCCATTGCGCAGTGCTTTCCTCTTGTCTTCCGTCCCTTGCGAAGCTGAAAGAGTGAGAACCTGAAAACAAAGATCGAGAGGAGAGAGAAGAGAGAGAAGAGACCGTTAAAGGAAGAATTTAAAAGGGGTGCTTATTTTCTTCAGGGATCAGGTCGACGGAGAAGGGAAAGGAGGGGGAAGAGACTGTAAAGATTCATCGTACGGCTGGGGAGGCGCAGTTGTAGATTGAGATCGTAGGGTCATTACATTCTCTATCCACTTTCCATGGATTGATGACGTGGATAAAGAACTATTTAATATTTTCAGTTTCTGTCCAAAAAGTTCCCGAAATTGTCTTCATTTTATGAGCATTTCGAATCCATCAAGTGCCCTCATATCACATGGGCTCAACATATTATATCTTTCCACGTGGCAATTATTGAACAATGGCCACTTACATCTTGCCACGTGTCAAAACCCATAGGACAAGTTTGTGGGTGATATTTCCAAGTCAAACGATCCAGATTCGGGCATCCGAGTGGCCCGAATTTCGGCCCAGATGAATAGTTGCGATCGTATACGACACGGGAGTACGAAAGAAGAGTGTTATCTGGCCAGTAATTCTGAAAATTAGGAGAAGATCAATTAGCGAGTCGTTGACTTCCACAAGACCGGTAGTCCACGCTGACGGTGTAGAAGCTCTATTGCGCAAGGATCTTTAATCGAGCAGATAGATGCCACGTGGTGGTCAATTTTAACCACGTTGACTCCCGCTTGTCCGTTTGACTCATTTTTCCACAAGCGTCTTTTTGGCCTTTTTTGACAGCATCCCGCAAGATTCTAACTTAGCACGCTTTGACATTATGTAAGGTTGAATGTCTCGGCGTCTAGGATTAGAATGTTTAGTCATTGTGCTTGGTCGGATTCGTTGACGTTTATAGTTAGAAAGCCTAAGCGGTAGTTAATCCAAAGTTTGTGTCGCGTAAGCTATCTCGTAAATACAACAAGACCTCCAACCTTGCCTTTAACTCTTCATTCTTATGCATGCACTTGGTAATGTCTTGTTATTTTCATAAGTACTTCATTGTTATGGCCATAACATCATCGTCACAAGTAATAGTGGCATGAATGCATAGAACTCTTTCAGAGATCCTAAAACAACGTCTAATCCCGAACCAACGACTTCTCTTTTCCTCGTAATTTCTCGATAGAATTTATGTACAGAAGTTAAAAAAAAAGGTAGATCTTAGCATGAATTTCAATCTCAATATATACATTACGTCAATCGAGGTACATATCTAACAAATAATCAATAACTAGAATCCACCTATCCTCGCCGATAAGATCGTTTAGCAGTCGACTTATCATTAAAGACCCTTAAATAACAAGTGATGGAATCAGTTTAATCCGAACTTTGGCTCGTGGTTGAAGCATCGACTCGCCTCCTCGTTGTTCTATATCTGGAACCAGGCCTGGCTGGTCGAGTTGGATTACCCAACTGGTCAGGTTTCTTAGATAGCATGACGACCACTTCTTGCATCGTGGGTCGTAAATTTGGGTCCCCTTGCGTGCAAAGCAAGCCGATTTGGACATAAACTTCCACTTGCTCCGGATTCGCGGAGGTGGCAATCGTCGGGTCCATAATTTCCAAGCTCTTCTTTTGTTTGTAAAGTTCATACACCTACAATAAAATGTTCTTATTTATTCTTCCAAGGGAACCAAAAGTTACATCATTCTTCATAGGCTAAAGTGCAATTTATATCATAATATTTAGAATAATTTACACATCAAATCTTCAACTTTTTTTTTTACAATCGGATCCTCACTTTTTTATCTGTCGATAATTTGAACGCAACTGTCAATTTATCTGTTAAATCCAGTACGTGTATATCTCATTTCATTCGATGATATGTTTTAACTCGATTTCCAACACACTCAGCGGTTTCTAATTTGATTTTGAACTAAAGCGAACGATTGAGTTTGATATCGCCCAAAAAGAAATCAACAAAGTTTTAAATTACTGTTAGAAATCGCCAGAGAGCAAGAAATCAAGCAACTCATTAAATGGAAGACGTGGTACACACATACTGAATTTAACAGATAAAATGACAGCAACATTCAAATTACTAACAAATGAAACATAGAAATTTTGTTTGTTAAAAAAAAAATTTATATTTAATATGTAAATGATTTCAAACGTTGGAGTCTAAATTACAATTTACTGCTCTTCATAAATAAGAATAAGAGAAACTATCGATTTTAATCTTGTACTAAACCCATAATTTCAAGTAGCTCCCTGTTCTAAAAAAACCGACAAACCTAACCCCGTACTATGAATTCGTTATCGGCTTTGACCTTTTTAATCTTTTCGTTAAGTGCATTGAATTTAATTTTATAAAAAAATACCAAACGACATTGGATTTATTTGAAAATTTTACCACATGCTCACCACATCATGGGAAGATAATCGGGAAATTTTCGTGATTTTCTAACACTTGTATGATTTATTGTAATTATTTTATAAAATAATTAAATAAAATTACAATAAATTATACAAGTGTTAGAAAATCACGAAACTTTCCAAATTATCTTTCCATAATGTGGTAAACCTGTGGTTAAAATTTCAAGTAAACTAAATATCGTTTGGTATTTTTTGTAAAATTAATCTCAGTTCCTTATTTGCTTTGTAAATTAATTTTACAAAAATACCAAACGATATTTATTTTATTTAAAATTTTAAGCACATGTTCACGACATCATGGGAAAATAATCATATAATTTTCGTGATTGTCTAATACTTGTATGATTTATTATAATTATTTTATAAAATAGGTAAAATAAAATTACAATAAGTCGTACAAATGTTAGAAAATCACGAGACTTTCCAAATTATCTTTCCATGATGTTGTAAACCTGTGGTTAATTGTTCAAGTAAAATAAATATCGTTTGATATTTTTTTAAAATTAATTTATAAAGTGAAGAAGGAAATGAGATTAATTTAAAAAATAATCAAACGATATTTAATTTACTTGAAATTTTAACCACAGGTTTACCACATCATAGAAAGATAATTTGGAAAGTCTCGTGATTTTCTAACACTTGTACGATTTATTATAATTTTATTTAATTATTTTATAAAATAATTATAATAAATCATACAAGTGTTAGAAAATCCTGAAAATTTTCAGATTATCTTCCTATGATGTAGTGAATATGTGATAAAAGTTTCAAATAAATCTAATGTCGTTTGATATTTTTTTATAAAATTAAACTCAATGTACTTAACGAAAAGATTCAAAAAGTCAAGACCGATAACGAAATCATAGTACGGAATTCGGTTTGCTATTTTTCTAGTAGAGGGGGCTACTTGAAATTACGGGTACAGTACAGAGTTAAAATCAATAGTTTTCTAAGAATAAATATTCAAAAAACACTTAGCACAAATCCCTGACAAAATATCTACAATTGAGGTCCTCAAAATACGAAAAAATAAGTAATGCATCAGCGTTAATGTCATATATATATATATTTAGGAGGTTTTATTAATCATCGTAGATTCAAGAAACTCTTCCATTGGTAAATAAGCATTGATTTGCAGTAAATTCTAATTTGTGATAATCGACATTAAATTCAAAAAACCTTACCCGTTCGAGTAGACTTTGCTCGTTTCCATGTTGGCCGGAGTAAGAGTTTCTTCGGCCACTGATCAATTCCAAAACCAAAACTCCAAAGCCAAAAACATCTATCTTCGGCGATAACACCCCGTACATAAGGTACTCCGGAGCCATATATCCGCTGTTTAGAATAACAATAAGCTAACATCAAAGAGAATATTTTTCAAAAACAGTTTTTGTAAACCATAAAAAACTTTGAAAGAAACAGTTTTTCTAAACAAATCTGGATAAGGCGTTTTATATTGTTCCTTCGATTTGAGACAAGAAACGTACTTGGTGCCCTCTGCACGAGTCTTTGATGACATTTGATCTTTATAGAAGAAATGAGACATGCCGAAATCGGCAATTTTCGGGACCCAATTACCATCAATTAAGATATTGGTGGCTTTTATATCATGGTGGATGACCATATTGTTCAATCCTTCGTGAAGGTACCGTAAGCCCTTAGCAATGCCGTTGATTAAGTCATGCCTCCGCTTCCAATCAAAATCCTTGGAGATTCTCGATCCTGAAATAAACGATAAAAAAGGAAAACTATGTGAAACAAACGATAAAAATAATTTAAGAAAGTCTAACATCATGACGATATGAGAGAGAGGGAGGGAGGGCTAGTCAATGAAGTTGACACTCACCGAAGAGATGCTTATCGAGGCTTTCATTGGAGACATACTCATAGACCAAAAATTTCTCTTCGCCGTGAATCGAATATCCCAACAAGTTAACGACATTTCGATGTTGCAAACGAGTCAACGACTTGGCATTATTTGTAAAGTCGATGTTTCCTTGATTTATAAATAAATTCGACAATTTCTTAACCACTATGTCTCTCCCATCTTCCAATTTCCCCTGATGCAAAGAATTCCATAAGTTTACGTCAGTTCTACGCAATCAAATAGTTTCTTTTATCGTTATTTATTCGATTTATTAGAAAGAAATTCATAGACTAAAGGCTAAAACGAGTGGTATTCCTATAAAATCACTGGAAATTCAAAAGAATCCTCCCAGAGAAAAGCCAATTTGAGTGGTTTCTCCGAACAGAATCAATCCGAAATAGTTCTCCTAACTAAAGGCTAAGGGGGTCAAACCGATGACAACGCTTTCTACCTTAGACGAGAAATCAAATCGATAAATAGATAGAAAATCAAACAAATCAGAGAAAAATACTAAGAAACAATAAATTGAATAAGTTTTCCAATTTCTCAGCAATAAAACAGAAACAAGAACAATTTCTCAGTAACTAAGCACATTGATAAGAAAACACCTTTATAAACCAGACTTGCTAGGTTATATACTTAGCTTAGCTGAGCAATTTGAGACAATTTCATATCATTTCACGAGGCGCCCGCTTCGATAAAACTCACCCGGGAAACGGTCAATGCGCCAAGTGGTTGCATATATACAATCTCGATTTTAACTAAGTAATGCAGGACAACTTCTAAACATTACATTTTCTTAACTAAAACCTCATGACTTCAGCCTTTTAAGATTAATACCCAATGAACAAAGCTCATAATTTAAAAACAAATGAACTATGCCATTTTTATTGATGCCAATACCAAGGAAACCTTTGTGTAATTCAGTTCCATTAAACAACTCATTGATAGAAAAACCAACAACAATCGCGATGAGCAAAAATTAGAAGCTCAGCCAATGCATTTATAGGGCACGGGGGCGTAGAGTTTTTGGAATTTTGCCGGTCGAAAACTAGTTCATATCGTCTTTTAGTAACTTCTTCTTTCAAATTAAGATGCAAAATATTCATTAGGCAGTAAAAACTAGTAAAGTTTTACTATCCCCAAGCAATCTAAGATGTTTATCTGAAAAACTTAATAATTTTTAACTAGGTGCCAAAACAAATCGGTGAACAGAAATGAAATCAAGCGAACGAGAGTAACAATGAGAACAAGTGATTAGACCAAGGAAATTTACCTTGTAAGCTGATCCATAATCGCCGTCGCCGAGCTTATTATTCGGATGGAATCGTCGGGTGGCTGCAAGTAAGGCTTCATAAGAAAACAATTTACGTTCCTGTGCGGCTATCTTATCCAAGTCCTCCTCATTTTCCCCGTCTGATCATCGAAATCGACTGAGATCAAACGGCCGACGACAAACAGATCGAGCAAATAATAAAAATATCAAAAAGGGTACTCCAGTCTTACCTCTGCTCGAACTAGGTTTGAGGGCCTTGATCAGATTCTGCAAAAATTTTGGGGCTTTTCTCATTTTCTACTGCTACATAAAAGCTCAAGAGCAGAGGTGGCTTTTGTGGGTACGAGGAGTTTTGCTTCGTACGAGATTGAAATGTTGGATTTTGTTGGCTGGAAATTGTCTACAATACAGTCGATCAAATCCTTCTGATTTTTTCGGTTTGAGTCAATTTAGACTTTATAGATAGTAATAATTCTTAATTTTTCTTCCAAATAACTCTATTAATTTTATGGGTAATTATCAATTTGAACATTGTACTATACACTAAATTTTAGTTAGCCAATGTACTAAAAAAACCAGCAAACCGAACCATGTACTTTGATTCTGTTATCAGTTTCAACTTTCTATCAATAATTTTATTAAACCCTCATTTAACAAATTACCAAACGATATTAAATTCAGTTGAAATTTTTACCACATGTTTACTATTTAATGATAAGATAATCTAAAATTTTTCGTGATTTTTTTAGTCATGTACGATTTATTGTAATTTTATTTTTATTTAATAAAAATATTATAATAAATCATACAAGTTTTAGAAAATTACGAAAATTTTTCTATTATTTACCCATAATGTGGTCAATATGTGGACAAAGTTTCAAATAAATTCAATAACGTTTATTATTTTTTAAATTAATCTCTGTTCTTCTTTACTTTATAAATTAATTTTTAAAACAATATCAAACGATATTTGATTTATTTGAAAAAAGTTTTCCACATGTTTAACATATCATGGGTAGGCAGCAGAAAACGTTTTGTAATTTTCTAAAATTTTTATAATTTATTATAATATTTTTATTAGATATTAAAATAAAATTATAATAAATCGTACATGATTTAAAAAGTTACAAAAACTTTCAAATTATCTTCTCATTAAGTAGTGAACATATGGTAAAAATTTCAACTGAATCCAATATCGTTTGGTAATTTTTTAAATGAGGGTTTAATGAAATTGTTGATAGAAGGTCAAAACTGATAACATAATCAAATTACATAGTTCGATTTGTCAGTTTTTTTAGTACAGGAGGCTAACTGAAATTTAGCGTATAATACAGGATTCAAATCGATAATTATCCTAATTTTATTCTGTAATTTATGGTACTCAAATTTAATGTGTCGTTCTTATGATAATAATAGCAAGTCTTGACTTTGAAATGTTCTTCGAATCCTGAACATTATTAATGTCATTACTACTTGACTCTTGTGTTCTACTTCGAAAAACAAGTCACTTTGTCCAATAATAGGTTTAGTCAATAAAGGTTCCTCCTTTAATTTTGGTTTTCGTTTTCAGAAACAAATTGTTCGTGAGAGTTGTTTCGATAAATTGAAACACATTCATAAAAACTCTACAAATTGCTAAAAATCGATTACAAAATCAAAAAAGAAGAATGCAAAAAACAAAACACAGAAACTTATATAGAAATTCTAACGAAAGAAAAAAAAATCATGAACAAATGATAAATTTACTAACTCAAAATCGAAGTGCAATATTAAATTCAAAATTTAAGTTAAAATTTATTATGCAGATCCAATCGGACCAATCCAAATAGAATTTAGGATTGTAATAAATAAGATTTTCAAAATATAACAAATTTGAATTCTTCAAAAACTAGTTAAACATCTTATATAATATCATATTTAATCTATACAAGTATTAATATTTATGAATTTAATATATAATATTATTATTTCTAGTATTAAATATAAGTAATTGAGTCAAAAGATGAGTTGGTGACGGCCTTAATTTATAGGGTATTTACTACACGAGTTGGATGATTTGAGGTTTGGGTCAGATGGTCTCCCTAACATAGGGCAGGCCTGCCTATTTGATTAATCTCTCAGAATTCAGAAGGGCCGCCCCCCTCTTTCTTTTTCTTATTTCCTCTCTCTTCATTTTCCAATAAAAATAATAAAATGGGAAATATGTACCCTATATATTCCATCTTATCTGTTCATCTGATGCTCTTCTTGTTGTTTCTCTGTTGATTCATTGAAGCTCGAGCCAAATCACGAGCTCTCTCTCTCTCTCTCTCTCTCTCTCTCTCTCTCTGTCCTGTGCATGAAATTATTTATGATTTTCTGTAATTTGTGAATTTGATTTTCAGAAGAAGCGAAAAGGTATCATCTTTCCCCGAGGCTCAGATTCTACCTCCAGTCTTCAACTCTTCTCTCTGTTGCTTTCTGACCTAGAAAAATTACCCTCACTTCTTCATACCCAAAAGTAGAGGAATCGAAAAGAAAATGAAGAGGGAACACTGCCAGGTGAATCTTCAGTCTGATTCATCTTCAATGGCCGGGAAATCTAAGGTTTGGGAAGATGAGTCGCAACGAGATGGAGGTATGGATGAACTTCTGGCTGTTTTGGGATACGAAGTGAGGTCGTCGGACATGGCCGACGTTGCCCTGAAGCTAGAACAGCTTGAAGAATTTATGGGTAATGTTCAGGAAGATGGTCTCTCGCATCTTGCATCGGAAACTGTCCATTATAATCCCTCCGACCTTTCCACCTATCTTGAAAGCATGATTTACGAGCTTAACCCATCTCCAACTTTCGATTCCGTTGTTGGCTCGCTGTCTCAAACGCTGGGAGACGATCCGTTTCTAGCTCCGGCTGATTCCTCCACCATAACCTCCGTTGATTTCTCAAAACAGAGAAACCAGAGGTTGTTCGAAGGGTCTTCTTGTTCAGATTATGATCTGAAAGCTATTCCTGGTGAGGCTATTTTAAAACAAAATACTCAGTTTGAAGAAACTTCGGATAGAGAGAAGAAACGATTGAAACCCTCATCTGGGCCGGAATCGGAATTGCTTTCCGATTCAATTACTCGGCCTGTCATCCTAGTTGACTCGCAAGAAAACGGAATTCAACTCGTACAGACTCTGATGGCTTGCGCCGAAGCTGTTCACCAAAACAGCCTAAATCTGGCTGAGGCTCTCCTCGAACGAGTCGGCTATCTCGTCGGGTCTCAAACTGGAGCTATGCGGAAAGTCGCCGCCTACTTTGCCGAAGCTCTAGCTCGGAGGATTTACAGGCTCTACCCTCAGAACGCCCTCGACCATTCTATTTCCGATTTGCTTCAAGTTCATTTCTACGAGAGCTGTCCTTATCTTAAATTTGCTCATTTCACAGCAAATCAAGCGATTCTCGAAGCCTTTGAAGGTAAAAATCGAGTCCACGTTATTGATTTTTCTATGAATCAAGGTATGCAATGGCCGGCGCTTCTTCAAGCTCTGGCTCTGCGACCTGGTGGTCCACCTATTTTCCGGCTCACTGGAATTGGGCCTCCGGCGCCGGATAATTCAGATTACCTCCGAGAAGTGGGTTGGAAGCTCGCCCGATTAGCTGAAATGATTCACGTTAAGTTTGAATACCGTGGGTTTGTTGCCAACAGCTTGGCAGATCTTGATTCTTCGATGCTCGAACTTAGGCCGAGTGAGACCGAGACAGTGGCGGTCAACTCAGTTTTCGAGTTTCATAAGCTCTTGGCTCGGCCGGGAGCGATCGGAAAAGTGTTGTCGGTCGTGAAGCAGATGAAGCCGGCGGTTATGACTGTAGTTGAGCAAGAAGCTAGCCATAACGGCCCGGTCTTTCTGGACCGGTTCACCGAGTCACTCCACTATTACTCGACTCTTTTTGACTCGTTGGAAGGCTCAGCCACCGTTAACAATCAAGACAAGGTAATGACAGAGATGTACTTCGGGAAGCAAATATGTAACGTGGTTGCATGTGAAGGCGCAGACCGGGTAGAGCGGCATGAGAATATGACTCGGTGGCGAACTCGGTTCACCTCAGCTGGGTTCAACTCGGCTTATTTAGGGTCTAACGCGTTCAAACAAGCCAGCATGTTGCTTGCTCTGTTCGGAAGTGGAGATGGGTACGGAGTAGAAGAGCGAAATGGGTGCCTGATGCTGGGCTGGCACAGCAGACCTCTGATCACCACCTCGGCTTGGACGGTGGAAGAGAAAGGAAACAGACTCAGTGAGTCAGCTCGGTAACTCAATTAAATGTCCACTATCTTTGAACCTTTCCAAACCCAGCTCAGACTGGGCCTGAGCTGTCTGTCACAATGTGCAATTCTGAGCTGGGTGCTTTGCTGAGATTGAGACCCACCATTGTTCTGAGTCTCTCTCTCTCTCTCTTATGAAATGAAACCTAAACTTGTCTCCATCTCCACCATTTAATTTAATGGTTACATGACGGATCGCGAGGATATGTTAGAGATGTACAATCTTACATTATTTGAAAGAATAAAAAATACATAGTTTATAAGTAGAGTTTCTCTCTCTACCTAGAACAATGCATTTTGGAGATAACTCTAAGAATAAATTTGTGCGAACTTTAACTTAAAACGGACAATATATACTGGAAATACCGGAAGACGTTACAGATTTAGACATCTAGTAACTCTTAAATAAAAGATAAAAAAAAAGTGATGCAATCTTAATTTTCTATTCGAAAATAATATTTATTAATTGACGAATAAATAATTTATTTTAATTATTTGAGAGTTAAGATTTTAAGTGCATTATTAATTCTCTCTCTCTCTCTCTTCTAGGGTTTTTTTAGGTGGTGTGGGGTTGGGAGCTTTTGTAATGTGGAATGGTGAAATCAAAAGTTTCAATTTTTATTTCTACTTTGGTACCATATTCTTTGTATGAGAAAAAAGGATTTGTGGGTGTAATACAAAAAGCTTTCAACTTTTTTGATGAGTGATTTGATCAAAGTGAAGATGGAATCGAGAAGTTGGGTCATTTGAGAAATAACAAACTAATTTTCAGAAAGTGTTTTGACTTATTTCAACGTGTGGTGATGATGTGATCCCACAACTAAAATCTAGTAATTAAATTTGATAAAATATACCATAAAGCTATGAAATGAAACCTAAACTTGTCTCCATCTCCACCATTTAATTTAATGGTTACATGACGGATCGCGAGGATATGTTAGAGATGTACAATCTTACATTATTTGAAAGAATAAAAAATACATAGTTTATAAGTAGAGTTTCTCTCTCTACCTAGAACAATGCATTTTGGAGATAACTCTAAGAATAAATTTGTGCGAACTTTAACTTAAAACGGACAATATTATACTGGAAATACCGGAAGACGTTACAGATTTAGACATCTAGTAACTCTTAAATAAAAGATAAAAAAAAAGTGATGCAATCTTAATTTTCTATTCGAAAATAATATTTATTAATTGACGTAATAAATAATTTATTTTAATTATTTGAGAGTTAAGATTTTAAGTGCATTAATTAATTTTTAAGAATTGATAAGTAAAAAATAATAAATAAATAAAAAGTTGGATGGAACTAGAAATAAATTTATTGTACGAGAAAGCGGGCGGCGGGCCCATATAAAACTCTAAATACTTTTCAGATTTCAGTAAATATATTTTATATAAAAATAAAAATAAAATCTAATTAGTACCCAAAAATATATCCAGATTTGTCAACACACTCGGAGGCCTTGAATGAATAAGAAAAGATATATATATGTATATCATAATCTTTTCAATTCTGCAATTTATATTAATGTTCAATAATATTCTCTATCTATGTCATATATTTATACAGAGAGAATACTTTGATTATGTATAGATAATATGTAAATTAGAGAATTTTGATACAATACTATAGAAATTTGACTAGAATAAAGTACAAATTAAACTTCAAATTTAGGTACAGTTCAATTTAACATTTTCAACTTTGTTTCCAATTTTGAGATTTATTCAAGTTATATCTTGAATTTTTTTCTTTAAATAAAAAGAATTTTGAATTTTGCACAGCAAAAAACTAACATTAATTTTTTTTTTGTTTATCTCAGTTTGGTTTCGGCTCATTTTTGGTTTGAAACTTTTTCATTTTGGACTCGGTTTGAGTTGGTTTATATTGGCTTTTGGTCAATTTTAATTGGTTTAAGCTCGATTTTAGCCAATTTTGTTTGGTTTGGTTTGGTTATGATGAGAGCAAAATAAAAAAAGATCTAATTTGTTCATGGGCAAGATTCAAAATTCATTTTGTCTAAAAAAGAGTTCAAATTTTAAGTAGAAGGAGTCACAAAGTTTGAATTTCATTTGTTAAAAAATAAAGTTCTTGGTTTAAGTTAAATGGATCCCAAAATTTAGTGTTTAATTCGTACCTTGTCCTAATTTATATAATAATTTATAGTGTTCATTTTTATGAGTGTATATTTATATATATTTTTATTCAATTTAAGCAAAATAATTAAAAATAATGTTATATTTATCTTATATTTTTACACTCTATATTTTAATATACTAACCCAACGTAATTAATATCTCATTTTTAACTATTAATAATTTTTTTTAAAATATTATATCAATTAATAAGAGATAGTACGAGATAAAACTAAAGTGTAACTGGCCCACTAACCAGCACCTATTGCCAAGCCCAGTGCCCCTGCGTCAAGGGTGAAGAAACAGTTCTATCCTTCATGCAAACGAGACTGAAAGGTGTACTAGCTAGGGCTGAGAATCAAATTCGAGTTTCCGACGTTTTGAACCATTCTTCACTAAGAGGACAACAAGACGAGAGTTGTTTAACGGGCGGGAGAGCCGGCTCGTTGGCTCGGCGGGCCAGGCTCGCTTGCCCGTAAAGGTGCGTGTTCGCTCAAACAACTTGCAGACCTGTTCCGGTCTCCGTCGACATAACCAGAGTAGATCTGGGCCGCATACAGAGTTGGAAGAAAAAGAGGTTGATTTCCTGTGGTCGGACGATGTAAGGCAGCTGATTTGTGATGGAAATGTGAAGGTACAGAGAGCCATTGCAAAGAAGAGGAAGAAGAAGAAGAAGGTCAAAGAGCACAATACCCAGAAGAGAAAACAAAGTGGGGAAGAAGATTCAAGAAGGTCACTCTTTTTCCCACTAACACAAGAACATGGAAAAAAAAAAGTTGAAAAATAAAAATGGAAAAGTAAAACCCAAAAATGTGTGGTTTACAAGAGAGTCAGAGACAAAGGGGGCAGCAGAGAGAGAGAAGAAAGACAACCATTTGAATGATGACTCCATTGCCTTTCCATACTAGTCTGACAGAACGACTGTTTGAGAAATGGTAGTCAAGTGCTTTTCTATTGGGCCACGTGGATAAAAATCGCACATGGACGGATAAAGATATAATTATCATTTTAGGTATAATTTATTCATTAGTTAATTAAGTAATTTAAATTATATGTTAATTATTTTACTAATTAATGAAATAATTAGTTCAAGTGCACGTATTTATGATGAACGATGAAGATGAAGATGAAGAAGATTTACACCGAATTTTGTAGAGGTGCTCATTTATATAAGAATTTCATTCTCATATTGTTGATCTATCGTCTTAATTTCGGTATAATCTTTGATATAAATGAGCACCTCTACAAAATTCGGTGTAAATCTTCTTCATCTTCATCTTCATCGTTCATCATAAATACGTGCACTTGAACTAATTATTCCATTAATTAGTAAAATAATTAATTTGTAATTTTTTTAAATTAGAATTTTTTTTATAATTTGAAGTAATTTTTTTTTTAATTTGTAATTTTTTTAAATTAGAATTTTTTTTATACGTTAAAATATTTTTAATGATATTTATTTGATATTTTTTATTAGATAATTTTAAATAATTTTTTTATTAATACATTTAATTATATATTACTTAACATAATTAATTTTTAAATAAAATAAATAAATATTGTTGGATTATAATTATTAATACTTATTATAATTTTAAATAAATTATTTTAAAAAATTTATTTTATATTAATATAAGTTGAAAATATTTATATACGCTCAACTCGTTTAATTCGTGATTCGCGAGCCAATTTGGGTTGAAATTTTTTCAAGCTTACTCGTTTAACTCGTTCAGCTCGACAAGACAAACTAGACAAACTACTTCGGGACCGAGTCAGCTCGTTTGTCATATCTCTCATGACTGAGTCGGCTGGTTTGTCATCTCTCAAGAGCATTGGGAAAACAACGACCTTCCAGTTTACAGACAATGACGTGAAATGCAATTTAATACAGCAGAATCTTTATTTACAAATAATAATTTAAATAAACAATTAATTAAAATAATAATTTAACATTAGAAATAAAAATTATAATTGATAAAATATAAATGTAATTAATCGAGAAATGTTGTGCTTTTTTTCCTCTTTTATTCCACAAATGATTTTCTCGAGCAAACCATTTTTAAAAAGTCGTAAAAAAAAACTCTAAACAAGTAGTTCAAAACATAGATTTCAGTTCATCCGACACCACAACTACAAAACAACCATTTGCTTCAAGAACCAAAGAGTTGGAAAGTAGACATAAAAACAAAAGGATTGGATTCATCCTGCAAAATAACATACACGTACAGCAAATTTATGAACTTTTATTTTCAAGCAGTTCTTCGCAAGGAAAACAAAGATTAAACTAATTATTCGCGTTTAATGCGAAGTGATTTTACGATTAAACGACTTGTGGATCCAGCACTTCCAGCTCCCACTTCCTTTTTCAGTAATCGCGCCGGCTTTTCCATCGTCTGCTACTTTAACTTGCTGCGGTTTCTTGCAGAGCATAAAATTTCTAGCTCCTGGTGATCCGATTGTAACCCATGGACTCAAGGCTGAAATGAAATTAGAAAGCAGATGCAAATTCAGTCACATTATGAAGAACAAAACAGAACGTCTCTAATATATGAAAAGAGTTTCAACAAAAACTCAATCTCCGGTTTCATATTTTCGAGAAATAAGTAAATTTCTTGAAAAAAAGACAACAGTTGATTCAAAAGCCAACGATGGGTTTAAAATTTCATTACCATCTGGGCCAGTATTGGGGCAGTAAAGGAGAAAGTCATCTAGTTTAGACCCCAGAATGGGCAGTCGGCCCTCGCGCGCATAAAATTTGAGCGCAGTGTCGATCACGGCAGCAACAGGCTCTTCCTCTTTGACAACAAATCGAATCGGACCAGCACTTCCTAGAACGTTGATGCTGATCAAAAGCCTGTTGCCCTTAACATTCTGGTTCTTCTTCTGCTTGGCAAGCAACATTGTAAAACCCAAAAATAATCCAAATCTCTCTTTTTTTTTTTTCCTTCTTTTCTTTTTTCAGAAAGACAAAATAAATCAACAACCAACACCGATCCAAAAAATCACCACAAAAATGCGAGAGGTCAAAGATGAAACGGAGAAAAGAATAACTTTATTCCAAAATTCGCTTCAAAAACGGAGAATTAATCCGGGTAAATCAGGGGTCGACGCCAATGCAGCGGTAGTACCAGCCTTCCTTGCAAGAACCAAAAGCGAAGGACGATGCAGTTGAAGCAGGAAGAAGAGCGCTGGCCCTCGAATCGAAAAGGGGGCAGCGCATGAAACTACTAAAACTCAAAATCTCTTCCACCATTCAAAACGCTCTCAAAACCTCTCCGCTCTATTTTCTCGAACAAAGAAGAAAAACGAAGAAATCGACAACACGCCGTCACGAACCCAAGAACGAAATACGAAATCAACACGATCTGGAAGCTGGAAAATGAAAAAGAGAGGAAATCTGAGGATGGGAAGAAGGGAAAATGGGGGTTATTTAAATTGGGAAATCGAAGAATAACAGATCGTTTGGGTTTCCACGCTTTGTCTGGCGCCTTTGAGGCTCTGACGTTTGTTCTAGAAAGAGTTGGTTCCAACCAGACACCTCCGTCGGCCGTTTAAACTTCCTGGAAAGCTCCGAGTCCAAGTTTCCAAATAAATAAAACAAAATTAATTAAATATAATTAAGGATTAGGTTAAATTAAATATTCATAATATTGTAAAGCTTTCCAATTTGCAAAAATAAATTTGAAAATTGGACTCAATTTGAGTCAAATTCTTTTAAGAAAAGAGTAGGACAACAATATCTACACCTAACAAAAACTTAGTCACACGTGAACTATATGTCCGTCTTTCTCGTTTTTCTCATCAGCCATGATCGAACGAAAGAAATAACTGAGAAAAATACAATTTAAAATCTCACATTTGAAATCACTTGAACTCATAATTTTTTTTTTATATAAATAAAATCAGAACCTTTCATCTATCATCCATTCAGAACTTTTCGTCAATTTATTCGTTAATTTTAGTACGTATATTCCACGTAGTAAGTAAATGATCGTCTAAGAACTAATTTTGATTAGACTCATTAGTTTAATGTGCTCTAATTGTAAATAGGGTAACATTTACTAATTTATTTCAATAATAAAAAAGTTAATAAATAATCAATTAAGTTATTTTTCTATTTACATTTTAAAATAATTAATTTTGTATTTAAATTAAGCAAATAACAAAAAATAATTATTTTTGTATTAAAACAAAAAAACAAAACAAAGGAGCCAAAGGCCATATTGTTCTGTCCTTTGATAAAATGAAAGGTTGAGAAATAGTGAATAACTAGTTAGGTTCCAATTAATTTTCCACCAACAAGTAACTTCCAACCCTCATCTTTCACATGTTATTTGTGTAATTCATACTATTTTTCTTCGTTTTGACTCAAAAAATTTGACTACTTTTCGCAAAAAATATGTATAGTTTTTTAGATTAGTAAAATTTAAGAGTAAAATGTAAAATTAACGGTAAATCTAGCATTACCCTTCAATATTAGGTTTATTTTCTAAATTCACGTTCTAATCTTATCTCATTACGTAGTGACCATAAATGATTGAACTAATATTTTGTTTTAACTATTTAATTTTAATTACAAAAATTAAAAATTAACATATAAGTGTCACATCAGTAAACAAGATTAGAATGTTGAATTAGCAGATAAATTTAACATTATCTTTTTTCACAAAATTTTGTAACTAGTTGTGATGATCTTAGAATAATTATAGAAGAAGAACCAAAGAATATACTCATTGTCGGTAAAGTTCACCGCCTCATCAAAGAGGTGAGCCCCATCGTATGATTGCTTGAGAGATCATAGAAGAAAAGGGGGTGGGAAAGGCTTATAGAGGAGAAATAAAAAAATTACTAATTTATTTTCTAATTTTATATTTTATCTTATCTTGATGTGACGTTTATATAAATATATATATATATATATATTAATTGGTGTAATAATTAAGATACATTATAATAGTTAAAATAAGACATTAATTATATAAATTAATGAAAGACGCGTTAAGAAGTAAGATTATATAATAGAGTTCGAATGTAAGTCTAACATTACTCAATAATAATTACTCGAGTAGCTATTAAGGGCAAAATGACCTTTGTGCTGGTTGAGTGTTGTCGATTTTTCACATAATTGTACGCATTGTTTTTCAAATAATTATGATTTAAAATTAGAGATCGCTACATAGAAAATTGAATTATTAATTTCTAGACAATTACTAAATTGCATTACCTCAGTCTTATTCAACTAAACCAAAATATACTTTTGGTAAATTAAAAAGGACAACTTTAATTATTAAATAAATTAACAAATAAAAATATATATTTTTTTTAATGAAAATTCTAGAATTTCAACTTCCTCCAATAATTAACTAAAGTCTCATTTAGATCAATCAAGTAATTTAATGTATTGATAAAACTCTTTCAAAATTTTACATAATTTTTTTTATTTAAATTATATTATATGTATTCTTATAAGAATCTAATACAAATAACTTTCATGATTGCATACGACACATAAATATGTTACAATTTATGTTCATAGTTTTTGTTTTCATATGTTATGATTCTACGATCATGACATGTTCATATTTTTACATCACGACGAAGAAGAAAAAAATGAAAAAAAGATTATAAATTAAAGGAGAATCTTTGTAGACTCAAGCAAGCTCCAAGGCAATCTACATGTAATCTTTTCTGCTCAATTGATTTACTACAATACTATTTTATGCATGACATGTTCATATTTAATCAAGATACTGTTTAATTCAAAATCTAAACCAATTATGTTGAACCTTATATACGAGATATCATTTGAAGTGATTAAGAATAATTTGATGTTATTGAAAAAGATACATTAAGATGAAAACACAACTAACATGTTAAGTAGTGTATCGAGCAATTCAGCCTATCGTTGAAATAGAACTCTCCACATATTAATATGTCACACTTAATTATTAGAATTTACTTTGTAATATCTTACATACATATAATTATTGTTAAATATACGATCTCATCATAGAATTATGAAATTATATTCAATATTCCTGCCGTAACCAAGAGAGCGATTATTGATTGGGATCACACATGACATAGTAGTGCCCATTGGGACTTCAATGAGTTCCTAGCCATGTGGAATTTTGCCTTTAGCTAAAGATGAAATCTAAAAGGAAAATCAGACGTGTCCTACTTGTGTGTGTTAGACAGCAACATGTGCATGTAAAAAGGAAAAAAGTGCTTCATGTGTATCTTCAGCTGTGAAAGGGAATCAATTAGTGATTTTCTTAAAGCGTGACGTTGAGAATATACATTAGCTCGAATCATGAAAAATCACGGAAATCGAATTCAAGTAGATTTTATCGTAAAAAATAAGATTATAATTTTTTTTTTCTACACCAACAAGTATCACGAGTCTTTTATGTACTAAGCACTTATCTTCTTAAATATTAAATAATATTTTTGTGTCTTCAAATACCTTAATTTATAAAATCAAAAGGAATATCCATGGAATCTCCAAACCAAACACACCAATCCAAATTTTCCATACAATTCAAAGTTTAGAGTTGCGTGTAATTGATTTGAATATTGTTTCCTTCTAATTGGCTTCCACTTTTTGACTTTTTTCTTCTTTTTATTTTGTCATATTTATAATGTGTTTTCAGATTACACCTCTATTGCTAAAGTTCAAAAAAAAATTAAAGAAAGAACAATTCCCTAAGAATCAAGTTGATTTGAATATTACGTACATAGATGGTACGTGAGGCAAATAAGTAACATACTAAATCATTGAATTACAAACCAGACTAAAACATCGAACTACAGTAAGAGTTACAAGGTTTTTAGAGGAAGTAAAAACTCAAATGTTCACCTACATAAAATTAGATCATCTAGAGATGATTAAGTACACCAATTATTTCGATTATGTTAGACGTCAAGATAGTCGGAGATCGACATTAGAATATCTACCTTATATTTAGAGAGATTGTTTTCACGAAAAGTGCTAAGAAAGTACTTATACCTAGTTCAACTTGCGACTCCTCCTTTTAGATTATAGTCGGGAAAATTTGTATAAGCCGGTGCATAATTGAATTTGGTGTTTTTCTTAGATTTATGTTATTTGTTTTCGAGTTTTATTAGCAAGACAATTATTTTAGTTATTTCATTGGACCTAAAATTCTATATCATGATGTTATTTTATTTCGCACAGACTTTATGTTTTGAAACTTTATTATTATATTTTTTGTGACGTAACTGTTGGACCTGGTTGTTAGCTAATATTTGTGGGTTACGGCTACTTTAACTCATTTTGTCAACGGTCTCATGGGTTGAATTGTTCTTGCTTTCATCACTGGTCCCTCTCAGGTTGTGACATTTTACTTGATTTAATAATCTTTTAGGAGATATGTTAACTTACAAAATGAATTATTTATAGGCAAGTTGCAAACAAATACGATAACGCCAAATAAATCAAGTATTATAATACGAAACAAATTCTAATTAATTAGTTAGACAATGGTAGAGATTACCTGTTAATCTTATCCTTTTTCTTATTAGTCATTAAAAGAGCTAAAGCCACATTCATCTTTCGTTTCGATATTTTTGATGGACACGGTCGTTTTGAACGTCCTCAAGTCGGAGAATGAGTTTGCCCCTTCAATCTCTAATTTTTCATTAATTTTTATTATTAAATTGTAAAATCGTCTTTATTTACTTTGAAGGGTTATACATTACCTTTATGGAATGTCAATTAAAAAATCGAGTGACAATAATCAAATTTAATATTAAATCGAATTTATCAAATTCTACACATAATTGTTTTGATTGTCTATGCACACTAAATTTTCATGTTACGAGGTCAAATTCATTGAATAAAAAATATTTAAACTTTTTATTTAATTTCTAATTTATAATTATAGATACTATTTAAATAAATTTAATTAATTCCATAATAAGAGTCCACATTGAATCTTGGTTGGAACTAAAAGATGCCGGCTCGCTTTAGGTTTGATTTCAAACAAAACTCGTTTAATCGGTTCGGTTCTATTAGAATATAGCCGAATTGCATGGGCCGGTCTGGACCCTTCCTGGAAGTAGCTATTGAGATAGGTTAAATACATGAATGATATTGAAACTTTCGGTGGGAAATTAATTGGCAGCTAATCAATAATTAATTTCTGATTATACTTCCTAAGTGCTTGTTCACTTTCAATGAGAGAGTGATGCTGCTTTCATTTGAACAAGGATGACTTAACCTATACTTTAGTCTTTCTAAGATAAACTTGAGTAATTAGGCTCGTTAATCACACAATAACCCAAATATGGAGATCAATATGCTTAGGATGGATGTGATTAAAGTGGTCTCTAATCTTAATTTATCTACTATATTGTTGATGTCACGTTCGTACAATTCTCACCATCAATAATAAAGAGAACATTACCTTTGTCTCCCACTAATCATCTAATGATTCCTTCACTCATGGTCCTTTTAATCACGATCAGTTAAGGACCCTCAAATTGACCTCCTTTTTCTATTGACATTGGTTGTCTCTTTGATGCTGTGTTGTTAAGTGGACCAATCACAGGAGTAAGTCGGTGTGAGTCTCTAACATGTATTTTAAGTTATAATTTGCTTGTAATGAAGGGCTAGCGTTAGAAGGAAATCGAGACGGATATATCATAGAAGAATTATCAAAGGTTGAAACTTTTCTAAAATCTGAAGCAAATAGATACATTTTACGTGTCAAATTTGATTTCACAAAATCACCTACAACCCTGAAAGTCCTTTCTCAATGCTCATCTTCCACCTGCTGAGCTTTGACAATTTGGTCAACGAATTATACTGACGTGTATGGGATTAAACGATTATCGACTTCAATTTGTTTCTAATCTCCACTTGTCGAGTAGATCTCATTAACCCAATCTTTTAATCTTCATCTTCCGCCATCAAAACCCTGAAAATCCTTTCTCCTTTTTCGCCTTCTCTCTGTGAATTGTGCCGTGTAAGCGAGAGAAGAAAAGAGAAAGGGGATAAGGGCGACAGAGAAAGGTGCTTTTGGATTGTGGAGAGCGTCTTGTTCTGCTGAGTGTTGTGGTTCTATTTCTTTGATTTGAGATTCTCTCGAACCACGTTAAATCTTCTGTGTTGTTCTTTCTTCTTTCTGCTGTTCAAGTTATTTGCTGGTTATTATTCTGTAATTGGGTTCGATAAATCACTTCACTTTCACCTGCTGAGCTTTGACAGAAAGAGTCTGATAGATCCGCCATGGAATCACTTTTCGGACTTCTTTGTATTCGGGTGCTGCGAGGCGTTAACCTCGCTGTGCGTGATATTCGCAGCAGCGACCCTTACGTCACCGTCACCATGGGCAACCTCGTACGTCTTTTCCATCTAAATTCATCAGTAAATCACTGATTAATCAATCTGCACAGCCACTGTTTCTTTTTCCCATTTTCATACATCAACAGATCACTGTTTGTATGTCTGAGAAAGAAGTAAAACATGAGGAAAAATGAAAATTTTTCACGGTTTCTGCAACTGCGTATCACCTAGTCTTCTGGCAAAGCATTTGTTACTACGAGACGCTTTGTTTTAGTCTAATTGACAATGTTCTTCATCAAAGAATTCTTCAGTTTGGCTAACTCAAACAATGATACAGACCTTGAAGACTAGTGTTGTGAAGAACAATTGCAATCCTGAGTGGAATGATGAACTGACCCTTTCCGTTACGGATCTTTATGCTCCGATTACTCTCGTAAGCAGATCATTCTTTAACTTATTTATCATCAAATGAGGAAGCTCTCTTATAGTTATTTTTGCAGACAGTGTATGACAAAGACAAGTTTACAGCAGATGACAAAATAGGTGAAGCAGAGATTGACGTAAAGCCATACATGGATTGCCTGAAAATGGATTTGAAAAACATTCCAGATGGTTGCGTGGTGAAGAGGGTTCATCCCAGCAAACGCAATTGTTTGGCAGAGGAGAGCATCTGCGTTTGGAGTAATGGCAAAATATTGCAGGAGATGTGCCTGAGATTGAACAACGTTGAGTGCGGCGAAGTGATCGTTCAGGTCGAGTGGGTCGATGTACCTGGTGCAAAGGGGCTTCAAATTGAGTAGAGGATGCTTGACAGTAAATAAGAGGGGAGAGATAGAAGGGTTGAATATTATGTATATTAATAGTTAAGATCTTACGATCGAGATAACTAGTTTAATATAAGTTAATGGCATTGTCCATAGATTGTTCACTGATGAATGAAGTTATTCTTCTCGTTTTGAGAATCCATACGTCATAATCCATCCCTGATCGTGGTTTTCTGGAAAGGTTGTTACATCTGCTGCGAGGCATTTAATTATACTAAGAGTCAGATGATTGGATCCTCGCAAGGGTCCGATTGTTCTCCGTTTCTGTCGCCAATTATTTTTGGCCTATGACTCAGGTATGGTAAGAATTGTTTTTCACTTAGATTAGATCTAGATTCATTTTAAGCGGTTTGGTTTTGGTGACACCCGAATTCTATCTTGGTCAGACCGGTTAGGTATACGTTGAAAATTTCATTAATGTTTTGTTTTCTCTATAAATTCATGTAAGTTAGAATCGCAAAACTCGCAGTTGTATTTTGATATTCATAGTGATATATCATCTGCGCATGTTTTGTTTTCCAAAATAATTTTTCTAAATCTGGTGTCTCACATTGTATTTTTTTTTTTTTATTATCGTTCGATTTCTAACAAAAGCCCATATAATTATTGACTTATTATTGTACCAACAACATTAATGAAATTGACACTCTAATACTAAACATCGTGTCACACATATTTTTTTTGGTTTTTTTTTTGTTACATCGATTGATTGTAATCTTCACGTAACTGCTTCACATGATGATTTCTCTACTGTCGCGGGACAATCAAACCCGAAAACCTCGAACAAGTCTATCACATTGAACCAAGAAGATGAGCATCAATGTCTTTGGTAAGCTTGAAAGCCAAGTTCAGATAAGCAACTGGAAGTTCAACACCTTCATTCACTTTCTCATAATAGTAAGTCCATTTGACAAGGCAGCATCCGTCGAGTTCCTTTGGGATCACTTCCACTTTTGGCCTCAACATCTTGTATTTGTTCATAACTTCTCCTTCCATCGCCTTAAAAGTGACTGACTTCTTCTCTTCATCTGCTTCTTCCACTGTCCCCTTTAAAGTCATCTGGCAGCCATCTGTCATTACATATACGATCAGAAAGTGGCTCTAAATACACGTACTATTGTTTGTTTTATATTTAGGTGTGATCCGAGTTTTATCCGAGTCAGATCAGTTAGACTCACGTAGAAAATTTCATTAAAGTTTTGTTTTCTTTATGAATTTATGTCAATTAGAATTGCAAAGTTTGCGGTTATATTTCAATCTTCATAGTAGATTTAAGAATTTTTCACGAAATTTGGTGTCTCATATCGTATTTTCTTTTTCTGATTATCGTTTGATTTCTAACCGTTTGTCTACCTATCCACTAATTTTGAATAAAAAGATTTGTTGTATTTTTTCCAACTCTAGAGACAGAAAAACAAATATTTTTATTTAAAGAAAGTAAATAAAGAGAATAAAAATCTATTAAAAGGATTTTAATTATTTAGAGATATGCAATTTAGAAAAAATGATACAATTTATTTAGTTTTATATCTACATAACTTCATTTAATGAAGAAATTTGCAAGTTATAAACTTATCTATGACTCGTAAACTAATAAGAACAACGACGTCCGAAAACCAGTGTTGAGAAATCATACCAAGGTTATATGTCCACTGCCTGATCGAACCAATAGTCTCCCAATCACCTTCACGAACTTCACCAGTGTATATGGTCGGAGCAAATGTCCGGGATTAAGTGCATCTGCCTCCTAAACACATTATAAAATTTAGAAAAATTATCGATTTGAACCCTGTACTATACACGTTTTTTCAATTCGGCTCTTGTACTAAAAAAACCGGCAAACCGAACCCTATACTTTGATTCTGTTATCATTTTTGACCTTCTATCAACAATTTCATAAAACTCTCACTGAAAAAACTACCAAACGATCTTAGATTCAGTTGAAATTTTTACCACATATTCATTACTTAATGAGAAGATAATCTGGAAATTTTCGTGATTTTTTAACACATTTACGATTTATTATAATTTTACTTTAGTATTGTTTAAACATATTATAATAAATCATACAAGTTTTAAAAAATTACGCAAAGTTTTCTATTATCTACTCATAATATGATGAACATCTAAAAAAAGTTTCAAATAAATCCAATATTGTTTGATATTTGTTTAAATTAATCTTAGTTTCTTCTTTATTTTTTAAATTAATTTTTAAAAAAATACCAAACAATATTTGATTTATTTGAAAACTTTTTCACATATTCAACCTATCATGGGTAGATAATAGAAAAAGTTTCGTGATTTTCTAAAATTTGTATAATTTATTATAATATTTTTATAAAATACTAAAATAAAATTTCAATAAATCATACATATGTTAAAAAATCACAAAATTTTTTAGATTATCTTCTCATTAAGTAGTGAACATGTGGTAAAAATTTCAACTGAATCTAAGATCGTTTGTTAGTTTTTTCAATGAGGGTTTAATAAAATTATTGATAGAAGGTCAAAACTGATAACAGAATCAAAGTACAGGGTTCGGTTTGCCGGTTTTTCTAGTACATAGGTCGAATTGAAAAAACGTGTATAGTACAGGGTTCAAATAGATAATTACCCTAAAATTTATCCACCGGAGCCTTAATCTCGAGTTCTCCGGATATATCACCATCTAGACCCATTTCTTCTTTCCACAAAAGAAGAATGATTTTCCAAAAGATGAAAATGCTTTAAATAGACAATTAGAAAGTCATTACACTCCACATGAAAGGGCCCATCAATAATACTATATTGTTTGTTTACTTCCTTAAAACAGCACTATCATCGTCACACTTTATTAACTTAAACTTGAAATTTTTAACCAAATCTTATCATCTTAACACTTTCAGATTTTTAGAGGGGTTGCGTCTTCTGTTAGGATGTTAAAAGAAATCATTTGATATAATAAACAAGGACTTGAAGTCCTCTGGTCCTCTCAGTATAATGTTGTCAATTTTGCGTCAAAAGCTGGATAGATTTGTTGTTGAAGTTAGCCTAAAACATGTTGTATTAGGTAGGGAAGAGAACTCTGCTTATATAAACCACTCAATTTTTATTCTCATAAGCGATACTGGATTATGCACCTCTAATGGTATGGGCTGGAGTCTCATAGTCAACAGAATCTTTAGTCGTTCTTGCCTTCAAAGGACAGACTGCCACAGAGGATGTAGACATCATAGAATTCAGCCGTTTACAAAAATGAACTTAATAAAATAACATGAATTTTTTCAAAAGAAATAATATGCTTATATTTGTTCATATAATTGTTTGATGCTGCAGTGATTGACTATCTTATTTCATCTAAAATACGGAAGAAAATAACGAGTAATTTAAAGTCCACGAAGAAAACACGAGTATTATACTATAATACAATTTGTAGGACATAAAATATTAACCCTAAAAAATCATAAGAATATTATGAGATCTTCAAGGCTTTGCAGAGAAAACTATGAAATGAAAAGTCAATCCATCTGAGATGGCATTAAAGTCAAGGAAAAGATTAGGTCGAGAATAACGTTGCCCTGCCTAGTATTTTAATCATAATCCAGCTGCATAGACGATCCAAAAAGAGAAATTATTGAAGGAGTGGTCGTAAATAATATAAGTATAAATTACATTAAAAAGCAGTAAATAATATTTTAGATTATGTAATAATCAGTTAAGGTATTTTATATAATTATGAATGATTGAATTAGATTGTTAGGAAATAAATATTTGGTTTTATGATATTATCTTGGAATTTATTTTTATTGGAGGCCAATTATTCTTTTTATTTTTTCAAAATATACAAAAGCATAATTTTAGAGATGGACTTGCTCTCATGAGTAAAAGGTATGCGATAAATGTCGATTTATAATTTGAAAATAATTTATTATTACTGTTACTCTCAATTAGAGAAAAGTAAGTCCATTTAGGAGACATTGGGAAAAATTATAAGATAAAATTCATAATAGACCACAAATTTAGAGGTGAGAGCAAATAGATTTTTGGACGTTTTTTTAGGTAAACAAGTCATTGAATTTAGGATTTTTAGAAATTTAGTTCCCGTTATTAGAGTTGTTATTTATACAGTCAAATTTTTTTTTCAAGCAACGTCTTCTTCTATCTTCACAATTGGGCGTTTTTCATAACAAAGAAATTATGATTTTGGTGAAAAGACTTAGAGGAGATATTTAACTTCTAGAGCTCTATATTGTTGCAAAAATTTCTTTTGCAAATGGCTTTCTGGTTAAAATCACAACTTTTTCTCTCTAGAAATTGCATAATAAAGAAATTAGAAAGTGTCACGTGAAAAAGAAAAAACATAACTAACACATTTTTAATTACTAATACCTCTAATTTAGTGGACTTTTTTGTCTAAAAGTAAAGTTTAAGGAATTACTTACTCTTCGTTACTAAGTTTAAGAATATAAACTTTACTCAATTTTTAATACAAAATAGAATTAAATTGCCAGCCAACAAAAGAATTAAATAATTTAGAGGTGGTTAGAGTGGAGTTGGAGCCTTAATTATGTTTCTATCATTTTCAAATTTAGAAAAAACTTAATAAAGTAAACAATATTAAAGAAATTGTCTAACATAAAGCACTCTAAATATTGAATTAAAGAATCGATAGATTCAAAGTGATACCAAAAGAGTTGCTCAGGCTAGTAGAAGACTTTGAGAAATTTGAATTTCTTGATTAATATTAGTTATTTTTATTAATTAATAAAAATTATTCAAACATAATTAGTGTTAGAAGTATCTTTAAATTTTTCTGAAAGATTTCAAAGCGTGGATGATGCAGATACTTGCATGATAAATCAAACATTTTTGTTGAATATGGAGTGTTATAATTAACGACGGTGGAAAAAATACGTGATAACGACACGATTCCAAGTCATATTGTTTATTCAACTATGGAAATTAAACACATTGTACTTGTTGAATGTGGAGTCACCATTTTGATAAACCTACGTTGATTAAAAAAATGAAAAACTTGTTATTGTACGCTCTCAGTATTTTCTATACGATATTTCTCAAATAATATTAGATTTACATGAAAATTTACCACATGTTCAACATATTATGAAAAGATAACATAAAAATGTTCGTGATTTTTTAACAATTGTATGATTTATTATAATTATTTTACATATGTTTTATAAAATAATTCACTAAAATTACAATAAATCGTACAAGTGTTATAAAATCACAAACATTTTTAAATTATTTTATCATGATGTGATAAACATGTGGTAAAATTTTGAAGTAAATCCAGTATCGTTTAGTATTTGTTTAAAATACCCCTCGTTTCTATTCACGTATAATGAAAAAAATATCAAACAACAATGAATTTACTTAAACATTTTACCACATATTCACCACATTATAGAAAAAATAATCTAGAAATTTGCATGATTTTATAATACTTGTATGATTTATTATAATTTTTTTACATCTATTTTATAAAATAATTTATTAAAATTACAATAAATCGTACAAATGTTATAAATTCACGAAAAGTTTCAGATTATCTTTCATGATGTGATGAACATGTGGTAAAATTTTTAAGTAAATCCAATATCATTTGATATTTTTTTAAAAAATTAATTTATAAAATGAAGTTTCTCCCGTACGTAAACAGTGAACGGACGGCCGTTCGTTTTAGATCGGTCTTCCGTTCTTAGGTGTGAATAGTGAATGAGGGTGATTGATCGTCTGTCAGTTTTTATTTTGTTACATTTTAGATAGTTTAAGATTTAATTTATTAAGATGTTTAGTTTAGAGTTTGTTTTAAAATAAAATTGTAATTTGGGGTTTAAAATAAACAAAATCCAAAAATAAAACATCCTCAATTTTTTCAAGATACCTAAACTCATCACTAATTAAAAAACAACAATATATTAAATAAAATTACATATATCTGCTAATATATATACACACACACTATAAAGAAGAATCTAGTACATTTATGAGGATAATTATATTTGTTTCTATATTTTCAACTACCATACTAGTTATTATCATTGTACTCCAACGTGTAACACACGTAACATTTAACTAGTTATCACAAAAGTTCAAAATATAATCAATATAAAAATATGATCGACACTTCAAAACATAAAATAAAATGTCACGTCACAATAATTGCATAATTGTTAACAATAAACGTATTTCAATTGGATATATCTGTCAAGAAAGAGAGGCAAGAAAAATCAACTTACTTAACCAGGTAATAATGATGGGAGAAAAGAAAATAAAGGCAGGAAACCATAGGGTGGGTGGAAGCAATAAACAAGAGATTAATGAAAATTGAGAGAGAGAGAGAGAGAGAGAGATGAACATGAACCCTCTTGAACTCACATTTATGCATCTTCTACAAGCAAACATTCATTGTCATGTTCTTCAAAATAAATAATTTTTTCTACTTCAGCACTTTTTTACAATAAACGAGGAGTATTTTTATAAAATATAATAAGAGAATAAATATAGTATTATTAAAAAAAACATAACTAGAAAGTGTTTATTTAATTGGTTATTATCATGAATTAAGTAAAAAATCACCATGAATTAATTAACTCCATATTTCTTGAGATCAACCCACTATGATTTAAGGGAATAATATTTATGCTATATACCTTGCCTCAAATATAGTGCTTCACTCAAAATCAAAGCACGTGAAGATCGACTATCATTTTGTGTGTGGTCGAGTCTCCAACAACATGCTAGTTGCCAAGTTTACTCCTTCGGAGTTTCAGCCAATTGATGCACTTACTAAGCCTGTGACACTTGCTCAATTTAATCTAATTGGAGACAAGATCCTCGGACCACTGCATTGATCTTGAAGGGAGATGTTAAAGCATATTCTCTCGTTTAATCCCTTTAGCTCATGTGTTTTTGGTCGTGTATATTGTGAAAATTGAAAATCGTTAAAATAAATTATTAATTACATCAATAAACGAATGTCATGTCACGTCAGAAAATAAGAATTAAAGAGGTAATAATATAAGGTAAATGTAGTAATATCCATATTTTATAAGAGCAAAAGGTAGAAGGTAGATCTAAATTGATCAATGATATAGTTTTTGTGACCTACGTTACTATTTAACATAAAATATTAAAAAATAAAGAACACATTTGTATGTCGTTTAAAGTGTACCAATTATACACAATCACTCAATCTTATTTACAATCCAAGGTTAAAAGAACTTCATTTTCATATAATTAGCACTTTATTAATTGAAATTTAACCGTTTAATAATTATCCATACGAAAACCTGAACAAAAACCCTAATTAATCTTATTTTTTTTTCAGGAAAATCATGAAATTATTTCAAATGTCTAATATTCACAGTCTCATTCTTTAGTAAACTCTATGTATTTATTTAATAGAAGTATAATAAAACTACAAGTTAATTTGTAATTTTCGGCAAAATTAATTCTAGAAACAATTATTAAGCCGAAATAATGATAACTTTACCTTCTAATTATACGTTCTAAAATTTTACATTTTAACGTGACGTTTATCAATTGAAATAATAATTAATTATAGTTTAAATAGTTAAATAATACATTAATTACATCAATTAATGATTGTCATGTCAAGAGATAAAGTTTATATTGTAAAATTAGAACGTAAATCTAACATTATCTCGTATCATGCAATCTTTGAACTAATTAATTCTGTATCATGTCATCTATGAACTAATTAATTCCCTACATTTCATATTATAACTTTGAAGTCTAATTTTCAGTTTCTAATTTTGGCTCAATTTTACTTAAAATATCAACAATGCCAATAAAGAAGCTAAATTCTATAGAAAATTAACATTAAAAAAAAAAACAAAAAAGGATGATTAATTTTATATTTGGGTTTTTTTTTTTTTAATTTAAACCTCAAAGTAATGATTTAAAAAAAAAAACATTAAATTTTAGGGTAAAGTGCAATTTGGCCCCTACAACTAGGTGAAATGGGCAATTTACACCGTAAATTTGAATAATAGGAAAAAACAATTTTAATGTATTGATAATGGGCAATATGGCCCCTACCGTCATAATTTCCGTCAAAAAGTAATATTTTTTCACTTGTTTATTTTTTTTTTCAAAATGCCCCTCACTGGACTGAACTGGACCAGACCGATTCGGCTAATTGCACTCTTGTTTTTTATTTTTTTTTCAATTCTATTCCTCTGTCTTCTCTTTTTCGAGAAATAGGATTTAAAAAAAAAACCAGCATCGAATTAGCCGAACCGGTCTGGTTCGGTTCAGACCAATGAGGGGCATTTCTGGAAAAAAATGAACAAGTGAAAAAATATTACTTTTTGATAGAAAATATGACGGTAGGGGCCATATTGCCCATTATCAATACATTAAGGTTGTTCTTGCCTATTATTCAAGTTTACGGTGTAAATTGCTCATTTCACCTAGTTATAGGGACCAAATTGCACTTTACCCTAAATTTTACTATTCATCGGTACAAATCTCAAAGTTTCAAAAATAAGCAATTTAAACCTTATAGATCGGATTGAGATGTGGCTGCCGCGAGGCGACCGGCCGGTCTAATTGGACGAGCTTACCCTTTTTTAAAACCTTAAAAGACCTGACAGGGGAGTGGCCTCTGCAGGGAGGCCGGCTGATCCAACTTGACCGACCGACCTCTCCTTTTCTTAAAAAAAATGATTTTAAACCTTAACAGACTGGACGGGGGAGTGGCCTCCAGATCGGTCGGCCTCTCTCCACCTATTTAAACCCCCTGCCTCATCTTCTTCAACTCACACCAAAAACTCTTAATACTCTCTCAATTAGTTCTTTGCTTCGGCGATATTTCTCTGCATTCACTGGCTAGGTATGAAGTTTTTATTTTTATTTTATCATTTACTTTATGAATTTTAAAATAATATGGACATTTTAATTAATTTTTTTTAATGTTTTAATATTTTTCTTCATGTAAGCGATGACTTTTTACTCTCTCTGGCGATATTGCTCCGTGTTCATCAACTAGGTATGAAGTTTGTTTTTTTTTTAGTTATTTATCTATTATACTGTAGTTAATTGGATCTCATTTGTTAAATGATGTTATTGTACTGTGTAAATAAGTCCTGTTTAGGAGACTGGAATTTAAGTGGACCGTTAGTGACCCTCTAGTTTTTCCTGGGAACTTACTTGGAAAAGAAATTTTGTCTAAGGAAATTGTCAATCGCAATCTTTCCTGAAAATTATCCTGATCAGTACTTTCAACGTTTTAACTTTTATATTTTATTAATTTTATTTTAACATTTTTTTTAGCAACAACTATGGAATCCGATTCAAGTAGATCAGCTGATTTATACAAGAGATCAACTGGTGATGCTGACATGGATTGGTATTCGGACGGCACGCCTGCATATGGTGATATATAAGCGTTCGATCACGAAGATGCAAGTGAAGAAATATTCGTCTATTCAACCTACAAAATACTAGACGATGAGTTTCGAACACCAATCGGCTCAGATGACGAGGAGGTGGAAAGTAGGCCGGTAAGAGAACAAATCTCAATGAGTTTTTTTTTTTGGGTAGACAATATGGTTCTTTAGAAAAAATTAAAGAAGAAATACACAAATATTCTTTAGAAAACGATTATGGTATAAAATTCACTAAAAGTGAAAAAAGGCGACTGACGGGTAAGTGTGAAGATGGATGTAGGTGGTGACTGCATGCTTCGAGGATGCAAGACGAGCATACGATTCAAATAAAGAGTTTGATCAACTCTTAAAGCTGTTCAAGGAAAGTTGAGAATCAACACGCTTCAGCAAAATGGGTGGCGAACATTACTTGGACATGTTCAAAAGTCACCCAACTTGAGACATCCCTTCTATTATCGAGACAGTGAGTAAGAACTTCACCGTCGACATTTCACACAGTATTGCCACAAAAGCAAGAAGCATAGCTCGAACCCTCAACGAAGGGAAGTGCACGGGCAACTGTGGTCGTACGCAGTCGAAATATTCAGATCAAATCCAAGCAGCACAGTCAAAATTGATGGGAACCCAGTGGACCCGAATTCATTGGGATTCTAAAGATTGTATATGTGCATGGCTACTTGTAAAACTGAGTTGTAAAACTCTGCGGATCCCATAGTGTTGGGTCGGAAGATTCTACAATGTGCCAACTGAATCTATGATGTAAAAAGAAGGAGAATGAATGAATAAAACGAAACAAGAACGAAAACGAAAACAGAAATGAAATGAGAAAGTAGAAATTACATATGTTTGGAGTTATTTATAGTGATTTCATTTCATTATGCATTATTTACTAAACATTAGGCTTAAAGTTGAGTTCTGTGATGTAGTTAAAGAAGATTTAACCGGTGTGCATGACTAGGAGGCAGTTAGAGAATTACACTCATGCGACGATCAGGCCATTTGTTAGGGCGATTTAACTCTGGGCATATGTAGGCTTTGAAGTAAGGTTTTGAATTAAGTAATATGTGTAAATACTTAGATTTAAAATGTTTTGAGGAAAAACTGTTTTCAGTTATAGATAGATTTATTCTGATATAGATAGATGAATTGAGTTGGGAGATTGATTTTAACTTGGATGTATAGCTTGATAGGTTGGTTTTGATAAGCTTGAGATTTTAAATAAAAATGTTTTGTTATTTTTCTGATGATTTGTTTGGTTCGGGTTCAGAAAATTTAAGTATTATGTTGCCCGATTTGTTTTAGAAAAGTAAGAAGATTTTAAAAAATGTTTAAAAATATATGTGTGTGTGTGTGTGTTAATTATTTTATCTTTTGTTTATATGATACTAAATTGAGTTTTTATGAATATTTTCTCCAAACTATAAAGCTTCCGTTGAGCACTTTAAACGATGTTATTTCAAGTAAAAAAAAAATTTTAAATTTTACGCAAAATATGATGAGTACGAGTTACGAGTGGAGTAGCGTTCTGGGTTGAGAACCCAGGGCGCTACAGATGTGGTCTCCTCCATCGGCACTGCCCGAGAGGTGGATGCTCTCTGATCGCTCTTCAGCACTCAAACGCTATCGACTTCCATGAATCCCATCTGCATCAAATGCGAGGTGTTGAATACGTCGGTTGACCTTTGAACTGTTCTCGGCTCGCCAAGCGGTATCTGAAGCCCAGCTCAATCGATGATCTTTATAATCAATGCCTTGTGCGGGAGATTCATCTTGCTTACCTGACATGCCTCGGGTTGCATGCAAAAGGAAATCTAGCAAAGTCCATTGCATTATTTAATCTCTCTACTTATTACTTGTTCTTTTTTTGTAGGTACAGTTACATGGAAAGAATGCACGTGGAGCACATGGAAGGAATCACCAAGTGGCCTATGGGAATTTGTCTTCCCGGCCCTCTAAATGTGTAATTTTATTTTCAAACTTATTTGGCATACATTAGCCTTTATTGTAAGGATTATTTATAGTTGCATCATGCATTAGATTGTGTGGTTAGGGTTAGATGTATGTTGGTGGATTATGGGTTGAAGAAATTCAACAAATTATTCAAAGGAAAAAGCCCTACAACAAATGAAGCCCAATGGAAGCCTTAGCCCAAAGAAGAGCCCATATTTAAATGTATGAAATTGCAGGTAAAATTGTTAGTGGGTGCAAGGATTGGTGACATGTCCAAAAATGAGCCAATGATCAAGTAAGGGCACGGTCAGCATCATATTGCACGACTGGAGTGTGCGGGTAGGCGCTGGAGTACGCGGGCAGGCGCGTGTTGACTTAATGAGTGTTTAAATCACAAATATGTTTTTGATGATGTGTTTGTATGGTTAATATTGTATGGTTAATATTGTAATTTGATTATGTTTATTAAATGAGAATATTAAATTATGCATGAGATTTTAATCAGTAGGAAATACCCTTAAAAAGGGTATTTTTGTTATCTAATGAATCTGGTTAAGTGTTCTAGGTGTGATAGTTAAACAGAGTTGAGAATTTCATATCCAACGGCTACCTGAAATTGTACGGTTGCTGCTTCAATGGTAACAAAGTTTCCATTATTGGATAAGGAGTATTGAAGTCAAGAGCCGATCAGCATACAGAGTATTTAAGCCAATGATAGAGCACGAAGGAATAACTTTTGAAAAATCTGCTATTGAGCCCTAACCTGTGAAATCTATCATATTCTGTATTTCTTCTATACATCATGATTTTAACTTGAGATTTAATCCTTGTGAGAGTGTAGTCTGTGCTTGTAATTGATAAACTCAAAAACTGTAAAGGCAGTGGATTGTCGCCCATGAAGAACAATCCAGATCTGTGTAAAAGGCAGTAGATCGAAGCCCAGAATTTCGATCTGTGTTTTCTCGTTGAGGAGAAGGTTAAGAATCTTCAAGGGGGAGCCTTGGAGCGTGGACGTAGGCAAGTTTAGCCGAACCACGTTAAAAATCTTGGTGTTAATTTCTCTCTCTCTCTCTCTCTACTTTATTTGATTGTCTGCTGTTAGCCTTTAAGTTTTAAGAACACGAGAGAAATTATCTGGATTAATAAATTAAGTTTAAAAGTCTAATTCACCACTCTTAGACAATCTCGATCCTACAGCGCGCGCTGGATCGCTGATGTGGCGCGCTGGCTGGCATCCGATGGCGCGCCCAGGATGGCTGAGTTGGCGCGCTGCTGAGCACCCGATTGCGCGCGCACGCCACGGCTCTTCATCCTTGCCATTCAATTTTTCCTTCATCCAATGGTTCTCCTTCATCTTTTCCAAACCCTAATCCACCTAGGTTGCCTATAAATGCATAACATTAGTGTTTGTATGGAACTTTTTGCCAAAATTAATAAAATTTCTATTTCTCTAAGCTTGCGCGCTTGGAATTTTTCCTTGATTCTTTGAATCAAGTGGAGTAGCCCTCCACTGTTAGTCTAGCTTTCGGGTTACCAGGTTAACTCTTATCTATTCCCTCGCCTTTTCCATTGGGATTAGGAGTTGGGGACGAAAACCTAGGCCCTAGGTGATCGTTTTTCCTCCAGGAAAATCGTTTATCCAAGAGCGTAAAACGTAAGATAGCTCTTTGGATCCGCCGAAGGTATTTCCATTTCTAGCATCTCCATCACTTCTTCACACACTTATTCACCTTTATTTCGGCCATACACCATCTCACACACTCACTTTTATTTTAATGCATTTTTCTCTCCATCTACATCTCTCATTTCTTCACTCTTGCACACACCATCTTCTCCATCTTTTATTATATTTTCTTCTTACATTTCTTGCCTCCTAGAGCCATCTTATGTTCGGCCACCCTTAGCACACACTTCCACTTCATTTATTTACATTTTATCATTCCATTTTCTTCCCTAATTTTTGATTTTGCAACACTTATCACCCGAGCACTCTTTTGATTATTTTTGTGGGTTACACGGCCCCTTCTCTAAGGGCCACTGTGTCATTACCCGTCTGACCTCACGCATGTGCCTTAAAATCAAGAAGTCAGGGTCAAAAGGCTTCCCGTTGCACAGCTTCTCCATGACATAGAGTTCCATGCGCTCACGAGATTTCGATGTCCCTCTCGCGGCAGAAGGGTGTGGGCTAGCATATTGCGAAAAACCCGACCTCTAACTTTCAGATCTCTGGTTCGTCGCTTGACGAAAACCTCGATGATGGAATTGATATGAATTCCCCGTAGGAACTCTACTTCTTCGGGGAATGTGAAAAATGGCAGTCTCGGGAAACATGGTAATATTGCTCTGCCTATGGCAAACCCTAGTACTTCATTCACTAGCTCTGGACGCATCATAAACCCTCTACCAAGGATGTACGTATTCAAACCAATCAGAACTCCATTTCTCCGGACGATGTTAAGTTTGCGTAGAGCAAGCGAACTATTCTCTCGCAAATATCGCCACTGAATGCATTGAGCCCGCCTAGGTCTATGGTGTCAAACATATCTTTGATCCCCATCGACTCACAACCTGTAAAGTTGATAGTCATATCATGACTAACTGAGCCTTTGTGCAAATCTTGCTCAAACTTCTTTTTACACTCTTGATTTCGAAATTTCATGGTGCTAGTCCAGCTAACCGATTCACTTAATTCAGCATTCATCGTCGTTGCTAAAAAAAATGTTAAAAAAAATTAATAAGATACAAAAGTTAAAACGTTGAAAGTACTGATCAGGATAATTCCCAGGAAAGATTGCTATTGACAATCTCCTTTTACAGAATTTTCTTTTCAAGTAAGTTCTCAAAAAAGGCTGAAAGGTCACTAACGGTCCACTTAAATTCCAGTCTCCTAGACATAATGTAATACCCGGCTTGTACGGATTTCGGGTTTAATATATTATATTCATATAATATATTATATGTGGCATTTTTAGTAATTATGTCAAATCAAGTCGGTTTCGCAAACAGAAAGCTTTATTGCGATCCTAACGATTAATAGGAATTTTAAGAATATTACGAGAATTTTCGGAATAGTGACGCAATATTCCGAGTAATTATGTTTCTTGTAATGTAATGGATGTTTTATTAAAATTAGTAAACGAAGTCCGTTTCACGAAGAGAAAGCGTCATTATGACCCTAACAAGTAATTAGAATTTTAAGGAAGTTTTGGGCATTTTTGGAGTTTAAGCGCTATGTTCTGAATAAATACGCTATCGTAAAGTAAACGATGGTTTAGTAAAAATAGTAAACGGGGTCCGTTTTACGAACGGACAGTTTTAATAAAGCCCTGACGACGAATATGAGTTATTGACAAAATAAGGAATTTTCGAGAATCCGAATCGTTGGACGATTAACGAAACGAAGGACGAAACAAATAGATTTAAGTAAGAAGGGCAAAATGGTAATTTGCAAATCCATTTTATAAAAACATCACAAATCATTTTCTCTCCCTCACTTTCTCTCCTCTCCTTCTCTGGATCGCACGAACAGGGAGCTTTCTCCCTCCCTTTGACCGCCGGCGATTTCCTCCTCCGAACTCCGATTCGAGCTCCGTTCGTTTCGTTTTCTTCACGGTTCCTCCTCCCCTCGCTACCCTCGGTATGTGGCTTTAGTTTTCGAGCGTTTATTTCGAGTTTTCGGGTCGATTTAGTTTTAGGGTTTCGATTAGGGTTTCGATAAAAATGTCGAATTAGGGCTCGTAATTAATAGGTTAGCCGTAATTAAGCGTATATTGAACGTATTGGACGTTATTGGACGAAGAAAAATCAATTTGCGAAAAAGTTAAAATTTGGTAAAATTTTGGGTTTTTAGGAAAAACTCGGTAATTGAGGTTTCGAATTGTCGAGCTTGAATTGACGTTTTAAAAGCTTCGATTAATTGAGTTGGAACTTTAGGAATTGCCTTAGTTAAGGTTTTATTGAAATTGGACGTTTAGTAGTTTAAACCTGTTTTGACAAAAGTTGCGTTTTGCCCAGACGAACGACGCTCGTGGACGGAGCTCAGCGTGCTAAGGACATCAGGTAAGTCTTCGCGACTTGTTTGGCCGATTGGCCTACACCATAGATTTTGTTGATCGAGGAATTGGAGAATTGTTTGTTAAATTGCTTTGGTGGGGTAGTTAGGTTAATCGTTTTATAGGTCGTTTGTTTGTTGTCTTGATGGTACATATGTTGTTTGTTTATATTCTGCTTATGTTATAGTATTGCACATGTTCACGCATCACGGTTTCCGAAAGGCATGAAAAATGAATTTGTATGCATGTTTTTATGAAAAAGGAAAATGTTAATGAATAAGTATGAATGTCTGTAATCTGATGTCGACGGTGGTGGTGGTTCAGACATGGCTGCTTGGGGAGCATGTCTTCCCCCCGGTTAGATACGAGGGGCTATCCAATCGCGGGATGTGCCGTTCCTATCTAGCGAGAGTGAGGCCACGGTGAAGTATAAGTATAAGTATAAGAAATGAAATGAAATGAAATGAATAGCGAAAAGGTAGGAGGCATGTTTTTATGAACTGCACGCATAGCATGCATTGCATTCACGTAGACTTACTGAGCCTTAAGCTCACGACTTATGTTTATGGCGTAGGTGACCTCTACACAGGTGAGGATGAGATCCCTCCACCCGAGGCATGATCGGTTGATGGATGATGGCCGTGGGAGTGCGCTGAGTGGTCGAGGCGCGTTTTGACCCGTGGGGACGTAGGTATATGTTTTGGGGATGTGATATGAATTGTGTAAACTGAATATATTAGGATGTTTGGTCTGGTTAATTAATAGGTTTATGTTTGGACGATTTGAAACCTGGTTTATAACTGTTTTGGTGAACTATCTGAATTTGTTTTCTGTTAAGTAGGAGGAAGTATTTGATGTTTAAATGGATCCACGCAAGTTGTTTTGAGGAAAGTTCGTTACGTTTTAATCACGCTTTCTAGTATATTTTGGTTCGTTTGTTCTGTAGTTGATAAATTGAGGATAGAGATGTTTTGTTGAAGAGTTCTGAATATTAGGCATGAAAAGTAACGAAGGAAAGTGTGAATGAAAAGGAAGAAATGTGCTCTCTGGAAAGAAGAAGAAATGCAGGTATTTGCTCTCTGGAAATCGGATTCCAGAGAGCAAACCGAGGGGATGAATCGCTGCAAACATGCAGCGACCAATCGCTGTAAATGGGCAGCGACCAATTGCTGCCAATGGCAGCGACTGGGCGCTGCCCATGGGCAGCGATCAGTCGCTGCACATGGGCAGCGACTGGGCGCTGCTCATGGGCAGCGATCAGTCGCTGCACATGGGCAGCGACTGGGCGCTGCTCATGGGCAGCGATCAGTCGCTGCTCATGGGCAGCGACTGGTTGCTGTTTTCTCCGCGATAGAAGACGTTTTTACCCTCCCAAGTTTTATTAAATGTAAAGTTTTGTTTTAATAGTTTTTATTTAATTTGTTTTAAGTCGTTTTAAATGTTTTGAAGTTAGATTTTAAATTTCGATTTAGTTCCGCTAAAGGATAAAATTAAAGTTTAAATTGAAAGGTTGTATGAGGGAAAAGAAAATGAAAAATTTATATGGTAAATATGGGTAAATAAAGGGTACGGATTTAGGGGTGTTACACATAACTTACTTACATAATACAATAATACTATTTAACAGATGAAATTTAATTAACTATAGTATAATAGATAAATAACTATAAAAAAAAAAACTCCATACCTAACCAGTGAACACAGAGCAATATCGCCGTAGAGAATAAAAAGTTGTCGCTTACATGGAGAAAAATATTAAAACATTAAAAAAAATAATTAAAATGTCCACATTATTTTAAAATTCCTAAAGTAAATGATAAAATAAAAATAAAAACTTCATACCTAGTCGGTGAACGCGGAGAAATATCGCTGGAGCAAAGAACTAATTGAGAGAATATTAAGAGATTTTAGTGTGAGTTGAAGAAGAAGATGGAGGGGTTTAAATAGGGGGAGAGAGGCCGGCCGATCTAGTTGGACCAGCCGACCTCCATATGTGAGCCGGTTGAGAGTGGAGGTCGGCCGGTCTAGTTGGACCGGCCGGCCTCCGCACGGAGGCCACTCCCCCGTCCGGTCTTTTAAAGTTTAAAATCGTTTTTTTTTTTTTTGAGAAAATGGGAGGCCACTCCCCCGTCAGGTCTTTAAAGGTTTAAAAAAAAGGGAGGCATGTCAGTCTAGCGGCGGCCACCCCTCACTCCGGTTTATAAGTTTTAAATGGTTTATTTTTGAATTTTTGAGGTTTGTACCGATGAATAGTAAAATTAAAATTTTTTTTTTAAAAAAATCAATACTTTGAGGTTTAAATTAAAAAAAAAACCCTTTATATTTTTCAGAGCAATTATAAGTGTTAGATTTCGATGTGACCTAAATTAAATCTGAGTCAGGCTAGTTAGACCCATGTTTGGAATCTCAGTTAGGTTTTGTTTCATCTATGTATTCATGTAATCTAGAATAACAAATTTTGCGGTTGTATTTTGATTTTCATAATGATATTATCTTCTGCCTGTGATTTTTTTTTCCTTAAAAAGGTTTTTCTTCGTAAATTTTGTGTCTCACATTTTTTTTTTCCTGTTATTATTAGATTTGTAACAATAATAGAATTTTAAAGAAAGAAAAGTAGACTAAGAAGAATAGTGACTGTATAAATTAATTGAAGCAGAATGAATAGTAACAGAGAAGGTACAGCAAAAAGAAGACGACAGAAGAAGAAAGAGCATTAAAACTAGTCTTCCCATCATTCTCTCCACCTATGGCCACGCCCACCAGAACCTAATTAATTTGGCTGAAAAGGCTAATGTCATGCTCTTCTTCTTATCTTTTAGCAGAAAATCTAATAAATAATTATAATAAAAATTTAAGTTACAAAAAAAAAACCGATGCAGAGATAAAATATTTTCTAGTTGTTGGTGGCTGAATTAGGCTTTTGAAGGAGCAGAAGAGAACCAGCTATGGTGGTTTCTTTAGTTGTGAAGAGGATTTGGACCCGTCTGGACTAATCTTTTATCGTCTTCATATAAACTATCAGAATCGCCATTGATGCTCGCAAACTGAGCTGGAGAAATTGCAGATTGTTGAAACGACGTCATGAAGGATGGAGATTTCCTTGTTGAAGACTCGGTTGAAGAGGCTGTTTTATGTTGAAAAGCCAAACGTACGTTCGTTTGAGATAAAATTAAGATGACCCACGAGATGACAATGGAAGCTCTTGCTCTAACGTATATGTTTCTTCTTGATCTTTCACTTTCTCTCCCTGCCTTCATCGCAGCCAGAAGAACAAACAAAACCAGAAAAATAAAATAAAAAATTTGAAAATCCTAAACAGAATACCGACTAAATATGTCAAGGTTCGAAAGCCTAGAGAGAGAGAGAGTAGCCATTGCCGACTCGATATAAATTGGGTAAATATCATCGTAACTTTTTAAAAAAATCTTGAAAGTATTAATCTTAATAAAATAAATTTTAAATTATCAAAAATTAATAAACAAATCCTTGACAGAGAGTTCTCAATTTTACGCTAAAATGGGAGACCAATCTAAAAAGAACGGTCCCTCGTTCTAGTAGAGGTCCAGTTCCACAGTACCGGACATGATTTATAAATTAATTTAAAAAAAATACACCAAACGATATTCAATTTATTTGAAATTTTTACCACATATTCACCATATCATGGGAAGATAATTTAAAAAGTTTTATGATTTTCTAACACTTGTATGATTTATTATAATTATTTTATAAAATAATTAATTAAAATTACAATAAATTGTACAAATATTAGAAAATCACGAAACTTTTCAGATTATTTTTCTATTATGTCGTGAACATGTGATAAAAAGTTCAAGTAAATTTAATGTCTTTTGGTATTTTTTTTTTTAAATCAATCTTCGTTCTTTTTTTACTTTATAAATAAATTTTAAAATAAATATCAAACGATATTTCTAACAGTTGTATGATTTATTTTAAAATTAATCTTCGTTTCTTCTTCACTTTATAAATAAAGTGAAGAAGAAACAAGTGTTAATTTAAAAAAAATACCAAACGACATTTAATTTACTTGAAAGTTTTACTACATATTCATCACATCATGAAAGATAATCTGAAAAGTTTAATAATTTTCTAACACTTGTATGATTTATTATAATTGTTTTAGAAAATAATTAGTTAAAATTACAATAAATCATTCAATTGTTAGAAAATTACGAAACTTTCCAGATTATCTTTCCATGATGTGGTGAATATGTGTTAAAAATTTCAAGTAAATTGAATATCGTTTGATATATTTTTTTTAAATCACGTGAGGTGCATGTGGAACTGGACCCCCGCTAGAACGAGGGATCATTCTTTTTAGATCGTCTCCCGTTCTAGTGTAAAATTGAGAACATAGGATAAACGGAGGTTGAACGCCCCTGCCATGTTTATTAATTTGTGATAGTTGAGAGTTTTTTTTTTTTTTAAATACCATACTTTGAGGGTTAAATTGGATTTTACCCTATAAACTTAAATTAATTATATAAAAATTAATAAAATATAAATGGCATTGGTAACAAAGTTATGGATAGGCACTCAGCTATGCTAATCCAAAATTTTTCAAGAAATATCATCATTTGGTGCTTTATTCTCACATCAAAGTCTGATTTTTTATGGGAAAAGGTCAAAAACGAAAGAAATTTACTTGCCCATGTTTTTTTTGCAGTGAAGTAAAAAATGATCCAAAATTCTATTGACTGTGAGAATCAAATTCATACAGGTGGAAGTGTACAATCTCATATCGCTTGAAAGAGCGAAAATTGAGTGATTTATAAATAGATTTCTCTTTCATACCTAGTGCAACGCTTTTCAGATTTCAATTCAGAGAATTGAAAGAATTGTACAGACTTTAATTTAGAGAATATAATATTACATTGAAAGAATCGAGAGACTCCACGTTATCCGTGATCCGTGATCCGAGAACTTTAATTCTCTTAAAGCAACGAGCCCTTCCTCTTGTTGTTTTCCTGTCTTAGCAGTCTTTTCTCTGATTTTGGAATAGTAGAATAGGTCTATGGTTATATTGCTTATTATAACAGGTCAGCAAGAAAGCCCACCTATTAACGGGTTTTGTAACTTGCAATTTAAATCTTAATAAAATTATAAATTATTAACGTACCTCCACAGGGGCGTTTTCTCTCTGCATTAACGGGGAGCTGTCCTGTATGTCCATTCATTGTAATGTATGTACGTTCTGTAGATATGAACCCATGCACACAGTCTTATGTATAAGTCACATATATAGTCAGTACTGTTTTGCAAATGATACATGACAGTTCATTTTACTGATGCAATGAGTAATGATTTCTTCTGAAGAATGACATCATCCTAGTCGTTCATCTCCAAACCAAACAATTAATACCCATTATTTTAACATTAAAACAGTTCCAAACTGAAGTAGATATGATCATAGAAATAATGAAAAATAATAGCTTTAACATTATTTGGTTCCTTTCAAACCTCCACATTAAATACACACGTCCATCAGCTGCGACAAGTAACTGAGAAAATTAGTTGAAAAAACAAGAAAGAGGAAGAAGAAACTTAAGAGAAGAAGGTGAAGTTAATAGTTAATTTCATAGGTCGGCTTAGAGTTAAGATGGTTTCATCATCTTGCTGTGTGACCTCATTTAGGGAACATACTTCCATCTCTACTTTTACTGTCTCTCTTTAATGTTCTTCTAACCCTTGATTACCTAAATTATCATATACCATAATTGTGATCCCCGATGCAACTAACAAGATATTGTTAGCAGAAAACCTTCTGCTCAGCAGAAAACCAAGAAATAATATTATAACAAAGAAGCAAGTAGACCCTCCACTGTGGCGACCGACCCACACCCCTGGAGTCACAATCCAACATGGCCCTCCGAATTACAACGTGGCGTCACACTCACAGAACTTCTCTCAGCTGGTATGAGAGTTTTTATACCTTTCCAAGATTCAAACCCAAGATCTCCAGTTTAAGTACATGGGCTTACAGAATCTGATACCACTTACCTAGTAACTCAAGTGGTACCAAATTCTGTAAACCCATGTACTTAATCTGGAAGTTCTGGGTTCGAATCTGGAGAAGGTATAAAAACTCTCATGCCAGCTGAGAGAAGTTCTGTGAGTGCAACGCCACTCTGTAACTCGAGGGGTCCATGTTAGGTTGTGACCCCAGGGACGTGGGCCGGTGGCCACACCAAACCCCCCCCCCCCCCACACCCTCAATGATTAGGCATTTTTATTGTAGTTTTTCGCATAAACTCTATCATATATTGTGATTTTGACATAATAAATGTTTTCATTATCTGTAATTTTTTTCGTAAATATCGGTATTTATTGATTGTTTTTTCTCGCATTTGCATTCGATTATTACGATCAATAATTGAAAATATTATTAGTTTTCTCTTTTTGTTTAAACCAAGAACTAGACTGAAGCTTGAGTTCGAAGACGGTTTTATAATTGCAGGAAGCAGACATGGAAGCAGTGTGGAAGTTGGCAAATCATAATTAAGGAATTTAATAAAGAGTGCAGCTAAGACTGTTTCTTATTTAAAGCACTTCTCTCTAATTCCCTTTTTTGTTTACTTTCTTACACTTTTTACCTATTTCTTCCGACAACCTTACGTAGAATGACAACAATCCCTCACGTGTTTTCAATTTATTTTCTCTTCAAAACCCGACAAACTTAAGAATTAAAAATAAAAAGTTAGATAAAAAGTTTTAACTAATTCTTAAGTATTTATTTAGATTAATTGCTTCATTTATCTCTTAATTAAATAATCTAACCTATATCTTGATACGACGTTACATCTATTTGTTATTCTCTATTTTATCATGAATCTTTATTTTTGGTTAAATATTATTTTAATCATACGTTATGTTGAGTGTTTATGTGAAGTTCGTTATTGCTACCTGTTAATGCTATTGTGGGTTGGCATTATGTTTTTGGCAACTTATTGATTTTGGTAAGTTATGGAAATTATATTTTTGGAAATTATATTCTCTTGGAATATATATTATTCTATCCTTTAATATTGGAGAAGATATTTGGCAGAATATTTCGTCAATTCAAATGTGATTTGTTGAAAAAGGAATCGTAACAAACTTGGTTCATATCCCTAATTATTTGGGATTCTTTACTAAAGCGTCATTCAAAGTGTCACTGCGCTAAATTTGTGTGGCAGTGATTTTCGGATCCTTTGCTGATTTCGTGGGATATTATTATTTGAATGAATAGTCTGTTTCGAAAAGATATTGATGAGTGAAACAGATCTGCACCTTGGGTTTGATATAAAAGACTTTTCTTTTTATGATGAAGGTGCCGACGCCATTATTCTTTAGTGTGGAATTTCTCTATTCATCTGAGCGTTTTTATTCTTCACCCACGTTTCTGTGTGGTGTATGTGATTATTGATTCGGTCTTGTTAAAGACTGGTTTGTTGAAGCCTGTTCTGGGTGATCCTATCCTAAGACATTGTCAAGCGTCATAGACAGTGTCATAGGAATTTATTCTTGTGATTGTTATTTTTATCGTGGGCAAGGGGAGCTTGCCATCTTCGACAAGGGGAGCTTGTCACATTTAAGTCGAGGGGAGCTCGCAAAACAGTTTCACTTGTGAAGGTTGAAGGAGGCGGCATCAAAGATAAAAGGGAGTCTTATTTTGTTTTAGTCCGAGTGTCTTGTAACCGTGTTGAACTTGTGAAATGTTTTCATATCTGGGCGTGGCCCCGCAGATGTAGGCTGATTGCCGAACTGCGTTAACAACCTCCTGTGTCGTTAATTTCCGCATTTTATTATTGTCCTATATCGTATTTATAACTGGTGTCACACGAAGTGTTACAACACTTTATAACATCAAGTCACTAACCTTGATCTTTCAATTGGTATCAGAGCGGGACGTCTCTGTTTCTTAGGCGAGATCCGCGGGACTTGATCTTGGTTTTACTACGATGGACTCTATGAAAGAAGGAGGTTCAACGGTGCGTCCACCCTTGCTAAATGGATACAATTTTGCTTACTGGAAAGCTCGAATGAAAGCGTTTATTAAGGCTGTTGATGAAAAAGCCTGGAAATCTATTATAACAGGTTGGGACCCACCAATGATTATAAGCAAAGAAGGAGTCACATCTATCAAACCTGAAGAAAGCTGGTCCGTCACTGAAAATGTTCTAGCAAATAGTAACTCAAAGGCTCTTAATGTTATATTTAATGGTGTTGATCCAACTCAATTCAGACTTATCTCTACATGTGAGTCTGCTAAAAAGGCTTGGGATATTCTTCAGATCACTTATGAAGGTACTTCAGCAGTAAAGCTATCAAAAATGCAATTTTTAACAACAAAATTTGAGAACTTGAAGATGCATGATGATGAAAATATTACCGAATTTAATGCAAGACTCTGTGACATTGCTAATGAAGCTTTTGCTCTTGGAGAAACTATTTCTGAAGAGAAACTTGTGAGAAAGACTCTAAGATCTCTGCCGCAACGCTTTGCTTATAAAGTTACAGCAATTGAAGAAGCAAAAGATATCACCAAAATGAAATTAGAGGAGCTGATGGGTTCTCTTCAAACATTTGAGATGAATTTCGATGGAAATGTGGAAACAAAAAGGGTGAAAGACCTGGCTTTAAAAGCAGAGATGCAAAATTCTGAAGAATCCAATGAAGATGATCTGGAAGAATCTTTAGCATTGATATCCAGAAAATTCAGTAAAGTGTTGAAGAAATTTGGAAGAAATAATCGTGGTGTCAAGCAAAATGTCACTAACACCAAGAATGACTCTACAAGTTTTCAGAAGTCCAAAGACGAAAATCAAACTTCAGGTAAATTCTTGAATAACAGGGGAATTAAATGTAGAGAATGTGATGGTTTTGGACACATTCAGGCGGAATGTGCAAATACTTTGAAGAAGAAAAAGACTTCTCTCAATACAACATGGAGCGAGAGTGATTCAGAAAAGGAAGATGAAATCTCAAATCAGAATATGGCACTGGTGGTGAAAACCAAATCTACAAGTTTTGATAAAGTCACTCCAAATGTCTCTGAAACTTTATCTGAAGATAGTGATGATATGGATGAAGGTACAAAAGAAGATTTTATTGATGAATATAAGAAGCTCTATGAAAAATGGACAGAATTGGCTGAAATAAATCATCATCTTCGAAAACAGATTGGGAGTCTAAAAATTGAAAATGGAAGTCTTCAAGAGCTTATTACTGATCTGGAAGTGAAACTCAAATGTAGTCAGGATGAGATAGAACAACTGACCAACGATCTGAATCATATGAAGAAGAACGTCAGAATGCTAAACTCAGGTACATCTATACTTGATAATATTTTAATGGCAGGAAGAACATATGATGATACCTCTGGAATTGGCTACAAAGGAGAATGCTCAATGTCACCAAAAGTGTCAAACATATATGCTGAAAATAAAGGAAAGAATGTTGCAATATCCATCAACAAAGCTGAACAGAAAACAGACTCTAAAAACAGTTGTGAGATGAAGTCCAGTACACAGGTTTCCAAAGCTAAAGGTAACAAATTTATTCCCGTTTGTCATTATTGCTTTCGAAAAGGCCATATTCGTCCTAGATGTTTTGCTTATCTGAATGACTTGAGAAAAGGTACTGCTAGATATATCTCTTCATACAGATTTCCCAAACATAAATGGATAAAGAAAACCATTGGTAAGTGTAATGTTGCTCATACTTCTCTAAAGGCAACATCTGTTGATGCATGGTACTTTGACAGTGGATCTTCTAGACATATGACAAGTGAAGTAAGATTCTTAAAGAATATCACATCAGGAGGTCTGGAAAAAGTAACATTTGGAAACGGCGTCACAGAAAATGTCGTTGGAAAGGGAACACTAGACGTTCCAGGACTGCCTCCTCTGGAAAATGTTCTTCTTGTAAAAGGTTTGAAAGCGAATCTTATCAGCATAAGTCAGTTGTGTGATCAAAATCTGAAGGTGCATTTCACTCACAACAAATGTGTTGTCTCGGATCATACAAATAAATGCATCATCGAAGGAATAAGGTCTTCTGATAATTGCTATCTCATTTCATCACTGTCTACATGCGAACCAAGGTCAGCTCTGGGCCTTTGCATTCTCTGAAGAATGTTCTTGAAAGTGTTGTTTTTATTTTTTTGCATTCTTAAATTAAAAAAAAAAAAAAAAAAAAAGGCAATTTCTTTGCTATTCTTGGTCTTCAACGTCCTGCATGACACATGTGATTTTCTATGAAGATTTCGTTCTCTTTTGTGAAAAATTGAGTTTATTTCTCAATTTGTATAAGGAATTATGGTTTATTTCCATAATATTTATGAATCTTCTTGCGAAATTTCTGAAAATATGGGAGATACAATATATTTATGGGATTCTGGATGTATTTTCCAAATCTGTTGGAAGTTAATTGTGGATATGGAGAAATCACTCTCTGGAGCCTCATCTTCTGCAAATGTTTCACAAAATGTCACTACTGAACAACCAGCTTCTGTTGAGCCATCCGGTTAGATGAATGTTTTTGAGACTTCTTACAGTATTTTGTCTTAATGGATCTTTTGCATCGATTTGGTTTTCTGGTGTTATGACCTGTTTGACTATGTTTATTCCCTATTGTCTTTTTATGGCAAAAAGGGGGAGTAATTTGTGATTTTGGAGATTGATTACTGTTATGCTGCTATGGATATCTCCTATTTTGGATCTATTATTTGAATTGGCATTATAGTGATTTGTCTGGTTCAAGAACTTCTCATTCAGGGGGAGTTTCGAGTTCTCTCCTTCAGGGGGAGTTATGTTTTGCCAAAAAATGCCAAAGGGGGAGATTGTTAATGCTATTGTGGGTTGGCATTATGTTTTTGGCAACTTATTGATTTTGGTAAGTTATGGAAATTATATTTTTGGAAATTATATTCTCTTGGAATATATATTATTCTATCCTTTAATATTGGAGAAGATATTTGGCAGAATATTTCGTCAATTCAAATGTGATTTGTTGAAAAAGGAATCGTAACAAACTTGGTTCATATCCCTAATTATTTGGGATTCTTTACTAAAGCGTCATTCAAAGTGTCACTGCGCTAAATTTGTGTGGCAGTGATTTTCGGATCCTTTGCTGATTTCGTGGGATATTATTATTTGAATGAATAGTCTGTTTCGAAAAGATATTGATGAGTGAAACAGATCTGCACCTTGGGTTTGATATAAAAGACTTTTCTTTTTATGATGAAGGTGCCGACGCCATTATTCTTTAGTGTGGAATTTCTCTATTCATCTGAGCGTTTTTATTCTTCACCCACGTTTCTGTGTGGTGTATGTGATTATTGATTCGGTCTTGTTAAAGACTGGTTTGTTGAAGCCTGTTCTGGGTGATCCTATCCTAAGACATTGTCAAGCGTCATAGACAGTGTCATAGGAATTTATTCTTGTGATTGTTATTTTTATCGTGGGCAAGGGGAGCTTGCCATCTTCGACAAGGGGAGCTTGTCACATTTAAGTCGAGGGGAGCTCGCAAAACAGTTTCACTTGTGAAGGTTGAAGGAGGCGGCATCAAAGATAAAAGGGAGTCTTATTTTGTTTTAGTCCGAGTGTCTTGTAACCGTGTTGAACTTGTGAAATGTTTTCATATCTGGGCGTGGCCCCGCAGATGTAGGCTGATTGCCGAACTGCGTTAACAACCTCCTGTGTCGTTAATTTCCGCATTTTATTATTGTCCTATATCGTATTTATAACTGGTGTCACACGAAGTGTTACAACACTTTATAACATCAAGTCACTAACCTTGATCTTTCACTACCAGTACAATGTTGTTTATTTTTTGTCAAAGTCTGCACGAATTTGTTCTTAGAGTTAGTAAAAAAACTTTAATAATAAACCACTCAATTTTTACTTTCTTATTCGATGTGAGATTGTGCACTCCCACTAGTATGAACTGAACCCTCACAATCTACAGAATATTGAATCGTCTTTGACTTCCCACTAGTGTGGACGGTCTGCCATAATTTATGTGTCATTGAGACAAGTAATCTATTATTTTAAATTTCTATAATATGCGACGATAGAGAGGAACGAGAGGTACACGTAGCGTTGCTTTTTAGTTTAATAATCTAACCAATTTTGTCCAAATATCTAATATGTAATGCATGTTCAATCATGTAGTTAATTAGAAATCTTGATACTAGTTTTTAATGCTTAAAACAAGATTATACTTCTAGGATCAATGCGACGGGTAAGAAGTACATGAGAGAGAGAGAGAGAGAGGGAGGCGTGAAATTTTTGGTAACATATAAGGAGAAAAGGGTACAAAAACAAAAAGGACAAGAGAGGGTGCATAGTGTTTTATCATAAAAACCACAACCTAGCTTGGTGCTTCTCTTATTTATTGTACAAACATCTTGTCTTGTTCCTTTCACTCTTTTTTTCTCGGTTTCAATCTATGCATACACATGTATAATACTGCTTCCTTTATCTCCTCACAGTTGTACCTACATAAGACTGTTCTCTCTCCTCTCTCTCTCTCTCATTAGCATGCATATAAAAAGTTAGCATGCTCAACAATAAACTAGTGCTCTTTTTACGTTGTCACTGTTTAATCTCTGTGTGAAACCAATTTTTTCAACGTCTGTTTTCCCAATCCATATTATACTTTTATTTTCATCTCTCTTCCTCAATCACTGTCCATAGAGAGAGAGAGAAAGAGAAAGAGAGAGAGAGAGAGAGAGAGAGAGAGAGAGAGAGAGAGAGAGATTCTGCTTCTTCAAAAGATTGATGATGGGTTGTAGGGATTGCAGTGAGATCAAGCTTCAAACTCCACAGAAGTCGAGCTTAAATGTCAAAGGTAATCTCAGTTCTTCATTGAGAAACCCTAACTCTTTTCGGTATGTTTGTCCTCATTCTTTAGTGATCAATCATAGTTTCTACATTTTTTAGATCACCAAACCCTAAATTTGCTTCTTCTTTTTTTCTGCTATAGTCAACTCAAGTTGTTAAGAAGTTTTCATGTCCATCAAACAAATTCTTCTTAATTGTAATGCATGTTATCATTTATACGGTGGTGTTATTCCAACAGCTCTTGTTTCTAAGCAAGCAAGAATAGATTCCAATGGAAAACCCTTGACTAGTTTGCGATGGAATCCAACGCCGGAGCAACTCTTTGCGCTTGAGGAATTATATCGATGTGGAACTCAATCACCCTCTGCCCAACAAATTCAACAAATCACATGTCGTCTCCGTCGATTTGGAAAGATTGAAGGGAAGAATGTGTTCTACTGGTTTCAAAATCACAAAGCAAGGGAACGACAGAAACGCTCCCGAGAAATCAAATATGTTTCGAGAGAAAAATATTGGACGGTTGGAAGCTCCTATGAGAAGATCAATGAAATAGGTGAAATTTCATTTCTCAATTCTCTCAAACCACTCGATCATACTTCGATAATCAAAAAAAGTCTCTCCTTAGATAAAGTATCCACCAAGCCCCATTTTGTCATGTCTTTGTTATAATAACAATTATGATGACGATAATCTATGCTTTATGAACCTAACAAACTTTCTATTCTTCATGAAATCACTAAATTTAGAAACCAACAGATATAATTATTTTATCAGAGAAAAAAGACGATAGTTTTGTTCACAAAGATTTCTGCTACTACTTAGTGAAACTTAAAGTTAAGGGTCGGACGATTTGATCCGTTTCGAGCTGTACCGTTCTCTGTTATGCCTCGAATACCCTATGGGAGTGACAAACTAGCGGTCAAAGTGGGCCAAAATGCTATATTTGCTCTTATTTTTCTTTTTATGTGGAGTTTTTTTTCAACAGGGTTGAGCAGGAAAAGCCAAGAGTTTCAACAAGCAACGATGTGGATGCCTCATCTAAAAAGCAGCAATACACTCCCTAATCAGGTCTGCATAACATTTATCATCTCAGTCCTTTTTAACCAGCCAAAAAAAAAAAGAGTTGTATTTTCTAATCAACCTAACACAAAAACTTCAAAAATTATCAACTAATATGTAACAAAGGAAAAGACAAAACACTACCAAGATGGTTAAAAAAAAGCAACAAAGAACGGTTTGGATGCTAGGAAAAGTGGAGGCATGAAAAGCTGTCTCATTTTCTTTCTGTTAGGAATGTTACAGGAATCTGAAAGGCCTGAATCTTTAGTGCTTTATCACAGCTCATGCTGTAAAATTATAGGGTAACTACAACAAATTCATTAGCTTTTAATAATTTACCATGGTGAATATCACCAAAATGTTTAAGAATAATGAAATTGTTGTTGTTAAAAGTAATTCTCGTTACATTTGTATTAATCATAACTTGCAGGAATGTTTATCAATGTCGACCCCTCCAATGCCGGACAAGATCAAACATTTCCGGGTTTTCGACAGTGTAGATGGTTTATTCAGTAAAAAAACAGCATGGACATCAATGGAATCTTCATTTTCTCTGGCCAACCCATGTTCGATTGCTACCCATTTGATAAACACCTCGCTAAAACCCTCTTCTGAAATCCAAGGTGAATACTTCAGAGAAGTTTCAAGCAAGAATGTTGAGGATAAACGTGGAGAAATCCAAACACTGGAGCTTTTCCCACTTCGGAGCGGCAGTGAGGGTGGCACCGGAGTTCAGTTCGCTGGAGATGTCCAAAAAACCTATGGATAATAACCTCACTTCCTCTGAAAAACTAAACAAAGAACCTGATCCAAAAAAGTGAAAAACTCTATCTAAAGCTGTCATGTTAATTTAGTTTACATCTTGCTTGTTATTTTAGTTAGTTATTATTGGACAAAAAAAAGGACTTTACATTTATTGAAAGTGAACTCTTAACCAACTCGTGTCATCCCTCGAGTAAGTGAACTCTAATGGCTCATACTCGGGACGGTCAGATTACAAAATCTCACATTAATCGAACCTGGTCTCTGGGAATTATACATGTAAGATTCTTTCTCCAATGCACTATTCTAAAAGGCGACAATTAGATACCGTTAAAAATCTTTTTTCAACAAAATATAACGATAGTCATGGCACTAGATGTCGGAGCCGCAACCCCGATTAGAATTTTTAATTGTACGAGAAGTTAGGCATTTCAAATAGTTTTATTGCGGCTGCATCAACGCCCTCTAAAGTCACGCCGCCAGTTGGAAAACTGTAAAAACTACTATTTTGAACAGCCTAGAGGTCGACCGGATGGTCTAAGGTAGGCAGACCAAATCTTGGACTATTATTTTTTGTTCGAGCAGCCCTTGGCTAGACCTAGACTTGATTTTCGAGGACCAAAGCAAGCTCTGCCTGGTTTACTAAGTGGCTGAGCATTTCGCAACCACAAACATAGTACACCATGTTATACTAGTATGGCTGATTATTTAGCAAAATGGGTTAAACAGTTCCATTTAAATCAGTACTTCGAAAAATGATGCAACGATTCGGCATTCAACAAACCATTACAACGGATAATGGGACGTTATTCGAAGAGAATCGAATACCGACATTCGTTACAATTGGTGGAGTGTCTTTAGTCAATTCAACAACTTATTATTCTCAACCAAATGAGCAAGCAGAGACTTTGAACATTATAATCATAACTATCCTAACTGAATGTTTGAAAATACTATCTTACCTGAATCTGGGTCTGCCTGAGATCTTGATTTTTGTCCATTCCACTCTGCTTCAAGCTTAAATTCAGTGATTTCATAAGATTTCCCATGAAGCCTGCAAGATATTGAAAGAGAAGCAACAACATTTGAAGCAAACTTCAATTAGAAGAGAAGTCATTTAATGCAGGCTTGAAAAGCCTAGGAGATAACTGAAATAGCTTTGACCATCCCTTTCAGACATAGAATTTACACCCAAGATCTTGTCCATTTCATTGGAAGCTCATAAAATAAAGGTAAACTCGTATGTCTTGGGACACAATTATATCATTGTCATATTCACAACAAAAAAGCCAGAATAACACAAGGGACAGCAAATTCTTGCAGAACACTTTCAATCATTCTTCCTGTTTTACCAACTATACAAAGACACCGTAGGAAATAATTACGAAAAGAAAGAAAAGAAAACATGTTAATATGGATAAAAAAAGAGGTCGTATCGAGATTCATTTGCTCAATCGTATAGTCCTTCCTGTTCCCATATTTCCACCAGAGATTCTACCATTTCCTGTTCAATAGTTTTTAATCAGAAATAAGAATTTACCCAGGTGGCTTAGAATGCAATACTAAATTCGCCAACTTACAGTTAATGGTACCGGCTGGCGAAATCGCTGTCTGGTAGAAAGTAAACTATCATAAGTAGGATTCCAACTGGAGAAAACAGGAACAGGCAACCCATTAAAGATAAATTTACAGCATATCATCTTAATTTCTATCCTTTTTCCTTAATATTTCAACTCCAACAATTTATAGAAGAACTTATCGCAATCAACATTTTTTGCGTTGAAAAACATAATAAAAATCACAGGTTATACAGAAAAACAATAAAAGAAAGATACTCGGAGTGACATACCTCAATCTAGGCTGCCGGCTTTGTGGTGTTTGATTAGTTGACTTGCCAACTCCAATCCACTGAAACCTGGTCTGGTTCCATAAAATAAGACCTGCAACATTTATGCATATGAATATCCCAAAACATTCAAGGAATGGTCCTCAAATGCTAAAAAGAAGTATTCCCGGTATGAATTCAGTGGGGCTAATGTTTTTCCAGAAAATCTCTAGCCAACCTTTCTTGTAAAAAGATCTTGTCTTAACATAACCACATTGGTAATAAATAAACATGAAAAATGGTAACTCCAACAATCTACTTGTCCTAAGTGCCTCGTAATTTGAAAGAGTGCTCCAAAAGTTTTCAATGGTTATACGAGTATCAAAATACAAATGAGATGAACGTTGTTATCCCAGTCGTTCTTTTAGTTTTGATAACAAATAAAGAAAAGATATAATTTAATAGCTTTCTCTGCAACTATATTGATACAATACTTACATTTACTGATCATTGTACCCAAAAAAAGCACATTAATTAACTAGCTATGTATGCAGATAACTCTCTGGTAAGACCTCTACTGACAAATGTTATTTATGTGAGTAAAATAAACCAAGTATGTATATCATCTGTAGGCTCGGTTGGAGATGATTTAATTTTATTATTTTCATAATTATATTCTTACAAGGGCAAGGTTACTAGGTGTTTCCAATGAAATTTATTATAATCACTCGTTCATGTCATTTACTTGTAGGAGACTTTTGAGAGAGCCCCATGAAAATTCATTCTCTTTTACTGGTTTAGCTATTGTTTCATTCATCAATTGGTTCATTAACTATGATTTTACCATTTTGTTGACAATAAAGGAAAGAGAAAGTTGTTTGGGATTGGGATAAGTGGGGTGGATGTGTAGATTGGGATGATCAGTGTTCAAGTGAGAAGAATAGAAGGCTAGATTCATGCAATTCTGTTCTGCCAAACTACTTATATGAAAGTAGAGGTATGCTTTGGTTTTGACTATTTCTGAAGATACTAGACCAATACTGTTGATAATTAATATAGCTCCTGAATCTCTATTGGAAATTGATGATGGAAATTTGAAGCAGAATGGCAAGAAGGATAATGATTATTTTGGGATTCATGTACCTGGCTATTTATGGGAAGATATATAAGCAAATAGTAAAAGCTAGTTTCAAGAAGTGTGACGACACATGAAGACATCGCTGATATATTTGAAGAGATGGATGATTTGGTTTGGACACCCACTCAGTACAATTTACTAAGTTTCGTTTGGAACAGAGGAAAGTTAAGGAAAAACTGATAGGATGCACTGTCTTGTTGCCCTCATCTTTGTTTTTCACTCCAACAGATGTTCTTAAGATATGCTATGAAGGAGTGAAGATTAGACTTTCTACCAACGACCTTGAGGACCAGATTGATTTCAAAGGAGTATTGTTTAGAGTAAGGGAAAGAGAAGAAATTGTTACAGAAGACGTATATCAGGAGCCCACGTTCGACTAATCAACACCCAGGATAATTTAGAAATTTTGTAACTTGTTGATATGGCAAGTCAGCGGTGCAGCAGCATTATCGCAAGTTAGTGGTGCAGCATCGTTAGTGGGAGATGTGTGTGGGTGAGGAGATGAGGGAATATAAATTGCAAGAGCCAGGAAGGAGAGGCACCTTTGGATGATCATTGGTGACTTGCATATAGAATTGTTTCTATTTAGGATTGGAACCGAGTCCGGAGGCTAGTGCGAGACTTATGGCAGAATAGATTCAGCAAACCTCCCTTCTAGAGGAATTGGATTTTGTACTATGAAGCTTACTACACATCAGATTTATGTATTATAGGCCCTTTGAGATGAGGATTTGAGATAGCTATCTATCTAAAACCCAAAGATGGATTCCCAAAAATGATTATCCCATCTTCATGTTTGAAGTCTTTAACTAAGAGTATAGCTTTTGTTCACATTACATTTGAAAATGGTAAAGAAAATCAATAAATAATTCCTTTAGACAAAAAAAAATAACTACTAGACAACAGTAATCTAATTCAAATTTTACTTGTTTAGTTATGCTAATTCATTCTTAGAGAATAGTTATTTTGACTTGGCATACTCTCCAATATGAGTTGAAAACTTACCGTGATTTACGAAGTTGGGATGCGTGAAGGAAGCAGTGGTACTTCCATTATTAGGAGTGCAATTTGACGCGCTAACGGATGAGATGCTCTGGTGGGATTGAAAAGTAGAAATGTCAAGATCACAAGTGCTTGTGCTCCAAAATTCACTGCTCTGTTTCCGCACCAACTGGCCTTGAATTCTTAGCCCTTTTGAAGGCTCATCCACAGCCGTAATGGGTATTGGTTTAGTGCAGGATCCAAAACAACCACTGCTCTGTTAAAAACCAAGTTAATCCATGCATAATATACACTTTAGCCGTAAAACGAAACTTAGAGCAAATAAAGACCTTCTCTCTTTCTCTAAATTCCTCCTTAATTCTCTCTCCAGAAAATGTATCAATTATTTCAAACATCTACTAAATGTAAACCAAATGAAAAATACATACACATATAGAAGATTTTATTAAAAGAATATAACTTTAGTTACATCTATTATACAAGAACTGAGCACAAATTGCAATCTGCTTGAAAACAAGAACATGAACTAGGTAAGAGCCGCATGGGAAACAGTAAGCATGGAATAGTTTAGTCAGAGAAACAGCCCAAATGATCCATTCCATCGGCTTCAGCTCATTTCCAGCCAAAAAAAGTGAACAAAACAAGGAATCACTCACTTAATAGAGATTATTGCCAACTGAAAATGATAGGATGGGCAATCTCCTATATTCACTAAGATTGATATAGAAACTGAAATTGTTATTTGATAACATCAATACGATCTCATCAGGGTTTAGCATCTAATGTAGAGAATTTCAATTAGATATTGGCCAAAAAGAAAAAAGGAAAACGCAGCTAACTATGAAGTGAAATTAACAAAATCCAAAAAAATCAAGGGCTATCATCCATTCATTAGCACAATTTCCACAGATCCTTTCATAAACAATCATCAAAATGACAGATTTTTTTCACCTAGTTTCACAGAAAACGAAGACTTACCCCATGCAATCGAGAAAGTGGCCCAACCAAACAGGAAACCAGCTACTCATCGTCACCATTTAAGACCAAGCCAAGCATCGATTCCCAGAGAGTGGGAATCCCAAAACCCAGAAGCTGGGAAAAGAAGAGCTTCGTAGAGGATGACTCGGGATGGAAAATGAAATCGAAATTTTCCGAGAATTTTTGTGGGTTTTCCGAGAAAAATTCCTTTGTTGCAGTGGAGACCCCAGTATTGGCGGATTGTGGGTTCCTGTCTCCTATTCCTCCATATCCCACCCTGTTCCTCGTCTCTCAGCACTTCCCCATGATTAATGACTTCCCCTAATAAGAATTATTTTTCTCATCAATTCGCATTTTCTCAAAAGTTCTGTAGGATTATTATCTAAGGCTTCAATCTTTATTGGGTTGAATGAAACATGGTAGTTTAATTGCCGACAATTTTGCAAATTATTTAGTATTTCTAAAAAACATACTGTTAATGCAACGATGTGTTGGCATTATATTTTTGGCAAAAGATTATTTTTGGTTATATATCTTTTTGGAAATTATATTCTTTTGGAATATATATTATTCTATCCTTCTATTTTGGAGATAATATTTGGCAGAATATTTCGTCAATTCAAATGTGATTTGCTGGAAAAGGAATCGTAACAAACATGGTTCATATCCCTAATTATTTGGGATACTTTACTAAAGCGTCATTCAAAGTGTCACTGCGCTAAATTTGTGTGGCAGTGAATTTCGGATCCTTTGCTGATTTCGTGGGATATTATTATTTGAATGAATAGTCTGTTTCAAGAATATATTGTAGAGAGAAACAGAGCCGCACCTGCACTTAATATAAAAGTCTTCTCTTTGTATGTTAAAAGGTGCCGACGCCATTATTCTTGAGTGTGGAATTTCTCTATTCATCTGGGCGTTTTTATTCTTCACCCACGTTTCTGTGTGGTGAATGTGATTAATTGATTCAGTCTTATTAAAGACTGGTTTGTTGAAGCCTGTTCTGGGTGATCCTATCCTAAGATATTGTCAAGCGTCACAGACAGTGTCATAGGAGTTTATTCTTGTGAACTTCATTATTATCCAGTCTTGAGAAGAGACTGCCTTGGAACTCTGGAGGAGTTCTATTTATTGACAAGGGAAGCTTGTCGTTCTTGATCGTGGGCGAGGGGATCTTGCCATAACACGGGTTTAGGGAGGAACCAACAACAAGGGGATCTTGTTGTTATCTAGATCTCGGGAGAGATCGTTTCAAAGTCGAGGGGAGCTCGCAAAACAGTTTCACTTGTGAAGGTTGAAGGAAGCGGCATCAAAGATAAGAGGGAGTCTTATTTTGTTTTAGTCCGAGTGTCTTGTAACCTTTTTTGAACTTGTGAAATGTTTTCATATCTGGGCGTGGCCCCGCAGATGTAGGCTGATTGCCGAACTGCGTTAACAACCTCCTGTGTCGTTAATTTCCGCATTTTTAATATTGTCCTATATCGTATTTATATCCGGTGTCACACGAAGTGTTACAACACTTTATAACATCGGGTCACTAACCTTGATCTTTCAATTGGTATCAGAGCGGATCGTCTCTGTTTCTTAGGCGAGATCCTTAGGACTTGATCTTGGTTTTTGCTACGATGGACTCTATGAAAGAAGGAGGTTCAACAGTGCGTCCACCCTTGCTAAATGGAAACAATTATGCTTACTGGAAAGCTCGAATGAAAGCGTTTATTAAGGCTGTTGATGAAAAAGCCTGGAAATCTATTATAACAGGTTGGGACCCACCAATGATTATAAGCAAAGAAGGAGTCACAACTATCAAACCTGAAGAAAGCTGGTCCGTCACTGAAAATGTTCTAGCAAATAGTAACTCAAAGGCTCTTAATGCTATATTTAATGGTGTTGATCCTACTCAATTCAGACTTATTTCTACATGTGAGTCTGCTAAAAAGGCTTGGGATATTCTTCAGACGACTTATGAAGGTACTTCAGCAGTAAAGTTATCAAAAATGCAGTTTTTAACAACGAAATTTGAGAACTTGAAGATGCATGATGATGAAAATATTACCGAGTTTAATGCAAGACTCTGTGACATTGCTAATGAAGCTTTTGCTCTTGGTGAAACTATTTCTGAAGAGAAACTTGTGAGAAAGACTCTAAGATCTCTGCCCCAACGCTTTGCTTATAAAGTTACAGCAATTGAAGAAGCAAAAGATATCACCAAAATGAAATTAGAGGAGCTGATGGGTTCTCTTCGAACATTTGAGATGAATTTCGATGTAAATGTGGAAACAGAGAAGGTGAAAGACTTGGCTTTAAAAGCAGAGATGCAGAATTTTGAAGAATTTAATGAAGATGATCTGGAAGAATCTTTAGTATCGTTATCAAGAAATTTCAGCAAAATGTTGAAGAAATTTGGTAGAAATAATCGTGGTGTCAGACAAAATGTCACTAACACCAAGAATGACTCTACAAGTTATAAGAAGTCCAAAGACGAAAATCAACCTTCAGATAAAGTATGGAATAACAGGGGAATTAAATGTAGAGAATGTGATGGTTATGGACATATTCAGGCTGAATGTGCAAATACCTTGAAGAAGAAAAAGACCTCTCTCAACACAACATGGAGTGAGAGTGATTCAGAAAAAGAAGATGAAATCTCAAACCGAAATATGGCGCTGGTTGCTAAAGCTAAACCTACAAGTCTTGATAGCGTCACTCAAAATGTCTCTGAAAGTATATCTGAAAATAGCGATGATGATACAAAAGAAGATCTTATCAATGAAAATAAGAAGTTTTATGAAAAACGGACAGAATTGGTTGAAATAAATCAACATCTTCGAAGACAGATTGGAAGTCTGAAAAACGAAAATGGAAGCCTCCAAGATTATGTTACTGATTTGGAAGTTAAACTGAAATCAAGTCAGAATGAGGTAGAACGGCTGTCAAATGATCTGAATCACATGAAGAAAAATGTCAGAATGCTAAACTCAGGTTCTTCTACTCTTGATGAAATTCTGATGGCCAGGAGATCATATGAAGATACCTCTGGGATTGGTTACAAAGGAGAATGCTCAATGTCACAGAAAGTGTCAAACATCGATGCTAAAAATAAAGGGAAGAAAGCTGCAATATCCATCAACAAAACTGAACAGAAATCTAACTCTAAAGACAGTCATCAGAAGAAGTCCAATCTTCATGTTTCTAAGGTCAAAGGTAACAAATTTATTCCTATTTGCCATTATTGTTTTCGTCAAGGTCATATTCGTCCTCGGTGCTTTGTTTATCTTGATGACTTGAGAAAAGGAACTGCTAGATATACCTCTTCATACAGATTTCCCAAACAGAAATGGATAAAGAAAGCAGTAGTTAAGTGCAATGTTACTCATACGTCTCTAAAAGCAACATCTGTTGATGCATGGTACTTTGATAGTGGATGTTCTAGACATATGACAGGTGAAAAACGATTCTTAAAGAATATCACATCAGGAGGTTTGGGAAAAGTAACTTTTGGAAACGGCGTCACTGAAAATGTCATTGGAAAGGGAACACTAGACGTTCCAGGACTGCCTTCTCTGGAAAATGTTCTTCTTGTAAAGGGATTGAAATCAAATCTTATCAGCATAAGTCAGTTGTGTGATCAAGATCTGAAGGTGCATTTCACTCGCAACAAATGTGTTGTCTCGAATCATACAAATAAATGCATCATCGAAGGAATAAGGTCTTCTGATAATTGTTATCTCATTTCATCACTGTCTACATGCAAACTAAGGTCAGCTCTGGGCCTTTGCATTCTCTGAAGAAAGTACTTGTGAGTGTTGTTTTTATTTTTTTGCATTCGTACAAAAAAAAAACAAAAAAAAAAAAACAAAAAAAAAGGCAATTTCTTTGCTATTCTTGCTCTTCAACGTTTTGCATGACACATGTGATTTTCTATGAAGATTTCGTTCCTTTTTGTGAAAAACTTGAGTTTATTTCTCAATTTGTGGAAGGATTTATGGTTTATTTCCATAATGTTTATGAACTTTTGGTGGAATTTCTGCAAATATGGGAGATACAATATATTGATGGGATTCTGGAAGTTAATTGTGGATATATCTTTGGGTTTATTTCCGAAATTGTCACATCTCCTGAACATGTTACACCAAATGTCACTACAGAAGATTCTGCTACCCTTGATCAATCTGGTTAGACGTTTGTTTGTCATTTCTATGAGACTTCTTTCAGTATTTCTCTCTTGCTGGATGCTATGCACATGCTTGCTTGACATTGGCGGTTCCTGTTTGTCTTTTTATGGCAAAAAGGGGGAGTAGTTTTGGAGATTGATTACTTTTATGATGCTGTGGAAATCTCCTATATTTTAACTGTTGTGGTTATCTCCTATATTGGTGCTACTATTTGAAATGACTTTATATTGATCGGATTGTGTCAAGAATTTCTCATTCAGGGGGAGTTTCGAATTCTCTCCTTCAGGGGGAGTTATGTTTTGCCAAAAAATGCCAAAGGGGGAGATTGTTAATGCAACGATGTGTTGGCATTATATTTTTGGCAAAAGATTATTTTTGGTTATATATCTTTTTAGAAATTATATTCTTTTGGAATATATATTATTCTATTCTTCTATTTTGGAGATAATATTTGGCAGAATATTTCGTCAATTCAAATGTGATTTGCTGGAAAAGGAATCGTAACAAACATGGTTCATATCCCTAATTATTTGGGATACTTTACTAAAGCGTCATTCAAAGTGTCACTGCACTAAATTTGTGTGGCAGTGAATTTCGGATCCTTTGCTGATTTCGTGGGATATTATTATTTGAATGAATAGTCTGTTTCAAGAATATATTGTAGAGAGAAACAGAGCCGCACCTGCACTTAATATAAAAGTCTTCTCTTTGTATGTTAAAAGGTGCCGACGCCATTATTCTTGAGTGTGGAATTTCTCTATTTATCTGGGCGTTTTTATTCTTCACCCACGTTTCTGTGTGGTGAATGTGATTAATTGATTCAGTCTTATTAAAGACTGGTTTGTTGAAGCCTGTTCTGGGTGATCCTATCCTAAGATATTGTCAAGCGTCACAGACAGTGTCATAGGAGTTTATTCTTGTGAACTTCATTATTATCCAGTCTTGAGAAGAGACTGCCTTGGAACTCTGGAGGAGTTCTATTTATTGACAAGGGAAGCTTGTCGTTCTTGATCGTGGGCGAGGGGATCTTGCCATAACACGGGTTTAGGGAGGAACCAACAACAAGGGGATCTTGTTGTTATCTAGATCTCGGGAGAGATCGTTTCAAAGTCGAGGGGAGCTCGCAAAACAGTTTCACTTGTGAAGGTTGAAGGAAGCGGCATCAAAGATAAGAGGGAGTCTTATTTTGTTTTAGTCCGAGTGTCTTGTAACCTTTTTTGAACTTGTGAAATGTTTTCATATCTGGGCGTGGCCCTGCAGATGTAGTCTGATTGCCGAACTGCGTTAACAACCTCCTGTGTCGTTAATTTCCGCATTTTTAATATTGTCCTATATCGTATTTATATCCGGTGTCACACGAAGTGTTACAACACTTTATAACATCGGGTCACTAACCTTGATCTTTCACATACATTAGTTATGCATTGAAAAAAGTGGTAGGTATTGAATTTGCTTGGCCTGTGAGCGAGATTAATGTATGGTTTGCACGTACAAATAGTCGAGTATGCGTTTGGGCAGTACATGACCATGTTAGAAGGCAGTTTATGATTTCACTTTATTTAGTTCTCTTTTCCTTTGAGTGATTTTCATTGCTTTTGAGATTCTTTGTATAACTTTATCATTATGTTTACTTTCTGCGTAGACTATTTTATTTTTGAATATTATGATATTATTAATGGACTGATGTTTTCAGCTCTAAATTTTAGATATTTGCTTTTCTGATAAATTATTTGGTTATTTAAATATTCTTCAGCAAACTATTTAATCTATTTATGATATGACGGTCAAATCTTTCCAAGGGTCGGATCGTTTCCCATCGTGACCCCTTTTTCAGGTCGTGACACGTACTTTGCATTATTTCTCAATTATTCTTGTACCTGAGTTGCATCTTTGTCAAGATTTCTCGCGCGGGATAATTGAATTTTTCATGTTATAATCACACTTTATTTTATATATATATATATAGCTCATTGTAATGTTTTTATATCGGTTCCGTGATTACACTGCATGGTTGCTATATAATTAAGGGTAAGCGCGGTCCGAGTCGGTCCGGTTTCAAACCGGGATCGAAATCGGACCGAATCTTTAGAGATTTTTATCCCAGAACCAGCATTGAGAGGGACCGGTACCAGACCTAAAATTTTGGTCCGGTCCTGGTTCTTCCCACCAAAAATCTGAATTTTTTTTTTTAAAGCGATAAATTTTTAACATACAAACTATCTAAAATAAATTCAACTATCTAACATACAAACTAAATCCAACTATTTAACACTAAAATGAAATCTAAGAAATAAAATTTAACATCCAAAATAAATCCAACTACTTAACATACAAACTAAATCCAACTATCCAACATGAAAATAAAATCTAATAAACAAAATTCATCATCCAAAATAAATTCGACTATTTAACATACAAACTAAATCCAATTATCCAACTAACTTATCAATTTCATTCCAACTTCAAAACAATCAATTCCAAACCATTAGAGATAAACATTAAAATGAAATCAATAATTGCAACCATATCAAGTCATCGATGTGTCATCTTCTATAAAATTTTCATTGGTAAGGTCAATGGAATTTGCAAAATGCAAAATATTGAGGCATTAGTTAAACACTGGAGATAAACATGTAAAATAAATAAATATTAGAATGTTCGAACCTTTTTTTGTAGTTGTGATAGTATTATCTTTGAAATCATTATCAATGTTTGTAGAAATTTTAAAAAAATTAAATGTTTTGAGCCAACTTTGGGAGCATATAAGAGTTTGTTGTGAAAATTAGTTCGTAAGTGTACGAGTCGCAACAAGTAATACAGTGACAAAGAGAGTGTCAAACCCACGAGGACTTGTTAATTAAAAATCAAAATAATTAATCTTAATTCTAAATTGAACACTTGTTTTTATGGGTTTCAAGAATTGAAAGTAAAATAAACAATTAAAATAATTATAAATAAACTAAGATAAAATAGTGCAACAAATAAAATAGGATTAAATCAAATTGATAAAGCTAGGTACTACGATTTCACCAAGACAATATTATTTCAATCCTTTGCAATTATATTCATAAATATTCTTCCTATGTTGATGATCGATTTCACTAAATTCTAGTACAATCTCTCTCGAGCATTGCATAGTTATCTGATTAATGGGTTATCACTTCTCAGTCTCAAATCCTACATTAATCAAATACAAATAAACCAAGAAATCACAGTGATCACACCAATACCGTAACTATCTCTAGCCTACGTATATTCATGACATTAATTTCAGTACTCGGATATTTATCACCTCTCGGTCTCAAAACATCCCAAACATTAAGTAAAGATTGGCCAGAAATTTACAGGCTTTAAGAACAGAAATTAAATGTGCCAACAGTTGTGGAAGAAATACTCAATAAATATAATCAACGAAGGAATGTAAAATAAACATAGTCTGGCTACATCGTAGCCTATAAGAAAGAGTTTAGTTCATGCTAAAAGAAAAATAAACATAATATCGAAGTAATGGATAATTAAATAGTAGAAATAAAAAGGAAGAATAAACTATGAAAATAGCTGATCGCCTCCAGAATCGCCTCTTTGCTGAAAGCTCTCCTTCTGCTGCTCTTTGTCCGCCGCCTAGTCGAATCCAAAATGCCGAACGCCCTTTCTTTAGGTCTGCTAGGTTTTTAATGTTTTCTTTCAACTCGATTAATGGTGGAGATTAAGTCTATCTTCAGGTGAACGGCTCGGATTAAAAAAAATCATCTTTCCAAATTTGTAAATTGATAGGCGATCGATCGCTGGCATGTATAGTGATCGATCGCTGCTTTTCCTTGCATGTATGGCGATCGATAGCTGGCAAGTATAGCAATCGATCACCTTTTATTCTGTTTCCAAAATCCGTGGTCTTCAGCGATCAATCGCAAGATAGTGTGGCGATCGATCGCTGCTTGTCCCCTGCCTTCTACTGGTTCTCAGTTTCTTCTGCTTAGTCTTTTCAGCTTCTATTTGTTTCTTCTTTCCTTTTCTCTTCAACTTCTTTCGTTATGCTACGTCCTGTTCTAAATTATTATTTGCATACTTTCACAAAATTAATCAAATTCTTTCACATACTTGAGAAAAACTTATCAAATCCAAGTGTAAAAAAGTATAAATAAGTGTATAAAATACACACTTATCAAGTTTCAACACTTTGGGGGGTTAGAAAACTGTGAAAGTCATCAAGAACCACGATCACCACAACTAAAAGCAGATTCTGATGCCACTGTTGAAATTAGAATGATCAATATATCTTTCGTAGTTGCACTCAAAACTCAATACTATCGGCGTTCCTCTTCCACTAAAAATATATGTCAGAACTGTCTGAAAAATTCTCTAACTTCTCAGACAAAGATAGATCAATCTCTGACATATTAGTTTCATCACTTCTCTCAGAGAATTGTCAGACCCACAAAAACATAAAGTCACTGTAGTTGAACGAACTTGAGTTAAAGAATTTATTGACTTTAGAGACATTTGTTGCTATTACTGCTATTTGGAGTCTGGTCTTCATTGATTGTATCACTTTATATTCGGTATACAACTTTTCCATTACATCATTACCTGCTTTGGTGTATTGTGCAGCTCTTTTACTGCCAAATAAAATAACTAAACCAATGCGTAAAATTTTATTTACAACTTGGATAAAAAACAATAGCAACAATACAAGCATGCTTTATTTTTTCAAAAGATGCTCAATATTTATCAAACTTATTTTGCATCTCGTTGGTCATCTTCTTAGCATTACAATTATCATTGTTACCATATATTTCAATAGCAATCTTTAAATTACAAATTTCATCTACTTACGTATTCGATGTAATATGCAGAGAAGCCGAAACATTAAGTGTCATATTATAAAATATCTCTAAGAATTTTATGTATTCTCGAATACCTGACCAATTTTTCAGATGTGGATAAACCCTTGCACTCCCATTTCAGCAAGGAAAGCTGTATCATTCTCTACTAATTTTTCAAAAGCTCTTTCATACTTCTTAGCGCTTGCCAACATCAAATAGTAGAATTCCAACGAGTAGGAACGTTGAGCGACAAATTACTTTTACAAGTAATTTTAACCGCATCAACGCAAGCTTTGAACTGTTGCAATCTTCGCGGAGAAGAATTACGAACTTAACACTGTTCGTACCCTCGCAATGGACTCACTGATGTTCTTTCAAACCATCAGAAAAATGATCAAATTGAGGACATGTGCAAAACATCTTACGTGCATATGATCGCCATTTAAAATCAACCCCTTCCAATCCTAAATGTTACATTCACTTCACTAAGGAGGGAGATTGTAACATTTAGGCTTTCAAAATTACTTAAATCAATTGAAATCTCCAAATCATTCAAAAGTCAAAATCTAATTACTATCTTGACATCATAAAATCTCCTAAGATTCACATGATATTGATTCTAATCAGCAACGTTGGATGAATTTCGACGAAACAGTCTAAATTAAGAATTGAACATTGGATTTACACCACCCTAATAACTAACAAACAGAGAACATCTTAGAAATCCGAATTGGGCGATTAGATTTTCCACTACAAATGCTTTTGTAAGTCGTGATGTCTGAGAGGGGGGGTATGAATAGAAAATTCTACCTAATTGTTATTTAAGAAACTTACTTTTCATTCTCAGACTAGTCACTTAATTTTGTTAATTATTTGTTTGCACACTAGTAACACAACTAAATGGAAGTTTAAAAAAGATGAGGATAGAGAAATGACACCGAGATTTTTCGTGGTTGACCAACTGCCTACGTCCATGTTCACGGTTTTTTCTCCCGGGAGATCCAACGTCTCTCAATGAGATTTCAGATCGATCTTCCGGCAGAGATCTACCAGCCTTACAAATTTAGATTGAACTTCACGGGCTCAAATCCACTGCCCTTCAGGTTGTTACAAGTTGAGTAGTCAAAATGACGACACTCTCTCAAAAGTCAAATCTCAAGTTAGAAGAGAGAGATGTGGAATAAAATGAGAATACAGAAAGTGATGCTTGCTGAGAATTGTGTGGAAAATAAATCAAATTCGCAAAAAGTTCTTCTCTTGGCTATGTTCTTCTATTTATACTTGCGTCTTTAATTGTTATCATCCAGAAGGCTCTTTGTTTCCGTTACAAAAAATGTGGACGTATTGTGAATAGTACGTACTAAAAAAAACTAGTCGTGAGCTCTGGAGTCGCTATCACTTATGGCGGACGACTCGATTGGTGCTGTTATTCAAATGACGACTTCATGATTCAGACGCTGTTTGATGTTATTTTGGACGAAGTCTTGATTCAGTGCGTATGCACTTTTGACTACTTCGTGGAATTAGTATCTGGTCTGCGTTTGTTTGCGGGTGATGTTCAACGTTGGACGAGGTGATTTCGGGACATTAAAAATTGGAAAGACGTTGATTTCGGTTGTAGTCAAAGTCTGGACGCATGTCGATTTCGGTGATGTTTCAAAGTCTGGTCGATTGCCAACTAGTTCACCATCGGTCGACATTGGATCTTAGTAGATGTCAGTCTGGTCGATGTAAGTTCCACAGGACAATACAACTGCCTGATTTCGTTGTTTTTCAGATGTCCCTTGTCATTTTGCAAACACCAGACTGGGGAGTACCCAACACTTAACCTAAAATCTTTAGAAAACACAATACCCTTTTTAAAAGGACATTCACAACAAGATGATACAGATATTAACATCTTCATCTCTAATAATTCATTTTATTAATTTATAATCATTAATTATAATCATCAAAAAAACAAAGTACTTAAACATATTTTAGCTGAACACGTTTGAGCTCGGATTTTGGGGGAAGTTGGTTCAGAATCCCTCCTATAACGGGAGGTGTTCGGGAGAAGAGAAACTCCACCAAAATCACTCGAGCTCTGTAAACCATGAGAAGATTTTTACTTACCTCAGTCTCTGCCGCGAAATCTCCTCCGATCGAGAAGGAACTCCTCGACTAAAAGCTCCGACGAAGCCCTGAACACTCCGTCGACGGACCCATCGGGAGTAAGTCTCTCTCTCTCTCTCTTTTCCGTTTTTCTTCTCTCTGTCGCGCCCGCCCTCTGTCTTGAGTCTCACTCTTTTCTCTGATCAGAAAAGCGAAGAGGAAAGAGGAAGGCAGTGGTCCAGTTTAAGGAAAAAAAAACTAAACTGGTCACTTAGACAACTAGACCGAATCGGGACTAGAACGGACCAAATTGACATGACAGTACTGGTCACCGACCGGCAATGTTCAATGACCCGACCCGGTATATTCACCAGAACTAGACCGAACCAAATTTTACCTGATTCAAAATCGGACCAACGAAGAGTAACCGGTAAGAAATTTGCTGCCCAAATTCTTCTGGAATTTGAAATAATTTAAATAGGATTTTAAATATTGATAGTTCGAATTAGACAGAAAAAAATTTCGGAACGTACGATGCAATCTAAATCGATCCAACCGATCGTATCCGACATAAGATTTCAACGGGAAGGAATTTCTGCTCAAATACCTGAACTTAGATTTATTAAGTAGGATTTAATATAAAAAATTTTTGTTTGGAGCAGGTCCTATTTTGGATTTTTTGAAAATATCCCGATAAACATTAAGCTCGGAAATCCAAGTAAGTAAAATACAATGTTTTACAACGTTTGGGCTCGGACTACATCAAATGATGATTACTTCCTTATTAACTATTTTATTTTATCAACGTTTTTTGATAGTGATTAAAAACCCCAATTTAAATCCCAATTTGAAACCCTAAAATTTACTTCCCAAATCGATTAAAGTGATATACATGAGAGAGAAGAAGAGAGAGAGGGAGGCGTGAAATTTTTGGTAAAGATAAGGCGAATAAGGGTTTACAAAATACAAAAAGGGCAGAGAGGGGCATAGTTGTGTTATCCCTAAAACCAACAACCTTAGCTTGTGCTTCTTATTTATTGTACAAAAAAATCTTGTCTGGTTTTTCAATCTTTTTTCTCGGTTTCAATCTATGCATACACCAGGTATAATACGGCTTCCTTATCTACTCCAGTTGTACGAATAAAGGAATGTTCTCTCTATCTTCTCTCGCTCATAGCATGCAATAAAAGTTAGCAATGATCAACAATAAACTAGTGCTCTTTTTACTTTGTCACTGTTTAATCTCTGTGTGAAACCAAATTTTTCAAGCGTCGTTGCCCAATCCATATATCTTTATTTTCATCTCGAGACCAATAAATCGTCATAGAGAGAGAGAGAAAGAGAAATGAGAGAGAGAGAGAGAGAGAGAGAGAGAGAGAGAGAGAGAGAGGTATTTTCCTGCTTCTTTCAAAAGATTGATGATGGGTTGTAGGGATTGCAGTGAGATAGAAAGCTCAAATCCACAGACGTCGCGTAAATGTCAAAGGTAACTCTCCAGTTCTTCATTGAGCACCTAACTCTTTGGGCAGTGGTATGTTTGATCTCATTCTTTAGTGATCAATATGTTTCAGACATTTTAGATCAACAAACACTAAATTTGCTTTCTTCTTTTTTTTGCTATAGTACTCATGGGTAAAATTTCATGTCCATCAAACAAATTCTTCTAATTGTAATGATGTTATATGACGTGGGTTATTCAACGCTCTTGGTTTATAAGCAAGCAAGAATAGATTACAATGGAAAACCCGTGGCTAGTTTGCGATGGAATCCAACGCGGAGCAACTCTTTGAGCTTGAGGAATTATCATCAGATGTGGGAACTCAATCACCCATGCCCAACAAATTCAAACAAATCACATGTCGCTCCGCCCCCGATTTTGGAAAGATTGAAGGGAAGAATGTGTTCTACTGGTTTCAAAATCAAAACGCAAGGGAACGACAGGACACGCTCCCGAGAAATCAAATATGTCTCGAGAGAAAAATATTGGACGGTTGAAGTTCCTATGAGAAGACAATGAACATAGGTGAAATTTCATTTTCAATTATTCTCAAACACTCGATCATGACTTCGATAATCCAAAAAGAAAAGTATCGCTTAGTAAAGTTATACACACCAGCAAATTTTGTAATGTCTTTTAGAATAAAATTATGATGACGATAATCTCTGCTTTATGAACCTAACAAACTTTAATATTCATGAAATCTACTAACAATTGAAACAACAGATTAATTATTTTATCAGAGAAAAAAGACGCAGAGGTGATGTTCACGAAGATTTCTGCACTAATTAGTGAAACTTAAAAGTTACGGGTCGGACGATTGCTCGTTTCGAGCTGTACAGTTCTTGTTAGTGCCTCGAATACCTAGGGAGTTGACAAACTATCGGTCAAAGGGGGCCAATATGGGGGCCTTTTTTATTTTAAAAAAATTTTTTGCCAGTTTTCTTTATTTTTTTTTGGGAGGTTTTTTGTCAACAGGGTTGAGCAGGAAAAAGACAAGAGTTTCAACAATGTGCAACGATGTGGTGGCCTCTCTAAAAAGCAAGCAATTTTTTTTTTGTTTTACACTCCCTAATCCGGTTGCATAATCATTTATCATCTTCAGCCTTTTTACCAGCCAAAAAAAAAAAGAGTTGTATTTTCTAATCAACTAAAAAACAAAACTCAAAAATTATCAACTAATATGTAACAAAGGAAACAGACAAACACTACCAAGAGGTTAAAAAAAAGACAACATAAAGAAAGGTTTGATGATAGGAAAAGTGGTAGCATGAAAAGCTGTCTAATTTGGTGCTGTAGCGAATGTTACGGATCTGAAAGGCCTGATCTTTAGTGCTGTTTATCACAGCTCTGCGTAAAATTATAGGGTAACTACAAAAATCATAGCTTTTAATATATTTACCATGGGATATATCACAAATGTTTAACGGAATAATGAAATTGGGTGGTTAAAAGTACATTATCGGACATGTGTATTAATCAAACTTGCAGAATGTTTATCATGTCGGACCCCCAGCGGACAAGATCAAACATTCCGGGTTTTCGACAGTGTAGTTAGGGTTTTTCAGTAAAGAAAAAACCGCATGGACATCAATGGACTCTGCTTTCTCTGGCCCAAACCATGCTCGATTGATCCCAGTTGATAAACACCTCGCTAAACCCTCTTTGAAACCAAGGGATAACTTCAGAGATAGTTTTTCAAGCAAGCATGTTGGGATAACGTGGAGAAATCCAAACATGTCTCCGCGCGTTCCCACTTCGGAGCGGCAGTGAGGTGGCCACGGAGTTAAGTCGCGGGAGTGCCCACCCACCTCTGGTATAACCTCCCTTCCTCTGCCAAACACACCAAAGAACCCGATCCCCCCCCGTGCCCCATCTCTCTCAGCGCGTCCTGTTCCTTTCGTTACCTCTTTTGCTTGATTTTCGTTCGTTATTAGGCCCAAACAACGGACTTTACCTTTATGAAAGTGAACTTCCCCCACCTCGTGGCAGCCCTCGGTAAGTGCCCTCTCATGGTCCATCTCGGGACGGTCCGATTCCCCCACATCTCACCTCCTCGCACTGGTCTTGGGCTTCTCCAGGGGACGCTTCTTTCTCCAAGGCACTATTCTCCCAGGCGCACAATTAGATACCGCTTGTTTTTTTTGGTTTTGTTTTTTGTTGGGTTGTTTGTTACATTTTGTTGTTTTTAAAAATCTTTTTCAACAAAATTAGAAACGGATGTCATGGCACTAGTGGCGGAGCCGCAACCCGATTAGCATGTAATTGTACGAGAAGTTCAGGCATTTCAAATATTTTATTGCGGGCTGCCTCAACGCCCTCTAAAGTCCCGCCGCCAGTTGGAAAAACTGTAAAAAACTACTATTTTGAACAGATAGAGGTCGATAGGATGGTCTAAGTAGGCAGACCAAATCTTTGGACTATTATTTTTGTTCGAGCAGAAAAACCTGGCTGCCTAGGACTGATTTTCGAGGGACCAAAGAAAGCTCTGGCCTGGTTTACTAAGTGGTGGCATTCGCAACCACAAACATAGTACACATGTTATACTAGTGGCTGATTATTTAATGCGGGAGGTGGTTTTTATAACTGAGTTCCAGAAATCAGTACTTCGAACAATGATGCAACGAGTCGGCATTCCACAAACCATTACAAGGATAATGGGACGGAGTCGAGCGAATCGAATACAGACAGTCGTTACAATTGGTGGCGTCTTTAGTCAATCCAACCACTTATTATTCCACCAATATGAGCAAGCAGAGGACTTGAACTTATAATAATAAACTATTCTAACTGAAAGGTTGAATAATACTATCTACCTGAATCTGGGTCTGCTGAGATCTTGAATTGTCCATTCCACTCGCTCAAGCTTAAATTCAGGAGTCATTTAAGATTTCCCATGAAGCCTGCAAGATATTGAAAGAGAAAGCACAATTTGAGCAAACGTCAATTAGAAGCGAAGTCATTTAATGCAGGCTTGAAAAAGCTAGGAGAGAATGAAATAGCTTTGACCAGCCCTCAGACATAGAATTACAACCCAAGGATCTTGTCCATTCGCATTGAAGTCATAAAAAAATCAAGGTAAATCGTATGTCCTGGGACACAAGTATATCATGTCATATTAACAAACAAAAAGCAGATAACCACAAGGGACTACATAATTCTTGCAAGAACACTTCAATCATTCTTCCTGTTTTACCAAACATACAAAGGACACCGTAGGAATAATACGCAAGGAAAGAAAAGAAAACATGTTAATAGGAATGAAAAAAAAAGGTCGTACGAGATCATTGGATCAATCGTATAGTCCCATGTTCCCTATTTCCACCAGAGATTCTACCATTTCCTGTTCAATCGTTTTTAATCAGCATAAGAATTTTACCCCGTGGTTAGAATGCAATACTAAATTCGCCAACTTACAGTATGGTACCGGGGCTTGGCGAAGCTGTCTGGTTCGAAAAGAAAACTATTCATAAGTAGAGATTCCAACTGGAGAAAACAGGAACAGGAACCCATTAAAGATCAATTTAAGATATCATCTAACTATCCTTTTCCTTAAATTTCAACTCCAACACCATATAGAAGAACTTATCGCACAATCAACATTTGCGTTGAAAAACAGAAAAAAATCCAGGTATACAGAAAAACATAAAGAAAGTACTGGAGTGACATACCTCAATCTGGCGCCGGCTTGGTGGTTTTGAGTAGTTGACTTGCCAACCCAATCCACTGAAACGGTATGTCATAAAAGAAGACCTGAAACAGTTTATGATATGAATATCCCAAAACATTCAAGGAATGGTCTCACATGCTTAAACAGAATTATCCGGTATGAATTGTCACCGTGGGGTAATGTGTTTCCAGAAGCATCTAGTCGAGCCAACCTTTCTTGTAAAAAGTTTGTCGTAACTAAACACATGGTAAAATAACATGAAAAATGGTAACTCCCACAATCACTTGTCCTAAGTGCCTGTACTTTGAAAGAGGCTCCACAAGTTTTCAATGGTTCTCCGAGTACAAAATACAAATGAGTATGACCGTTTGTTATCCCAGTCGTCTTTTAGTTTTGATAACAATAAAGAAAAGATATAATTTAATGCTTTCTCTGCAACATATTGATACTATATAGCTTACATTACGATCATTGTTACCCAAAAAAGCAAATTAATTAACTAGCTATGTAGGCAAGATCAATCTCTGGCGCCCTTACTGACAATGTATATGTGAGGAAATAAACCAAAGTATGTATATCATCTGTAGGCTCGCGGTTGGAGATGATGTAATTTTATTTTCAGAATTATATTGGTAACAGGGCAAGGCTACTAGGTTGTCCAATGAAATTAATTATAATCACTCGTCATGTATTTAAGGGTAGGAGCCTTTGGAGAGACCCCATGAAAAATTCATCTCTTTACTGGTTAGCTATTGTTGTCAATGCATAAATTGTTCATAACTATGACTGTCCATGTTGTTGACAATAAAGAAAGAAAAGTGTTTGGGAATTGGGAAGTGGGGTGGAGGGTAGATTGTGGATGAGGCAGTGTTCAACGTGAGAGAATCGACGGCTTATAGATTCATGCAATCGGTTCTGCCAACTACTTATATGAAAGTAGAGGTATGCTTGGTTGACTATTTCTGAAGATACATAGACCATATGTTGAAATAATATCGCTCTGAATCTCTATGGGAAATTGATGATGGAAATTGAATCGAATGGCAAGAAGGATAATGATTTTGGGATTCATTACCTGGATATTATGGTGAGATATATAAGCAATAGAAAAGCTAGTGGTCAAGGAAGTGTGACGGACACCTGAGACATCGCTGATAGATTGAGAGCGGATGAGTTGGGTGGACACCCCAATCAGTACAATTTACTAAGTTTACCGTTTGGACAGAGGAACGGTAAGGAAAAAAACTGATTAGGTGCACTGTCTTGTTGCCCATCTTTGTTTTTCAATCCACAGATGTTCTAAAGAATGCTAGAAGGAGTGAAGAGTTAGACTTTATACCAACGACCTTGAGGACAGATATTCAAAGGAGTTGTTTAGCGTAAGGAAAGAGAAGAAATTGTACAGAAGAAAGTATAATCAGGAGCCCACGTTAGACTATCAACAAACAGGTAATTTAGAAATGTTGTAATTGTGTGATATGGCAGTCAGCGGTGCGCCAGCATTTCGCAAGTCGTGGTGCAGCACGTTGTGGGAGATGTGTTGGGTGAGGAGATGAGGGACTATAAATTTCAGAGCCAGGAAGGTAGAGCCACCTTTGGATGATCTGGGGACTTGCATATAGAAGTTGTTTCTATTGAGGATTGGAAACCGAGTCCGGCGGCTAGTGCGAGACTTATGGACAGAATAGATTCAGCAAACCTCCCTCTAGAGAATGGATTTGACTATGAGCTACTACACATAAGATTTATGTATTATAGGCCCTTTGAGATGAGGATTGAGATCGCTATCTATCTAAAACCCAAAGATGGCTCCCAAAAATATTATCCCATCTTCATGTTGAAGTCTTAACTAAGGTATAGCTTTTGTTCCATACATTTGGAAAATGGTAACGAAAATCAAAATATAATCCTTTAGACAAAAAAAATAAAAAAAAAAACTACCTAGACAACAGAATCTAATTCAACGTTTACGTGTTAGTTAGATAATTATCTTAGAGAAAGTTATTGGACTTGGATACTAGCCATAGAGGTTGAAAACTTACCGTGATTACGAAGGTGGATGCGTGAAGGAAAGCATGAGTGGGACTTCCATATTAGGAGTGCCAATTGACGCGTAACGATGAGATGCTAGGGGGGGATGAAAAGTATAGGATAATGTAATGATCACAAGTGCTTGTGCTCAAATCCGCTCTGTTTCGCACCAAACTGGCCGTGAATTCTTAGCCCTTTGAAGGTAATCCACAGCTCGTAAGGGTATGTGTTTAGTGCAGGATCCAAAACAACAGCTCGTTAAAAACCAAGGTACTCCCTGCATATTCTAAACTTTAGCCGTTAAACGAAATTCGAGAAATAAAGACTTCTCTTATTTCTCTAAATTCATCCTTAATCTCTCCCAGAAAATGTATCAATTATTGCAAACATCTACTAAATGTGAAACCAAATGAAAAATACTAACATATAGAGATTTATTAAAAGAACATAACTTTAGTTCCATGATATACAAGAACGGAGCACCAATTGCAAGCTGCTTGAAAACAAGAACATGACTAGGTAGAGCCGCTATTGGGAAAACAGTAAGCATGAATAGTTTAGTCGAGAAAAGGCTCCAAGATGATCCATTCATCGGCTTCAGATCATGTCCAGCCAAAAAAGTGAACAAAACAAGGAATCACAATAATAGAGATTTGCCAACTGAACCTGCTGGAGGGCAATCTCCTATATCACTAACGTGTATAGAAACTGGACAATGTTGATAACATCAATACGATCTCATCCGGGTCTAGCATCAATGTAGAGAATTTCAATTCGATTATGGCCAAAAAGAAAAAGGAAAACGCAGCTAAACTATGAAGTGCAATTGTAACACAATCACCAAAAAATCAGGGCTATCATCCATAATTAGCACATTTCCACAGATTCCTTCATAAACAATCATCAAATGACAGAGTTTTGCACCTAGTTTCACAGAAAACGAAGACGTAACACATGCAATCGAGATAAGTGGTCCCAAACAAACAGGAAACCAGCTATCATCGTCACCATTAAGACCAAGGGCCCAAGCATCGATTCCCATGAAGTGGGAATACAACAACCAGAAGCTGGAAAAAAGAGCTTGTCAGAGGAGGACTCGGGATGGGAAAGAAATCGAAATTTCAGAGAAGTTTTTGGGTTTCCGAGAAAAATTCTTTGTTGCGTGTAGACCCAGTATGTGCGAGGGTGGTTCCTGTCTCTCTCCTCCTATACCACCCTGTTCCTGTCGCTCAAGCACTGCCCCATGATAATGACTCCCCTAATAAGAAGGTATTTTGCGCATCAAGTCGCATTTGCTCAAAAGTCTGTAGGGAGTATTATCTAAGGGCTTCAATCTTTATTGGGTTGAATGAAACATGGTAGTAATTGCCGACAATTTGCAAATTATTTTATTGTATTTCTAAACAAACTATGTATACTGCACGAGTGTTGGAATAATTTTGGCAAAGATTACTTTTGGTTAATAGCTTTGGAATAATATATTATTTGGGCATATATATATTCATCATATATTTTGGAGTAATATTTGGCAGCATATTTCGTCAATTCAAATGTGAGTTGCGGAAAAGGAATGGAACAAAACATGGGTCATATCCCTATTATGTGGGATACTTTACTAAAGCGTCTTCAAAAGTGCACTGCGCTAAATTTGTGTGGCAGTGAATTTCGGATCCTTGCGATTAGTGGATACTATTATTGAATGAATAAGTCTGTTTAAGACATATATGTAGAGAGAAAACAGAGCCGCACCGCACTTTATATAAGTCTTTTTTATCTTTGTATGTAAAAGGTGCCGACGACCTTATTCTGGAGTGTGGATTTCTCTATTTCTATGGGCGTTTTTATTCTTCTACCCACGTTGTCTGTGTGGGTGAATGTGATTAATGCTTCAGTCTTATTAAAGATGGTTTTGTGGAATGCTGTTCTGGGTGATCTATCCTAAGATATTGTCAAGCGTCAAGACAGTGTATAGGAGTTTATCTGTGAACTCATTATTATCCAGTCTGAGATAGAGAACTGCATTGGAACTGGGAGGAGTTCTATTATTGACAAGGGAGCTTGTAGGTCTTGATCGTGGGCCGAGGGGATCTTGATAACACTGGGTTTCGGGGGAACCTACAAAAGGGGAATCTGTGTTATCAGATAGGGAGAGATCGTTCAAAGTCGAGGTTGGGAGCCGCAAAAAAAGTTGAACTTGGGAGGTTGAAGAGGAAGCGGCATCAAGATCAAGAGGGAGTATTATTTGTTTAGTCGAGTGGTCTTGGAACCCCACATTTTTTGAACTTGTGAAAGGTTTTCATATCTGGGCGTGGCCCCGCAGATGTAGGCTGATTGCGACCTGCGTTAACAACATCCTGGTGTGTAAATTTCCGCATTCTTTAATATTGTCCTATATCGATTTATTCGGTGTCACACGAAGTGTTACAACCTTTATAACATTCAGGTCATAACTTGATTTTCATAGTGTGGCTTCAGAGAGGATTAGTAGCGGGCTTAGGCGAGATCGTAGGACTGATCTGGTTTTTGATAAGATGGACTCTAGGAAAGAAGAGGTCAACACGGCGTCACCCTTGCTAAATGGAACAATATGCTTATGGAAAGCTCGAATGAAAGCGTTTATAAGGATGTGGATGAAAAAGCCTGGAATATTATAACAGGTTGGGGACCCACAAGGATCTAAGCAAGAAGGAGTCACAACTATAAAACATGAAGAAAGTGGTAAGTCACTGAAAGTCTAGCAAAATAGTAACCAAAGGTCTAATGCTATCGTTAATGGTGTGGATCCTACTCAATCTCATGACTATCTATAACATGGGAGTCTGAAAAAGGCTTGGGATATTATTCAGACGGACTTATGAAGGTACTCAGCAGTAAAGTTATCAAAAAGCAGTTTTTAACAACGAAATTGAGACTTGAAGTGCTATGCATGATGATGAAAAATTTACCGGTTAATGACAAGACTCGGTGACATTGCTAATGAAGCTTTGTGTGCTCTTGGTGAAAACTATTCTGAAGAGAAACTTGTGAGAAAGACTCTAAGATCTTGCCCAACGCTTGTTATAAAGTACAGCAATTGAAGAAGCAAAAGATAGCACCAAAATGCAAATTAGAGGAGCGGAGGGTTCTCTTCGAACATTTGAGTGAATTTCGAATGTAAATGTGGCAACAGAGACGGTGAAAGACTGGTCTTTAAAGCAGCGAGCAGAATTTGAAAGAATTTAATGAAGATGATCTTGGAAGGAATCTGTATGTCCGTTATCAAGAAATTCAGCAATAAATGTTGAAGAAATTGGGTAGAAAATAATCTGGTGTCAGACAAAATGTCACTAACACCAAGATGACCTCTACAAGTTATAAGAAGGTCCAAAGACGCAAATCAACCTTCAGATAAAGTATGATAACAGGGAACTATAATGTAGAGGGAATGTGATGGTGGTGACATATTAGCTGAATGTGCAAATACATTGAAGAAGAAAAAAGACCTCTCTCACCCACAACATGGAGTGCGAGTGCTTCAGAAAAAGTAGATGAAATCTCAAACCGAAATATGGCGCTGGTGCTAAAGCTAAAACCTACAAGTCTGATAGCGTCACTCAAAGTCTCTGACAGTAGGATCTGAATTAGCGATGATGATACTAAAAGAAGATCTGATCAATGACATAAGAAGTTTATGAATAAAAACTGACAGAATTGGTTGCAATAAATAAAATAATTTCGAAGACAGATTGGAAGTCTGAAAAACGAAAATGGAAGCCTCCAAGATTTATGGTACTGAGTTGATAGTTAAACTGAAATCAAGTCAGAATGAGGTAGAACGGCTGTCAAATGATCTGAATCACATGAAGAAAAATGTCAGATGCTAAACTCAGGTTCTTCTACTCTTGATGAAATTCTGATGGCAGGAGATCATATGAAGATACCTCTGGGATTGGTTACAAAGGAGAATGCTCAATGTCACAGAAAGTGTCAACATCGATGCTAAAAATAAAGGGAAGAAAGCTGCAATATCCATCAACAAAACTGAACAGAAATCTAACTCTAAAGACAGTCATCAGAAGAAGTCCAATCTTCATGTTTCTAAGGTCAAAGGTAACAAATTTATTCCTATTTGCCATTATTGTTTTCGTCAAGGTCATATTCGTCCTCGGTGCTTTGTTTATCTTGATGACTTGAGAAAAGGAACTGCTAGATATACCTCTTCATACAGATTTCCAAACAGAAATGGATAAAGAAAGCAGTAGTTAAGTGCAATGTTACTCATACGTCTCTAAAAGCAACATCTGTTGAGCATGGTACTTTGATAGTGGATGTTCTAGACATATGACAGGTGAAAAACGATTCTTAAAGAATATCACATCAGGAGGTTTGGGAAAAGTAACTTTTGGAAACGGCGTCACTGAAAATGTCATTGGAAAGGGAACACTAGGAGTTCCAGGACTGCCTTCTCTGGAAAATGTTCTTCTTGTAAAGGGATTGAAATCAAATCTTATCAGCATAAGTCAGTTGTGTGATCAAGATCTGAAGGTGCATTTCACTCGCAACAAATGTGTTGTCTCGAATCATACAAATAAATGCATCTCGAAGGAATAAGGTCTTCTGATAATTGTTATCTCATTTCATCACTGTCTACATGCAACTAAGGTCAGCTCTGGGCCTTTGCATTCTCTGAAGAAAGACTTGTGAGTGTTGTTTATTTTTTTGCATTCGTACAAAAAAAAACAAAAAAAAAAAAACAAAAAAAAGGCAATTCTTTGCTATTCTTGCTCTTCACCGTTTTGCATGACACATGTGATTTTCTATGAAGATTTCGTTTCCTTTTGTGAAAAACTTGAGTTATTTCTCAATTTGTGGAAGGATTTATGGTTTATTTCCATAATGTTTATGAACTTTTGGTGGAATTTCTGCAAATATGGGAGATACAATATATTGATGGGATTCTGGAAGTTAATTGTGGATATATCTTTGGGTTTATTTCCGAAATGGTCACATCTCCTGAACATGTTACACCAAATGTCACTACAGAAGATTCTGCTACCCTTGATCAATCTGGTTAGACGTTTGTTTGTCATTTCTATGAGACTTCTTTCAGTATTTCTCTCTTGCTGGATGCTATCACATGCTTGCTTGACATTGGCGGTTCCTGTTGTCTTTTTATGGCAAAAAGGGGGAGTAGTTTGGAGATTGATTACTTTATGATGCTGTGGAAATCTCCTATATTTTAACTGTTGTGGTTATCTCCTATATTGGTGCTACTATTTGAAATGACTTTATATTGATCGGATTGTGTCAAGAATTTCTCATTCAGGGGGAGTTTCGAATTCTCTCTCCTTCAGGGGGAGTTATGTTTTGCCAAAAAATGCCAAAGGGGGAGATTGTTAATGCAACGATGTGTTGGCATTATATTTTTGGCAAAAGATTATTTTGGTTATATATCTTTTTAGAAATTATATTCTTTTGGAATATATATTATTCTATTCTTCTATTTTGGAGATAATATTTGGCAGAATATTTCGTCAATTCAAATGTGATTTGCTGGAAAAGGAATCGTAACAAACATGTTCATATCCCTAATTATTTGGGATACTTTACTAAAGCGTCATTCAAAGTGTCACTGCACCTAAATTTGTGTGGCAGTGAATTTCGGATCCTTTGCTGATTTCGTGGGATATTATTATTTGAATGAATAGTCTGTTTCAAGAATATATTGTAGAGAGAAACAGAGCCGCACCTGCACTTAATATAAAGTCTTCTCTTGTATGTTAAAGGTGCCGACGCCATTATTCTTGAGTGTGGAATTTCTCTATTTATCTGGGCGTTTTTATTCTTCACCCACGTTTCTGTGTGGTGAATGTGATAATTGATTCAGTCTTATTAAAGACTGGTTGTTGAAGCCTGTTCTGGGTGATCCTATCCTAAGATATTGTCAAGCGTCACAGACAGTGTCATAGGAGTTTATTCTTGTGAACTTCATTATTATCCAGTCTTGAGAAGAGACTGCCTTGGAACTCTGGAGGAGTTCTATTTATTGACAAGGGAAGCTTGTCGTTCTTGATCGTGGGCGAGGGGATCTTGCCATAACACGGGTTTAGGGAGGAACCAACAACAAGGGATCTTGTTGTTATCTAGATCTCGGGAGAGATCGTTTCAAAGTCGAGGGGAGCTCGCAAAACAGTTTCACTTGTGAAGGTTGAAGGAAGCGGCATCAAAGATAAGAGGGAGTCTTATTTTGTTTTAGTCCGAGTGTCTTGTAACCTTTTTTGAACTTGTGAAATGTTTTTCATATCTGGGCGTGGCCCTGCAGATGTAGTCTGATTGCCGAACTGCGTTAACAACCTCCTGTGTCGTTAATTTCCGCATTTTTAATATTGTCCTATATCGTATTTATATCCGGTGTCACACGAAGTGTACAACACTTTATAACATCGGGTCACTAACCTTGATCTTTCACATACATTAGTTATGCATTGAAAAAAGTGGTAGGTATTGAATTTGCTTGGCCTGTGAGCGAGATTAATGTATGGTTTGCACGTACAATAGTCGAGTATGCGTTTGGGCAGTACATGACCATGTTAGAAGGCAGTTTATGATTTCACTTTATTTAGTTCTCTTTTCCTTTGAGTGATTTTCATTGCTTTTGAGATTCTTTGTATAACTTTATCATTATGTTTACTTTCTGCGTAGACTATTTTATTTTTGAATATTATGATATTATTAATGGACTGATGTTTTCAGCTCTAAATTTAGATATTGCTTTCTGATAAATTATTTGGTTATTTAAATATTCTTCAGCAAACTATTTAATCTATTTATGATATGACGGTCAAATCTTTCCAAGGGTCGGATCGTTTCCCATCGTGACCCCTTTTTCAGGTCGTGACACGTACTTTGCATTATTTCTCAATTATTCTTGTACCTGAGTTGCATCTTTGTCAAGATTTCTCGCGCGGGATAATTGAATTTTTCATGTTATAATCACACTTTATTTTATATATATATATAGCTCATTGTAATGTTTTTTATATCGGTTCCGTGATTACACTGCATGGTTGCTATATAATTAAGGGTAAGCGCGGTCCGAGTCGGTCCGGTTTCAAACCGGGATCGAAATCGGACCGAATCTTTAGAGATTTTTATCCCAGAACCAGCATTGAGAGGGACCGGTACCAGACCTAAAATTTTGGTCCGGTCCTGGTTCTTCCCACCAAAAATCTGAATTTTTTTTTTTAAAGCGATAAATTTTTAACATACAAACTATCTAAAATAAATTCAACTATCTAACATACAAACTAAATCAACTATTTAACACTAAAATGAAATCTAAGAAATAAAATTTAACATCCAAAATAAATCCAACTACTTAACATACAAACTAAATCCAACTATCCAACATGAAAATAAAATCTAATAAACAAAATTCATCATCCAAAATAAATTCGACTATTTAACATACAAACTAAATCCAATTTATCCAACTAACTTATCAATTTCATTCCAACTTCAAAACAATCAATTCCAAACCATTAGAGATAAACATTAAAATGAAATCAATAATTGCAACCATATCAAGTCATCGATGTGTCATCTTCTATAAAATTTTCATTGGTAAGGTCAATGGAATTTGCAAAATGCAAAATATTGAGGCTTAGTTTAAACACTGGAGATAAACATGTAAAATAAATAAATATTAGAATGTTCGAACCTTTTTTTGTAGTTGTGATAGTATTATCTTTGAAATCATTATCAATGTTTGTAGAAATTTTAAAAAAATTAAATGTTTTGAGCCAACTTTGGGAGCATATAAGAGTTTGTTGTGAAAATTAGTTCGTAAGTGTACGAGTCGCAACAAGTAATACAGTGACAAAGAGAGTGTCAAACCCACGAGGACTTGTTAATTAAAAATCAAAATAATTAATCTTAATTCTAAATTGAACACTTGTTTTTATGGGTTTCAAGAATTGAAAGTAAAATAAACAATTAAAATAATTATAAATAAACTAAGATAAAATAGTGCAACAAATAAAATAGGATTAAATCAAATTGATAAAAGCCTAGGTACTACGATTTCACCAAGACAATATTTATTTCAATCCTTTGCAATTATATTCATAAATATTCTTCCTATGTTGATGATCGATTTCACTAAATTCTAGTACAATCTCTCTCGAGCATTGCATAGTTTATCTGATTAATGGGTTATCACTTCTCAGTCTCAAATCCTACATTAATCAAATACAAATAAACCAAGAAATCACAGTGATCACACCAATACCGTAACTATCTCTAGCCTACGTATATTCATGACATTAATTTCAGTACTCGGATATTTATCACCTCTCGGTCTCAAAACATCCCAAACATTAAGTAAAGATTGGCCAGAAATTTACAGGCTTTAAGAACAGAAATTAAATGTGCCAACAGTTGTGGAAGAAATACTCAATAAATATAATCAAACGAAGGAATGTAAAATAAACATAGTCTGGCTACATCGTAGCCCTATAAGAAAGAGTTTAGTTCATGCTAAAAGAAAAATAAACAATAATATCGAAGTAATGGATAATTAAATAGTAGAAATAAAAAGGAAGAATAAACTATGAAAATAGCTGATCGCCTCCAGAATCGCCTCTTTGCTGAAAGCTCTCCTTCTGCTGCTCTTTGTCGCCGCCTAGTCGAATCCAAAATTGCCGAACGCCCTTTCTTTAGGTCTGCTAGGTTTTTAATGTTTTCTTTCAACTCGATTAATGGTGGAGATTAAGTCTATCTTCAGGTGAACGGCTCGGATTAAAAAAAATCATCTTTCCAAATTTGTAAATTGATAGGCGATCGATCGCTGGCATGTATAGTGATCGATCGCTGCTTTTCCTTGCATGTATGGCGATCGATAGCTGGCAAGTATAGCAATCGATCACCTTTTATTCTGTTTCCAAAATCCGTGGTCTTCAGCGATCAATCGCAAGATAGTGTGGCGATCGATCGCTGCTTGTCCCCTGCCTTCTACTGGTTCTCGTTTTCTTCTGCTTAGTCTTTTCAGCTTCTATTTGTTTCTTCTTTCCTTTTCTCTTCAACTTCTTTCGTTATAGCTACGTCCTGTTCTAAATTAATTATTTGCATACTTTCACAAAATTAATCAAATTCTTTCACATACTTGAGAAAAACTTATCAAATCAAGTGTAAAAAGTATAAATAAGTGTATAAAATACACACTTATCAAGTTTCAACACTTTGGGGGGTTAGAAAACTGTGAAAGTCATCAAGAACACGATCACCACACTAAAAGCAGATTCTGATGCCACTGTTGAAATTAGAATGATCAATATATCTTTCGTAGTTGCACTCAAAACTCAATACTTATCGGCGTTCCTCTTCCACTAAAATAATATGTCAGAACTGTCTGAAAAATTCTCTAACTTCTCAGACAAAGATAGATCAATCTCTGACATATTAGTTTCATCACTTCTCTCAGAAGAATTGTCAGACCCACAAAACATAAAGTACACTGTAGTTGAACGAACTTGAGTTAAAGAATTTATTGACTTTAGAGACATTTGTTGACTATTACTGCTATTTGGAGTCTGGTCTTCATTGATTGTATCACTTTTATATTCGGTATACAACTTTTCAATTACATCATTTACCTGCTTTGTGTATTGTGCAGCTCTTTTACTGCCAAATAAAATAACTAAACAATGCCGTAAAAATTTTATTTTACAACTTGGATAAAAAACAATAGCAACATATACAAGCATGCTTATTTTTTCAAAAGATGCTCAATATTTATCAAACTTATTTTGCATCTCGTTGGTCATTCTTCTTAGCATTAAATTATCATTGTTACCATATATTTCAATAGCAATCTTTAAATTACAAATTTCATCTACTTACGTATTCGATGTAATATGCAGAGAAGCAGAAACATTAAGTGTCATATTATAAAATATCTCTAAGAATTTTATGTATTCTCGAATACATGACCAATTTTCAGATGTGGATAAACCTTGCACTCCCATTTCATGCAAGAAAGATGTATCATTCTCTACTAATTTTTCAAAAGCTCTTTCATACTTCTTAGCGCTTGCCAACATCAAATACGTAGAATTCCAACGAGTAGGAACGTTGAGCGACAAATTACTTTTACAAGTAATTTTAACCGCATCAACGCAAGCTTTGAACTGTTGCAATCTTCGCGGAGAAGAATTTACGAACTTAACAACTGTTCGTACCCTCGCAATGGACTCATGATGTTCTTTCAAACCATCAGAAATGATCAAATTGAGGACATGTGCAAAACATCTTACGTGCATATGATCGCCATTTAAAATCAACCCCTTCCAATCCTAAATGTTACATTCACTTCACTAAGGAGGGAAGATTGTAACATTTAGGATTTCAAAATTCTAAATTCAAATTGAAATCTCCAAATTAATTCAAAAATCAAAATCTAATCTACTATTTGAATCCTAAAATCTCTAAGATACACATTGATATTGATTCTAATCAGCAATTGGATGAATTTAGACTGAAAATCGTCTAAATTCAGATGAACATTGGATTTACACCACCCTAATAACTAACAAACAGAGAACATCTCTAGAAATCCGATTGGGGATTAGATTTACCAGCTACAAATCCGTTTTGTAAGATCGTGATTGTCTGAGAGGGGGGGTATGAATTAGAAATTCTCACCTAATTGTTTATTTAGAAACTTAATTTTCTCTATCAGACTAGTCACTTAATTTTGTTAATTTATTTGTTTGCACTAATAGTAAACACAAATAAAATGGAAGTAAAAAGCTGAGATAGAGAAATTGACACCGAGAGTTTTTTCGTGGTTCGACCAAACTTGCCTACGTCCATGCTTCAAGGTTTTTCTCCCTTGAAGATCCTTAACTTCTCCTCAATGAGATTTCCAGATCGATCTTCACGGGCATCGATCTACAGCCTTACAACTTTAGATTGAACTTCACGGGCGTCAATCCACTGCCTTCAGGTTTTTACAAGTTTGAGTAGTACAAAACTGGACTACACTCTCTCAAAAGTCAAATCTCAAGTTTAGAAGCAGAGAGATGTGGAATATAAATGAGTAATACAGGAAAGTGAGCTTGCGAGAATTGTGTGGAAGAATAAATCAAATTCGCAAAAAGTTCTTCTCTTGAGCTATAGTTCTTCTATTTATACTTGCGTCTGTAATCTGTTCTTCATCCAGAAGGCTCTTTGTTTCCGTACAAAAAATGTGACCGTTGTGAATAGTCCGTACTCAAAAAAACTAGTCGTTGAGCTCTGGAGTCGCTATCACTTATGGCGGAAGACTTCGATTGATGTTATTCAATTGGACGACTTCATGATTCAGACGATGTTGTATATTTGGACGAAGTCTTGATTCAGTTGCTGTTATTCACTTTGACTACTTCGTGATTTAGTATCTGGTCGTCGTTGTTTTCGGTTGATGTTCAACGTCTGGACGATGTTGATTTCGGTTGACATTCAAAATCTGGACGACGTTGATTTCGGTTGATATTCAAAGTCTGGACGATGTCGATTTCGGTTGATGTTCAAAGTCTGGTCGATGCAACTTAGTTCCACCATCGGTCGACATTGATCTTAGTAGATGTCAGTCTGGTCGATGTAATTTCCACAGACAACTACAACTGCCTTGATTCGGTCGATGTCCCTTTGTCATTTTGCAAACACCAGACTTGACTACCAACACTTAACCAAAATCTTTAGAAAACACAATACCCTTTTTAAAGGACATTCACAAACAGATACTACAGATCTTAACATCTTTCATCTCTAATAATCATTTTTTATTTAATTATATCATATTAATTATAATCATCAAAAAACAAAGTTACTTAAACATATTTTAAGCTAACACGTTTGAGCTCGGATTTTGGGGGAAGTTGGTTCAGAATCCCTCCTATAAATGGAGGTGTTCGGGAGAAGAGAAACTCACACCAAAATCACTCGAGCTCTGTAAACCAGAGAAGATTTTTACTTACCTCAGTCTCTGACGCGGAAAATCTCCTCCGACGAGAAGGAACTCCTCGACTAAAAGCTCCGACGAAGCCCCTTGACCTCCGTCGACGACCCATCGGAGTAAGTCTCTCTCTCTCTCTCTCTTTCCGTTTTCTTCTCTCTGTCGCGCCCTCCCTCTGTCTCTGATTCTCCCTCTTTTCTCTGGACAGAAACGCGAAGAGGAAGGCAGTGGTTCAGTTTTAAGGAAAAACTAAACTGGTTCACTTAGACAATCTAGACCGAATCGGACTAGCAGTGAACCAAATTGACCCGACCCGTACTGTTCACCGAACCGGCACTGTTCACTGACCCGACCCGGTACTATTCACCCGAACTAGACCCGAACCAAATTTCTACCTGATTCAAATCGGACCAATCGAAGATTTAACCGGTAAGAAATTTCTGCCCAAATTCTTCTGAAGTTGAAATAATTTAAATAGGATTTTAATATTGATATTCGAATTAGACAGGAAAAATTTCGGAACTGTCCGATTCAATCTAAATCGATCCAACCGATCCGATCCGACCTAAGATTTCAACGTAAGGAATTTCTGCTCAAATTACCTTGAAATTAGATTTATTAAGTAGGATTTTAATATAAAAAATTTTATTTGAGCAGGTTCCTATTTTGGATTTTTTGAAATATCCCGATAAACATTAATTGCTCGGAATCCAAGTAAGTGTAAATACAATGTTTTACAACGTTTTGGCTACGGCCCTACATCACATGATAGATTACTTTCCTTATAACTATTTTATTTTATCACACGTTTTTTGATAGTTGATGTAACAACCTCAATTTTAAAATTCCCAATTTGAAACCCTAAAATTTATTCCCAAATCGATTTAAGTTATATCTTGAGCGAAAAAAAAAACCTTAATTAAAAATTTTAATTGAATTCATTAAATGTGCGGAAACTTTAATCAAAATTTAAAACATTAAATAAAATTGTCAAAAATTCGAAATAATTGCATAATTAAATAATTCATAAAACTTTAATTTCAAAATTTAACACATGTTCTTCGGAGTTTTAATTTTTAAAATAACATTTAAAATACTTAAAACTCAAATACTTTAAATTCATTTATTAGGAAATTCACAGTCTTTTTCTGTATGCTTGCTTGCCCCTGGAAATTTTTTGATTTCAGCCAGTTCTTCCTCAGATAGAAACTCACCTACATCATAAAATTATATAACTATGAGTTTAACTCACTAAGTGAAAATACGTGCAAGTGTCAAAATTACATTTAACTTTTACCGAATCCTGATTACAGACTGGTTGGAATTCATTTCCCAACCTTATACTTAGTCATCTCATTGTCGTTCAAGCGTAGTCAAACAGACGGGTTGGAACTCTTTTCTCGATCTTATGCTTTAGCCATTGTATTCATATACATACTAAATGTCCTACTAATTTTATCTTCATACTATCTTATGTCAATGCCTAAACATGCAAACTCATTTATCAAAAACGGATAACAAAATAATTGTAAGAAAATAATATACGTTTTATGATGTAGGGACATAGCCAAAATATTGAAAACATAGTATTTTTCACTTACCTGAATTCCAAGCGAAAGGGTTATCAGTATTTTCTGAAATTCTAAATAATTTCTTGCCTAAAAAATATTTGGGTATTAAAATCCTACTTAAATAAATCTAATTATACACTAATTTAGGCAGAATTTCCTTACTAGTAAAATTTTAGATCAGTTCGGGTCAAAATTCGAGTCGAGTCAAAATTCGTGTTGCTGGCCTGTTCGGTTTGTGCTATTCTGATTTGGTTCGGTTCAAGTTAAGTAAACCAGTTCGGTTCAGGCCAAATGAACCGGTTCAGTGTTTTAAAAAAAAACTGAACCCTTTCTTCTCTGTTTCCCTTCTTCTTCGCGCGAACAGAGAACACAGAGAGAGCGAGAGAGTTTTGCCGAGCGGGAGAGAACGAGAGGGAGGGAGTGAGGCCGAGAGAGAGGGAGGTCGGAGGTCAGAGATCGGCTGACGAGAGTTCGGCTAGGTGAGCGCCGAACGCCGAGTGAGGTTCGGCCGAGGAGGGTTTCGTCGGAGAAGAGTTCGGCCGAAGTTCAGAATGGCGATTTTCGGCGAGGTGAGCTCAGATTTTTGGTGTGATTTATCCCTCACCGAGCTACCCAATTTATAAGGGAAGCTTTTTCAATTTTTCATGTTTCTTCCTCTATTAATTATCAATTTTCGTCTGCCAATTTAGGGTTTGTCAAATTTTTCGGGCTAGAAAGAAGTTCTTCCTTCTTTTTATTCAAAATTGGTTGATGCACATGTTTCTTATGTTATAGTTGAGCACACATGTTAGAATATCGACATAGAATTGTTTAAAAGATAAAATGGTTAGGACATTTGCATGTGTATGAAAATGATGGAATTGACGGAATCTACGTGATAGCAAAAGTCTGAACGACAGTGAGATGGTGAGCTTGAACGTTAAAAGTAAAAGTAAAAGTAAAAAATGACGAAGTCTGAACGACAATGAGATGGCTAAGTCTTAAAAGAATGTTGAGTTTTTCAACCAAAATGTAACAGTTAACAGGATTTGGTAAAAGTAAAAGTAAAAGTTTTGTAACTTGCACGTATTTTCGCTTACTGAGTTATCTCATAGTTTTTTATTTGTGATGTAGGTGAATTTTTATATGAGGAAGAACTAGCTGCGATTGAGAACCCTCCAATGGCAAGCGAGCATACAGAAGAAGAAAATATTGTTGAGTTTGAAGAAAATAATTTAAATTAGTATGTTTTAGTTTTTCAAACAATATTTAAAGTTTTATTTCAATTTAAGATTTTGAATAAATTATGTTGAATTTGATTGTTAAATAAAGTTTTATAAAATTGTTTTAAATATGCAATTATTTCAAGTTTCCGACCAATTTATTTATACTCTGATAAAACTTTCACGCATTTAAGAGTTTCCAGTTATTATTATGTTTTGAATATCATGAAAATAAGATTTTAACGCTCGATTTTAAATTAATTTTGGGAAAAATTTTAGGGTTTTGAAAATTAGGGTTTAAAATTTGAGATTTTTAAATTGGGGCGTTACAGTAAACCTTTAGCTTCAAGTCTTGAAGGTCTTGTTCCCGAACCGGTTTCGAGATTTTGGTATTCGGACCGTGGACCGGACCGAAATCGACAAAATTTTTATTAGGAGGACTGGTCCCGAACTGAAAACCTTGGAGGATCGACCGAAACCAGACCGAAACCTTCGATCCGATCCAGTCCGGTTCCCGGTTCTGGTTCCTGGTCCGGTGTTGCCCACCACTATATATAATGGCTTAATCATGAGCTGGATCTAAACTTCATTATTAGACCCTCTTCTTGCTAAGATCATGTCTTGTATGAATTTGAAAGTTTCGTGCGCCGTGATTTTGTGTAAGATTTATTGGACCAAATCTGGGCTGAACCTACGTCACACTTGGGGATCAGGCCGGCCCAACTTTGTCCGAAGATGACCCTAATCTGTTGAAAGCTTAAACAAGAACTTTCTTCTTCTTCTTTGATTCCTAAGAATATTCACAAGTTTGTTTAAACATAATAAATTTATACAAAAGCTAATAATATCATAAACTGAGCATGTAAGGTACTATAAGTTGGAATTCAGCTTCCTGGTGTATATTTTGTGCTCATCTGTCGAACTGGCGGTGCAACAAAACAAAAGCGATAAAATAAAATTATGAATTTTTTACATAGATTTACGGTCGATATTGTCACAAACTCCTATATAGATTTCTCTAATTTTACACGCTTATGAATTGTTTATGATGTTAATTTATTGATAGAATAATTACCATAAATTATAAATATTTAAAGTAATAATTTGTTTTTCAAATAAACTAATAAGGAGAGGAAGACGTCTTAGCATTACCATTTAATTACTAATTCCAAAAGGGAATAATTTACAAAGAAATATGAACAGAAGAAGATGGAGAAGGGTAAAGTCAATAAGAATATGCCAACTTTTGAACCAAACGATCCCTTAAGATTCCATTGTAGAGAGCCACTCTATTTGCAGGCAATTCTATTTCACTTCTTCCTCTTCCGCTCTTGTTTACTTTTGGAGAAGATGATGAGCTTCGTCTTCCCAATTCTTCACCATTTTCAATACGATCCACCACATCTTCTGCAAACTGAACCTTCTTTTCAGTCTTCTTCTTCTTCTTCTTCTTCTTCCCATCTGCAACAAGTGAAAAACCCACATCAAATTCGAGCATGAAAACCTCTATGTACTTTTCCAGTAAAAGATTGTGGTTTAAGTTCTCACCGGAAGAGATACAGGAGCGTAGTGATGGAGGAGAGAAGTGGGTAAGATGATGCTGAGAAGAGGGGGACTTTTGGAGGCATAAAGAGAGGAAAATTACAGTGCCTGAAAAAGCTACCATGGCTGTAACCATAGCCATACCTTGGGAGCTTGACATGGTAACAAGACAAGAAGAAGAAGACTAGCAACAACGACAGTAGGTAAAAATGAAGAAGGTAAAGGTAGACTGTCCTGTTTGTTGGTTGCTGAGAAAGTGACCGTTGCTCTAATTTTCTCAGGAAAATGGGGAAGAACTGCTAAAATAAGGTGACGATACAATGAAAGCAACTGACTGCACTTTCAATATTAAATTGCATTGGTTTTTCCAGAAAAAAAAAAGTAATAGTTTTTAATATAATGATTAAACATTTAATCCGTCATCAGTTGATGTAGTTTAGTATTTTAAAGGGTAATTATCGATTTGAACCATGTACTATATATTTTTTTTCAATTCACCCCCTGTATTAAAAAAACCGGCAAACCGAACTATGTACTTTGATTCTGTTATCAATTTTGACATTCTATCAACAATTTCATTAAACCTTCATTTAAAAAATTATCAAACGATATTGGATTCAGTTGAAATTTTTACCACATGTTCACTACTTAATGAGAAGATAATTTGAAAATTTTTGGGATTGTTTAACACATGTACGTATAATTTTATTTTAGTATTTTATAAAAATATAATAATAAATCATACAAATTTTAGAAAATTACGAAAAAAAATTTATTATCTACCTATGAATAGAGATGTTAAATGGGCTGGCTGGCTCGGCTCGTTACTGTAGCGGGCCGAGTCTGGCTCGGTCTCGTTAGGCGGGCCGAGCTGAACTGAGATTTTCGGCTCGCGAGCCCGCCAGGAACCGGGCCAAACGAGCGGGCCAACGGGCCAGCTCGTTAGCTCGGCAAGCCAGCCCGCCCCTTCCCCCCCCCCCCCCCCCCCCCCCCCCCCCCCCCCCCCCAGCCCTACCTCACCCACAGCCCGACCATCAACGAAGGGAGAAGTCGAGAAGAGACCGTCGTCGTTCTTCTGCACAGAAGGTGATGACCAATCGCGTCTCAGCCTTCTCCGGTGAAGACGGTCGTCTTCCGTTCACAGATCGCTGAACATCAGAGTCTCCACCTCGCATTGTTCGCACTTCGCCGGTCTGCTTTCTCCGACCGTGAAGAAGAGATTGCCGACAGATCTGAACCTCTGTTTACATTCCGTCGCCGCTTCAGTCTTCACCCACATAGATGAGAGAACGCGTTGCCTCGCCTGTTAGTCTTCGACTCTTCTTCAGAAATCAGACATTTTAGAAATTGAATAAAGTAAAATATTCAATTTTTATTTTTGAACATTGCTTTAAAGTTTAATAGTTTGATCTGGAAAATTGGTGGTTAAAGAGTTTAATTGATTTGATTGGTTACAGAAGATAAGAACGAGCACGCTTTCAATTTTCCGACTTGCTACTGCAGTACTATATGTGGTAGGTAGAGATGTTAAACGGGTGAGCTAGCTGGTCGAGCCAAGCTCGGCTCACTACAATAACGAGCGGGTTTGGCTTGAGCCACATAGACGGACCGAGCCGATGAAATGTGCACACCACTTGTTTGATGAAATGTCTATGAGAATTCTAAATTTTAAAAATTGATAATTTTCTTTATATTTTGTGAGTTGGAAGTTATTGTACACAAATTACTAGTGTGCACTTAATTTTGTTTTTGTGTTTAGTATATTTATTTATGTAAGCTCGGCTCGTTAAGCTCGGCTCGTTACGCTTGTTGGGCCGGCTCGGCTTGGCTCGTTAAACTCGTGGCTCGCGAGCCGGCTCGAATTGAAAATTTTTTAGGGTCGGCTCGTTAGGCTCGTTAGGCTCGACAGGCTCGTTAGGCTCGACAGGCTCGTTAGGCTTGGCTCGTTTGGCTCGGCAGGCTCGGTGAGCCAGGTCTTTCTCTGCTCGGCTCGGCTCGACTCGCTCGTTTAACATCTCTACCCATGATAGGTTGACCATGTGAAAAACTTTTTGAACAAATCAAATATCGTTTGATAGTTTTTTAAAAATTAATTTATAAAGTAAATAAGAAACTGAGAACGGCCCTTTTGCATGGAGGAATTCTCAGAACGCTATGCAGCCACGTCCAGCAGCTCAACCTGGACCATTTCAGCAAGTTGAAAAGAAAAGTGATCTAGAAACGGCCCTTTTGCAGTTTATGACCGAGACTCGGACTACAATGCAAAATCAATCTTTCCAAATTCGCAGTCTTGAAAATCAACTTGGTCAATTCGCGAGCATTATTAATAGCAGGCCCCAAGGTTCACTACCAAGTAACACTGAAGTAAATCCGATAGAGCATTGTAATGCAATTACCACTCGAAAGGGCACAGTAGTTGAACCAGTGCAAAAAGAGAAAAACGTGCCAAAAGTTGTTAATGAGGAGTCCACTGCCGATGGAGTTCAAAAGTCATCACCAATTCATGCCAACCCAACTCTGGTACTGTTTCCACAAAGATTGAAAAATGTGAAGCTCGACAAGCAATTCTCTCAATTCCTTGAAGTCTTCAAGAAGCTCCACATTAATATTCCGTTTGCCGAAGCTTTGGAACAGATGCCGCGTTATGCTAAATTTTTGAAAGATATTCTTTCCCACAAGCACAAAATAGATGAGTGTGGTTTTATAGCTCTTACAGAAGAATGCAGTGCTATTATTCAGAAAAAGCTACCTCAAAAATTAAAAGATCCAGGAAGTTTTACTGTACCATGCGAGATTGGCAGTTCTGTATCTACCAGGGCACTATGCGATTTGGGGGTGAGCATTAATTTGATGCCTTTGTCTATATTCCGGAGACTCAATTTAGGCGAAGCAAAGCCGACAGAGGTTACATTATTGATGGCCGATCGTTCTATTAAACACTCGAGGGGAATCATTGAAGATGTGCTCGTAAAGGTCGACAAATTTATATTCCCTGCCGATTTTATTGTGCTTGATATGGAAGAAGATCAAAATGTGCCGATAATATTAGGGCGACCTTTCTTAGCTACAGGTGGTGCTATCATTGATCTTAGAAAGGGGGAGCTCAAATTGCAAGTACAGGATGAAGAGGTGACATTCAAGGTTTATAAGTCAATGGAGTACCCAATATCTAGCGCTGACATATTTCGGGTGGAACTCCCTAACACTGTTACAATGGAAGCCTCACGTCAACTGAGCGACTCTCTTGAGCTGAATGAGATGCAATACGTTGAAAACCTGGGAGAATCGACATTACGGGTCATACCACCTATTAAGAAACCACCTGACCACAAAAAGATTCTGGCGAATGATAAGCTGGTAAATGGGCAACAATGGTTACCATATTGGGGCGGTACAGTTAAAAAAGTAAATTCCATTATATATCTTGACCCAACATGACGCAGCATATCGTCAAGCTGACGACGTTAAAACACGCACTCGGTGGGAGGTAACCCATTAGTTATTTATTTTCCTTTATTCATTTTTCTTTATTTTATTTCCGTTATTTTTGTTTTTGTTATTTTCATTTTCGTTTTACTTAGTTGTAGTTTCGTTTTCCTTTTTATTTCATTTTCGTTTTCATTGTATTCTCATTTGTTTTTATGTTTTAGTTTCTTATTTCATTTTATTTTCTCTTTTTACTTTATTTCACTTCTTTTATTTTCTTTTTCTTTTTTTAAATAGGTTTCGATTAAGTCATTTTATTTCCTTGTTATCATTTATTTATTTCATGTTAAAATAATAATAATAATAATTTCTTCATTTATTTTTATTTTATTTGTATTTTATTTATTTTTCTTTCTCTTACTGTTATTTTTTCGTTTTCTTTAGTTTCTTTATTATATTTTTCTCTTTTAAATAGGGTCCGATTTAGTTATTTTAAATTCGTTTTATCATTTTATTTTATTTTATTTAGTTAATTATAAATATATATATATATATAAAAAAAAAAAAAACGATTCTGCTCGAGTACTCCTTCGACCGAAACTCCACGACCAGCTCAAGACATTATGAGGTACGCGACTTTTACCCTATATTTTTTATACATTGAGGACAATGTCTATTTTAAGTTTGGGGGTGATTTTAGCGTATCTTAGCACTTTGATATATTTTGGTATTACAATCTGAAATCTTTGTTGAGGTGTCGATGATGATTTAAATGATTGATTCATGATTTAATTCCTTGAGATATGCTGAGTAAAAGAGTGATTTGTTTTAGTTTGCATTGATTAGAGCTTACATAGTTATCTTCAATTTATTTGAACACGTTCTATTCTTGTTTGATTCTATTTGTTGGTAATATTTGTGTAGTCTACTAAGAGTGAAACCCAAATACTGTAAGGGAGTGAACGAGAATAAACAGGGTAAGGGAGTGTAACTCCAGTCAAATGTGTGAGAACGAGAATACTGTGAAAACAAATCTTTCTTTGGTTTTGCTCATTATCCTCGAATGCAAATTGAAATTTTTCTGAAACAAAAGAATGATTTAGGCCATCTTTGAACCTTTTGAGCTTTCTGAGCTTACCTTGTCGTGTCATTTAATGACACCCATAGTCACCCTTTTGAGCCTATTATTTACAATTCATTTGTCACCTGAACTCAGACCAGCCTTATATATTTTTCTTGCCCTATTAAATGAGCACAGGGATATTGATCAAATTAGGGGAGAGTTGAAAAAAAAAAAAAAAAGCTGGTGAAATTCAATAACGCAACTCCTTTGTCATTTGTTTCTTTTTGCAGCATTAATTCGTTGTATTTATGTTATGTGTCAAAAAAAAAAAGAAAAAATAAGAAAAAGCAAGTTTGAACAATTCAGCTTTCAATCTTATTTTATTTTATGCAATTATTAGGTTTGTATTGATATTGTGTTGTAACAATGACGAAGGAGTTAAAGTGGGTGATATTGAGTGAAGTAAGTTTGGGGGTGTGCGATTAGAAGAAAGTTTGAGTGAGTTCAACAAGTGAGTAAGTGAATGGAAGAAATTTTTGATTGGATGAAATAAGAAGGAATGAGTGGTGCTCTAAATATTCGCTTGAATTCATATAATTCCTACCTCACAACCCAGCCTTTCATTACAAGCTTGTAAAGACCTATTGACTTTTCTTTTGGTTAATGGATATTTGCTATTAGTTGGATAGTGAGCAAAGCTGGGGAACGATTCGAGTGAATGGAGTGATTCCTGAGTGAAATAAGAATGTTGTCCTTACCTGTAGCTATATGAGTTGAACCAACAATTAGAAGAGAATGAGAATAAACGCACACACACACGAAGATTTCTCTGTAAATTATTGTCAATGCACTAATATGAGTTATTTCTTTTGCAAAGTGTTACACTTGATGTTTTTAGTATGAGTTTTTCAAGCTGAGACAAATCACCGAAAACCTTGATTAAGATTGTTTTACCATTATATTACATTGAGCATTTTATATTTGATTGAGACTGTCTCTTTGTTTTAACTGAATTACATGTTTGTTCGCTTGAGGACAAGCTTTCATTCAAGTTTGGGGGTGTGATAAGTGTGTATTTTACGCACTTATTTATACTTTTTACACTTGATTTGATAAGTTTATTCTCAAGTATTTGATGAGTTTGGTTTAAGTGTGCAGAAAATTTACATAAAATACGAGGGTGGTTGAATATAAAGCATTAAACAAGCTCAAGTGGAAGAAAAGATTAACAAATAAAAGCACAAGCGCTGGGGAAGGAGATTCAGCATTCTGGAGATCGAAACTATTCAACACAAAAGCAACAGAAATCAGTACATTTATACAGAGGCTGTGGCGATCAATTGCCACATTCCAGCGATCGATCGCCACACGAGTTTAATTTTGGAAAGGGTGCTGCATCTGATCTGAACCGTTAAGGTAAGAAATCAGAGAATCTCAACCACTGATTGATAAAAAGAGAAGAGATATAACCTAAACCAGGGAGGAGCAGCGAAAAGGAAAGGGGCGCAAATTTGGAAAGCTGACTATTTTGAATCAGAAACATTAATCGAAGGAAAGGCAAAATCTAATCGAGGCATTAAAAAAAGAAAAAGAAATAAAAAATCGAGAGAGGAGGCTTCAACGATTGGGAGCTGGCTGGCGGCGATCTACAGAACAGCGAGGGGGGGGGGGGGGGGGGGGAGTCTGCGATTCGGAGAGCTTCGGCCGAGGATCCTGTATCGGCGTTGAGCGATTCTGGCGTTCAGCGAAGTCGGCGTTCTCTGGAGATTGAAGGGCGCAGCAGGTCGGCGACTTTGAGAGAAAAAATCTGGTATTCGGCGATTGGCAGCGAGGAGTTTTGGGCGATTTTCGTAGCGCAGCATAGAGCAGCGATTCTGATTCTGGCGAGAAGGCAGCAGAGAGCAACGATTTGGATATTCCTTCAAGCAATTTGTACAGAATGCTTTTTTTTTTCTTTTTATTTCTACTATTTGATTATGCAAGACTTTATTTTTATTATTTTTTATTTTTATTTTAGCATGAACTAACCTTTTATTCTAGGGCTACGATGTAGCCAGACGATGTTTATTTTCAATTTCTTCGTTTAATTATATTTATTGAATATTTCTTCCAATATTGTTGGCGTATTTAATTTCTGTTCTTAAAGCCTGTAAATTTCTGGTCAATCTTTACTTGTTGTTTGGGATGTTTTGAGACCGAGAGGTGATAAATATCCGTGCACTGAAATTAATGTCATTAATATACGTAGGCTAGAGATAGTTACGGTATTGGTGTGATCACTGTGATTTTTTGGTTTATTTGTATTTGATTAATGCAGGATTTGAGACTGAGAAGTGATAACCCATTAATCAGATAAACTACGCAATCCTCGAGAGAGATTGTGATAGAATTTAGTGAAATCGATCATCAACATAGGAAGAATATTTATGGATATAATTGCGAAGGACTGAAATAAATATTGTCTTGGTGAAATCGTAGTACCTAGGCTTTTATTGATTTGATTTAATCTCATTTTATTTGTTTTGTTATTTTATCTTAGTTTATTTTTATTGTTTTAATTATTTAGTTTAATTTCAATCTTTGAAAATCATAAAACGTGTGTTCAATTTAGAATTAAGATTAATTATTTCGATTATTAATTACAAGTCCTCGTGGGTTCGACACTCTATTTTATCACTGTATTACTTGTTGCGACTCGTACACTTGCGAAATATTTTGCACAACAGTACCGGTCCTAAAAAATGAAAACCGAATATTATTGGTCCGGTCTTAATTTTGGTCAAAACCGGACCGGACCGGACCACGTACACCCCTAGTAAGATAATCAACTCATCCAATTTCAATCTAGAATTACCAACAATACCAACATCAACCATTCATTATCTTCCGCTCCTACAAAATGAGAAGAAAATTCAAATCCATGAATTATTTCGAACAAAAACACGCAATCATATTAAAGAATAGATAACACACCAAGACCAAAGAATCCCCTTCTATGAATCCCGCCAACACTTAGATTGGAGAAAATTTTGCAATCTTCTACTACAAACATCTCCAACTTCGATCGTCAAAGGGGAGTAGACTTTCCGCAAGAATAGCAACTAATCTTTATAGAGGACGAATAAATCACACCAAGAAAGAGATGATTTAATCTCTACGTTGTCGTGGGCTGGGCTATTAGCCCATTAAATGCAGACGTGAAATATTAGAGTCAGAATGATGCCACCAAATTCACTGAGATGAAGTTCAAGTGACATAATCCAAAGCTAAATTTGATTAGTTATCCAACATTCTCAAGGTGTTCGTATTCCAATTGAAGTGAAATATTAAGCATCACTTAGCAAGACCATATTAATGATCAAGATGGTTAAGTAACTAACCTCATAAGAATTACGATCAACTTCAATAGGCGTCTTCAATTGTCCTTTTCAATGTTAGACCTAACATCGAAAAAATTAAAAATCAGACGTATTTGTCTCCATGAATGCCAAGTAGAGCTCGAAAATTTCGTCTTGGTAGAGTAATGAGAAATCAAAGTTTAATAAAGCAAAATCAAATCACCGATCGGGTTCGTAGTTGAGGGGAGATTGCACCTTCCTATCAATTTCAACAAAGCAAATGAATTAGTAAAACACTCATCTAATTAAATCCAAGCATAGCCAGAAGTGGAAATCAAGCCGAACACAAAAGCATCTTCATCATCTTCATTCACAATCTAGTGCACGATCGGAGTTCTCTTTTTTCTTCGAAATCGTCTTTCCTTCTCTATGACAAACTTAATTCTGCAGCACGAGTGTAAAATTTAACGATGAGAGTGTCTATTGCTAACACCTCTAACTCTGAGGTGTTTTTCACCAAAATTAAAATTATAAAGTGTGAGACTCCCTAACTTTGAGATCAATTTTGATATTTACTAATTTATTTATTTCTCATATATTAAAATATATAAAATTTGTTCCTTCAATTCTGATCAGATAGAAATTCAAACAAATTTGACTATTTATTCAAACCTTTTTTGGGCAGTTAATTTAGTTTATCCTCCTCTACTTTTGCTGTTTTAATTGAAGCATTTATTTTGTCACTTTGTTACCATTATCAACACATCAACTTTATTCAACTCATTAAATTTCTCCGGTAGTAGCCGAATACATTATTTTAGTAGATTTGTAACGTTATAGTACTTCAGAAACGTTCTAATATTTACTCGACGTAGTTCAAATTTAACTAATTTTTCGAGGTAAATGTCGTATCACATGCAAACTTAGCAAAATGCCACAAAAAAAGGAAGTAGGGAATCAAGATTCAATTCTGCAGCAATATGTAGTTGAAAATGGATCATTTATTTATGATCTTTGTCCTTTAACTTCAATGAATGCTGAACTATCTATAGTTTCTAGAGGGATGAAATTAAAGCTTCCTCTTCTACTAAGAGATTGGATGTATGTTTTCCTGCTAAGATAAAGTGTGCATTATTTATTTAAAAAGAAAAATGAAAATCATGAACGAGTAGTTCATTTACGAGTGAAAGTAAATTTTAGTCTCCGAATTGTTGTACAAGTGAAAAAGAAGAATAATAATAATATTATGTTTGCACTTTATTTTTATATTCTATTCTTATTTTCTGACGTGACAAACATTAATTAATGCAATTAATCAATTATTTTAACTTTATAATTTATTACATTAATTATATCGATCAATCTTTATCACATCAGAAAGTAAGAATTAGAAAAGAGAATCAGAGAATAAATATAACATTAATAAAAAGAATCAAATTAATAGAGAACAATGTTTTTCTCCATTGATTATGCTTGTTCAAAACCAAGTTCCAAAAATAGGATTTTTTTTTTTTTTTCAGAAATGGTAGCGTATCATTCATTTTTACTTCACTTTTCCTCTTATCTTACAATCTCACATACGTGTCGCTAATTGATTGGTGCTATTAATCTCTTATTTTATCTATTTATAATTTATCATTGAATAATAAAATATAAGGTTAAAATATAAAAATAGATGCCACTCGAGACATATTACTTTTATATAATATTTTGTGGGAAGTAGATGTTAAAGCACATTCTTTGGCGATGATGCCACATAAAATACTTGTAAAATAAATGTATTGGAAAGTGTGTACATGTTTTATAAGAGAAAAAACAAGCAACAAAATCCTACAACCACATATTGCACTAACCAAATTTTATGGTTTGTGTAAATAAATCATATTAATGTAAAGTACAACTGTCTTTGTTCTTCTTCAATTCGATGTTGGCGGTGGCCTCTTTTCAAGATTTCATTGAAGAAATACACCATTCTCTACTTGGTAATATCTATTCATACCTAACGAATAATATCTTTAGTGTAAGTTGCTCGAAAAGAAAAGAAAGATCTTCTCTTCAAAAGTAAATGATCTTAAGAAATAAAGTTTGTTACGAAAGAGTGAAAAAAAATCAAATTTGAATTACTAGAAGCCTGGTGTGATGATCAAACGTGAATACAAGAAAAAAAAAAATGAAGAATTAATACTGAGATTTTAAATGAAAATTTGAGACGGGCAAAAGAATTACACGCAGAGAAGAAAAATTTACTGTGTTATAACTAAGACGCAAGTAAAATATAAATAAATATGGTCAATGCTAGATTGATCTCTTTGCTTCAACTGCAGAGTCGGAGAAAAAATTATAATTTTATTTTATTATGTTTATCGACTGCAACTTTTCAAACCAACCCAAAAAATATAGGGTAATCAAATTCTAACAACTGAAATATTTTCCCACAGAAATTTTTTCGATAAACACAGGAGGAAATAGAACAAAATTAATTGTACAAGTTAAAGAATTATTACGAAGATGTAGTCCTTTCTTAGTGTCACTCCTTTTATGTACTCCTTCACGTGAAATTTTATGGGTTGTAGACGCAACTACACATGAATTAACCATCTTCACATAGAGAGAGAGGGAGAGATTCAAGAGGGAGACATTTAGAGAGAGATTGAAGAGGGAGGAGAGAGGGAGAGATATATTGATAGATGGAGGAGAGAGAGAGAGAGTAGGGGTGAGCAAAACACACTCGGACCGAAAAATTGGACCAGAACCGATATATTTGGTCTGGTTCTGGTCGGTTTTGCACATAAAATTAATGATATTCGGTTTTTCTTTATTAGAACCGAAGTTCTTAGTTCGGTTTCGGATTTAATGACACAAAACCACTAAATCTGAACCAGACCATTTAAACCCTAATTTACTAACCCTATCTATTGACAGAGTTCATTTCTTTCCAGTTTCATCTTTCTCTTCAGTCTTCTCTCTCGTCGCTGAGTCCTCGACAGCGGACAGACGCCTCTCGTCTTTCTCTTCTTGTCGCACTCTCTCTTCGTTCTTCTCTCTCGTCGCTGAGTCCTCAACAGGGGACAGACGCCTCTCGTCTTTCTCTTCTCGTCGTACTCTCTCTTCGACCACATTTTCCTTTGTCACTCTGTGAAGGACGAAGTCAAAGGTAAGCTCTCTACTCTTTCAGTTTTTGTATTCTGTGACCACGCCCTTTGTTTTTCACGTCACTCATTTTATGTTCTCTATTTTAGTTTCATCAAGTTTTGGCGAGTTAAGTCGATTCACTTTTGCAACCAGTGATTTTTTTTATGAAATATGCTTCTGGATTTGATTGGTCGGTGTTGGAACGAAATATTTTTTCTATCGCTAATTTTGATATCAGTTGGTTTCGCTTTAATTTTCGTTAATAAATATGTTTGTCCTTCTCCATCCAGTAAAGAAAGAGAAATGAGAATTGAAACCCTCTTAGTTTCGAACCTGAAGGATTTCGATGATTATGGCTGCTTTTGCGATTGATAGTATTGATGAGAATGATGAAGAGCCATAGCACGGAGAGAGGGATAGAAAGAGAAGATGTCATTGCCATTCTCACAACTTGGGTTGTTGCCTACAATAAACCAGGCTTAAAAACTATGAACTAATTTCAACCGTATTAATTATGTTGATGTAAAGCGTATCCATCAAGGAACCATACTCAGTTCCATTTTTAATTTTGCAAATATCACTTTGATTTTTTTATTAAAAAGATTTTTCATATTGGGAAAAATCAGAACCAGACCAGAACCAGAATCGAATTTCTAGTCCGATTTTGGTCCAGTCCTAAAAATTTTTTATAGGTATTGGTTCTAAAAATTGAAAATCGAAATATATTAGTCTGGTCTTAATCTCTTTTAGAATTGGACCAAACCAGACCATAATCACTCCTGAAAAAGAGAGAGGAGGGAGAGAGATTAAAGAGGGAGACATTTAGATAGAGAGAGAGAGAGGGTAAGTAGAGAGATCATTTATTCATGTGACAGTAAGAGTCGGGAGAGGTTGAGGTGATAAATTTAAGGGTTAAATCTATTTTCACCCTCAAAGTATAGCTTTTTTTTTTTTTTTTTTTTTTTAAATCTTCAAAGTATTAACCCTAACAAAACAAAACTTAAATTATAAAAAACCTAACAAAAAAATTCTTTGCTGTCGACCGAAATCCCTTCATTCCGTATTTTACACATAGAACAGGGGACTGTTCTTTTTAGAACGGTCTCCCGTTCTAAATGGGGCAAATGTCATGTGGATTATCTTTTTTACTTTATAAATTAATTAAAAAAAATATCAAACAATATTCAATTTGTTTCAGATTATATTATCATGATGTGATGAATATGTAGTAAAACTTTTAAGTAAATTGAATATCGTTTGGTATTTTTTAAAATTAATTTATAAAGTTTCTTCTTCACTTTATAAAGGTTTCCCTCCACTTTATAAATTAATTTTACAAACTATCAAACGATATTAAATTTACTTGAAATTTATAACAAATGTTCATCACATCATGAAAATATAAACTGAAATGTTTCGTAATTTTATAACACTTGCACGATATATTATTATTTTAATTAAGTATTTTATAAAATAATTATAATAAATCATATAAGTGTTATAAAATCACAAATATTTTTAAATTATCTTCCCATGATGTGATGAATATGTGTTAAGCATTTCAAGTAAATTGAATATGGTTTGATATTTTTTAAAATTAATTTATAAAGTGAAAAAGGTAATTCACGTGATATTTGCTCCTTTTACAATGGGGGACCGTTCTAAAAAGAACGGTCTCCTGTTCTATGTGTAAAATACAGAATATAGAAATATCGGTCGATCGTCAGAGATTTTTTTTATTAGATTTTTTATAGTTTAAAGTTTGATTTGTTAGAGTTAATATTTTGATAAATTTTTAAAAAATGACAGTTAAAATGAATTTAAATTTAATTGATTGATTTATCGTTTTAGTCGCCGACTATGTACTTTCTGCACTCATTTACACCACTGTTCACTTCTATATCTTCCTGCCCTCTCTCGTGTGCTTGGATCTCTCTCTCCTTCTCTCTCTACTGTCAGTTGCAGAAATGGTGCAATCAAAGAAGTTCAGAGGAGTCAGGCAGAGACATTGGGGCTCATGGGTATCAGAAATTCGCCATCCCTTGCTGTAATTTTCACCAACCAAGACTACCCACTTTACTCAAATCATCATAAACTATCTTAACATTCTACTTTTACTCATACTTTTCACTTTCTCTCTCATCATGACTATCTCTACTCTCTCTCTTCAATCTTCACAGGAAAAGAAGGGTTTGGCTTGGAACTTTTGAGACCGCAGAAGAAGCAGCCAGAGCTTACGATCAAGCAGCCATTTTAATGAGTGGAAGAAACGCAAAGACGAATTTTCCAGTCCCTCAAACTCCCACAGGCGATTCTGAGAAAAACAAACTTTCGCCATTGTCGCCCAAGAGCTTATCAGAAATTCTTCACCAAAAGCTCAGAAAATGCAGCAAAACACCGTCTCCTTCAATGACTTGTTTGAGGCTAGACAACGAAAATTCCCATATCGGAGTTTGGCAAAAGCGGGCCGGGCAAAGTTCAAACTCCAATTGGGTAATGACTGTTGAGCTTGGAAAGAAGGAATCTGAACAGAATATTTCGTCTTCTTCATCATCATCGTCTCCTGATCAGCTTCCGCCATTGGAGGTAAACCCTGAGCTTCCCAGAGAGATAAATGAAGAAGAAAAACTTGCACTGCAAATGATAGAGGAACTGCTTATAGGAAACAGTCCAAACCCTTCATTTGAGTGTCAAGAAGATCCAGGTCCTAGTTTTTTTACCTGTGATTGATTTTCATCAAGCTCCTATGTGTGTTTATGTGTTCTTGTATACATTTATGATAAAAATTTATCGTTACGTGTTTTTCTTACTAAATAGAAATATCTGATTTTAATAAGAATAATGTTACCGTCTTCTTTTTAAATACCCCTTGATTTCTTACATTAATTACATCTTAATTATATCGATCACTGTTTGATACGTCACCGAATATTTTATTAACAGTGTTAATCTTCTTATTGTTCGTCAATGACATCATTAAATTTGTGCCAATGGATAGTTAATAATATATACTATTTTATTGGTAATCATATAAATTTGAGTAGAAAAATTAAACATATAATATAATTTATGGTACTATAATATGATCTTATTTGGGATATGCAAAGTGTTTGAAAGCTAATTTTTTTTTCTTCAAACGGATAACGTTGACAATATTCATTATCTTTAGTTTCTTATTAATAAAGTTATACGTTTACTAAGATATTTATGAACTTTAGAGCAAGACATCAAACTTAGATTATGATAGATCACAATCATCGACGACGACAATCTATACATTGCATATAATACCTATAATCTATTACACGTGACAACATTCGTTCATTCATTAATAAAGTAACTATAATAGAATATAAATATTTCAAATAATCTCTAAAATTAATAAATGAATTGCATGTAAGTGTCGCATTAGATTTTAAAATTAGGACAAGTGTTATCATATCAATGTATCATTATCTTTTTCTATATAACTGTATTATCATAAAAAATGGGCTTAACACATTGATCTTATAGTAACATCCTAATAAGACACTAATATAGGTATAAATTAAATAGATTGTGCAATAATGTAAAAACTACCATGATTCGATTAATGCCGAAATGCCAAATGAAAAAACTCAGAGAAAGAAATAAACTAAGGTAAAAGTGTCATGCTCACTTCTGATTTAGACATTTGCTATTCCCATCTAAGACCAAAAATAATAATAATAATAATCCTTTGAGGTGAGTTGACTATACTTAAATAGATATTTCCAGTGTTATAACTCATGTTTTAAAACTTGTTCAACGTATAAGAAGTAGAACTATATCAAAAATCAGGTCATGAACCACTAGTAGGTCATTGAAAAACAATCCACTACATTATGATAAATAATAAAATCAAACCGCTACTTTTGAACTTAAAAATTTCAATGAAAAAGACGTCACTCATGGAGCACTAGTGTGGAATTTTTAGTCTTCCTAGTATAATATTGTTTATTTTGGATTGTAACATGCACGAATTTATTTTTGATATCAACCCAAAAGACATTGTACTAAGTAGGGAGGAGAACTCTACTTATAAACTATTCATTTTCTACTCTCTCAAGTAATGTGAGATTGTGCATCCACACTGGTATGTGTTAGACCCTCACAATCAACAAAATTTTGGACTGTCATTGCTTTCACAAGGTAGATTGTTACAATCTAGAGATTCTCACTTAGAGACACAACATTATATGTTCCCTATAACATGCTTACATAATGTGCAAATACATATCCAAATGTTAGTATGCACACAATAAACAACAACCAGTATGTGCAAAAGAAATAAAAATCATGTGCAAAAATAAAAGAGCTGGAAAATATTCAGATATAATAGAAATTGATATGTTGTAAGATAACACATGTCATAAAGTCTCTAAAAATATCTCAAAATATGATTTGAAAATAATGAGATAAAAATATAGATCATTTTCGTGCAAGAATTATCAAGTTACATCCAACTATTTCGAGTTTACAAACTCAAAATCGAGTTTAAAAACTATTTCTAATTAACAAAATAACCGACTCTCGAAGACCTTTTATAATTGTCTTAAATCATTTCGTTAGAAACGTCTATCTACAGTTACTCCGTCAAAATTTTGCCTTTCAAATTTTCCTTTCTCTCTCATGGCCTCTGCCCTTATAAAATGCAAAATAAGTTAGTAGAAAGCTACTTGTGGTTTGTATAAGTTCTCAAACCCCTTAGCAGAAAAGGCCCCCTAATGATTTATAATTTCACAACCTATGATCTAATTCGATTGAACGAAACTCCACTTAAAATTATGAAATCTCGACCGTCAAAGATCACGAAGTGCGGATTTCACACTTTTTACAGCGAAGAACCTACATTTGGATACAAGACGATTCAAATTGGCACGAAAATCTTTTTCGTGATCATTTTATTCTGTTTCATGGCATACAAGCTTACAAATTTTCTATGAAATAAGTATAGATAGTTCTCCACTCGCAAATCTAAGAGCACACATGGAACAGTGCATTTCATATCTGAATCAAGCATAACAATCTGCCATGCTTCGTTCGTACGTTGGCAGCTAAATTTATAGGAAACGACACGTTCTCACACCCACTTCTTCCCATTTTGTTTTCTTTGAAATTAATTGCTCCAAAGACACATTATTTTATGATGAAAAAGACGTTTTACTTTGTCCACTGTGGGAAGTCAATGACAACCCAATATTCTATTGATTATAATGATCCAACACATATCAGTGAGAGTGTACAATCATACATCACTTGAGAGAGTGAAAATTGAGTGGTTTATAAGTAAAGTTCTTCTTCTTACTTAGTACAATGCATTTTGGGCTAACTTCAACCAAACAATATTGTACTAAGAGCACCGATGGACTCCACAGTAAAGCTCTGTATATCTCCTCATAATTAAAAAAAAAAAAATACATGATTCAAGTTTACAAATTTATCCCCAGGAGAGGCATTCTAACATTATACAAGTTTTTTATTTGTTTAAATCAAAGAGAAGACATATATAATCAGTGGAAACAATGAGATTAGAACCTAATCTAGTATTCTGAAAAAGAACTTTCTAGATATAAACTTCTGTGAGATTTTATGAGCTTTTAACTTCATTTAAGAAGTCACATGGTATTTTATAGTTTAACCCAAACCATTCGTCCTCTTTTTTTTCCTCAGCCGCAGTTATCTATCATAATCATAATTTTCTAAGTTGTTTTTGTGTATTTTTTGACTAACTTTAACACTAAATTTATTTTTTATAAACAAAATAAATCTCGAATTTGGTATTACAAACTCCACTATCTCTCTCGTAGCCAAGAAAATGTAACGTAATATGAAGTGGAATATTAACGTCATTGTTTTTGTGCCATAAAAATATATTGGTAATTAACAAAAAAAAAAATACATTAAACTATGAGGTTATTAACAAATTCATCCTTAAACTATATCTATTAAGAAAACTGCTCTTGCAATATACTCTGTTAACAAAACAACCATCGCTATCCAGTTTTCTGTTAAAAATTTGTTCATGTGGACATCTGCGTATACATGGTGGGCTTATGTGGCAGGCACTTGCATTTGAATCACGGACTCTCAGGACAAAGAGTATTTTTGACTCCTCCATTAGCGAGAGCATGCGTAATTCCGCGAGCTTCAATGGTGGGCGCCTGCACTAAAGTCACAAGCTCCCACGAGAAAGAATATTATAAACTTCACCATTTGTGTCACCCGTGCAAACCTGCACGCTTCAGTAGTGGACACCTACATCTGGCAATAGGACGTCCATAAATAGTTGTTTTGTTAACGAAACATAATTCAAAGATGATTTTATTAACAAACATAATTTAAAGATAAATTTGTTAATAACCTCGTAAGTTTGAGAATTTGTTTTTGTTAATTACCTAAAATATATCATGCATGAATGATCACATTCACGTGATACGTTGTTGATTTGGAAAAAAAAAAAGAAATATCAAAGCCCAACTGCATTATTACTGCACCTTTTGGTTAATTGTCCTCAAGAAAATTAAAATAAAAAAAAAATCATTTTGTCTCATAAATTAAATAGCTCTAGAAGTTAGGTAATAGGCTCTCTCTCTCTCTCCCCTCCCACAAAGTTAGAATAAGTTGTTATAATGTCTTCATCAATTAATTTGTTCGCGTAGAAACTATCGTTTTCTTGAATGGATCGTCTTATCTTTTCATTTTTATTGGAAAAACAAACCCTAATTTCATAAACATCTCACTCAAATTTAAGAACTTATAGTTCAGCTAAAGAATACCAAAAAGAAAACAGCTAGTGTTTTATTAGAAATTATATTTTTTTTTTGTGATGTATATATGAAAAGAAGCAGTCATCTGAATATGATTGTCACTATTGATAATTGTGTTTGTTCCACATCGTCTATTGGATGAGCCTGCGCTTTTTATATATGTAAGGGGGATTTTCTCTCCCTTCGAGCTAGCTTTTGGGGGTGAGTTCTACCCTCTCATATGTGTTAACATAGTATCAGAGCTAGACGATGGTGGGAATTGGACCCGACTCGTTATGCGAAAGGGCGGGTATTGATAATTGTGTTTGTCTTACATTGCCTATTGGATGGGTCTGCACTTTGTATATATGTGAGGGGGATTCTCTCTCCCCTCGAGCTAGTTTTTGGGGATGAGTTCTACCCTCTCATGTAACGACCCCGTTTCCCAGCAAGATATTGTCCGCTCTGGGGATTGGGCCGTAGCCCAATATCCTCCCCTCACGGCTTTGTTTGGCGAGAACTTCCCAGAAGGTCACCCAACCTGGAATTGCTCTCGCCGAAGCACTTTTAACTTCGGAGTTCTTATGGGATCCGTTGTCAATTGTGCTCCAAAACGCGTCTTGCTATGTTGGGAGAGTCTCTTTACATATGTTTCATTTCCATATACTTCCCCAAGCGATGTGGGATTGTGACGACCCCCTCTTTACGACCCGGGATTCGCCTATACTCGAGTCCGGGATCCATCCACCCCGCAACCCAAGGTTTGCCCCGCAGTCGTACACATACATACAGATTCCATTCGGGTCATCACAATCACCCCCCCTCGGGGGCCCAACGTCCCCGTTGGCCACATTTCCGGTTGGGTACAGGCTCTGATACCATTTGTAACAACCCCTATTCCCAGCAAGATATTGTCCGCTCTAGGGATTGGGCCGCAGCACAATATCCTCCTCTCACGGCTTTGTTTGGCGAGAACTTCCCAGAAGGTCACCCAATCTGGAATTGCTCTCGCCGAAGCACTTTTAACTTCGGAGTTCTTATGGGATCCGTTGTCAATTGTGCTCCAAAACGCGTCTTGCTATGTTGGGAGGGTCTCTTTACATATGTTTCATTTCCATATACTTCCCCAAGCGATGTGGGATTGTGACGACCCCCTCTTTACGACCCGGGATTCGCCTATACTTGAGTCCGGGATCCATCCACCCCGCAACCCAAGGTTTGCCCCGCAGTCGTACACATACATACAGATTCCATTCGGGTCATCACAATCAACCCCCCTCGGGGGCCCAACGTCCCCGTTGGCCACATTTCCGGTTGGGTACAGGCTCTGATACCATTTGTAACAACCCCGTTTCCCAGCAAGATATTGTCCGCTCTGGGGATTGGGCCGTAGTCCAATATCCTCCCCTCACGGCTTTGTTTGGCGAGAACTTCCCAGAAGGTCACCCAACCTGGAATTGCTCTCGCCGAAGCACTTTTAACTTCGGAGTTCTTATGGGATCCGTTGTCAATTGTGCTCCAAAACGCGTCTTGCTATGTTGGGAGGGTCTCTTTACATATGTTTCATTTCCATATACTTCCCCAAGCGATGTGGGATTGTGACGACCCCCTCTTTACGACCCGGGATTCGCCTATACTCGAGTCCGGGATCCATCCACCCCGCAACCCAAGGTTTGCCCCGCAGTCGTACACATACATACAGATTCCATTCGGGTCATCACATCTCACGTGTGTTAACAGTCACTACCTGGCACTGCAATGCAAATTCGAGAAGAACTACCTAATCCTCGAAGCGAGTTCGAGCCCCTGACCCAAAGTACTTTGAGTGACTAATAAGGCAAGACTTGAGAACTAGGGATTGCAAAACCGAACCGAACTAACAAGTAATTCTTATAGAAATAAAAAGTTAAGAACTAAAAGTTCTCGTAAGTCACTCGAGAAAAATGAACACTAAAGATATAGAAGGTTGCCTACTCACTCTGACTTTGCAACATAAAACTATTTCACATAATAAATAATTAGTTAAAGTTCATATTAATCATTAAATTTGAAGATGAATAGACCTAGATACGTTAGTAATTAAGTCCTTGTCATTGAAGGTATCGTCAAAGAAATCACATTTTTATCATATAATTTTCTTTATTGGACGATTTCCAAGGAGAAACAACTCTTGATATAACAATTTTGACAATTCTAGACAAAATTTTTCAACTTGTTTGTCTTCAGAAATCACCAAAATTACAAAAATTATTACATCGAAAATTGCTTAAAATCGTCGAACAAAAGATCACGTGACAGAAATGTAATTTCTTTGATATCAACACTCGACACGGATTTAATTGCGGACACCTCAAGTCCAAGGGATTATTTACTTAAAAAAAATTCACAAATTTGTAGATTATTTTACAATAATAACATGTACAGATAGTAGAACTCTCTCTATGTCTCAAATAAGCGCGCTGCGCATACACAGTTGATCAATTTCAGAAGTGAATCAATAACAAATCTCTCAAGTATACAGAGCAACTCATGATACTTGAACTTTGGAGTCTCTCTCAATGACAATTAATACCATATTCCCACTAATTTGCACTCTCAAAGTTATCACATCTATCAACAAAAAATGAAGAAATCCAGTAACAAAACAGCAGAATGATCAAACAGGCAACTGACAGCTGCAAAATCAGAAGCCCCCTTTACATCTTCTCGGAGTTACTTCTACAACAATGGATGCATAGCAATAGATGAAAATTCATGCTCATCAAGCGCTCGAATCTGGCTAAAGTCTCCAAACTCGAGATCAAGTCAATCCTTCTTCGTGCAATGTGCATCTGTTCCATGTTGGGTGCATTGATGATAACCCAAACTTTGGAGGAATTCTCTGATCTCTCTGGCACTGCTATTACTTGCCTGCAATAGTCGTTCGTCTTCCTCGTAGATCAGATATGGAGCATCCCGACCCTTTCTCGAGAGTAACTTTGAGGCCCCTTTTAGGACGTGATATTCCCATCCTTGGACGTCAATTTTCAGTAAAATCACTGGCTCCGATTCTGGGATTATGTCATCTAGTGGGACAGATGCCACTTTAATTTCTATTTCTTCATTTGACTTGAATGCTAACTTTGCACCAGTTGCTGAAACTGCACTGTTGTCAAGCCGACCTACAAGCTGTCAAAAGCAGTAGTTGACATAGGCAGGATAATGAAGGTATTAGGATAAAAAAATGAGAAATGGAGTATGCTTATAGAAATAGATCGAATTGTGAAATACAAGTACAGAAACAAGACAGAATAATACTGCACCAGAAAAAGATGACAATACGAAACAACATATTGTGCATACGAATCAATGACCATCAAAATTGTGTCATAATACTGTATGATGAGCACATCAAGTTAGATTTTTGAATCCCTTTTGATAAATAAAATAAGCACGGCCAGCTACAGCAAGCTGATGTTTTGTTCCCTTTTCTATCTCGTTGGGATAAACCAACACTTACTTCTTTCATGATGTCAAGAAAAAGAAAAGCTAATTAAAAGCCTTAGCTCCCCTCTCAACAGGACCTTCTCTAAATATTCCCATGTTATTACACGTCTATTTTCCTCTTCCTACCTCCACGAGGAAGTGTTCGCAACAAATTGTTCGGGATTTCTTGAGGCGGGAATCTCATAGTGAAACATAGTTCATCTAAAATAGCAGAATGTTTGCATGCCATTTAACTATGGGAGCTAGAAGTACCGACAATGCGTTAACCATGCCTTGTTGGGAAAATGGCATTGAAGGTTTTGCAGTAGAGAAGCTTTTCTACTTCGACAACTGGTGGAGAAGCTTTTTTGTCTATGAATAACCTTAATAAATAGGTTTTGAGTGTCTTAATTTTAGGGTGATGAGCAAAGAGTTTTTAACTATGATGTTATTCTGATCACACGAGATTGATTCCAATAGATATCGCACAATGCAGAAATATAGTTCATAAGCAATTGCACATTATTAGAACTAATTCAGAAATTCTAGTAGATACTTCACTACTCAAATCAGGGTAGTAAGGGACTTATAGCGCCTAGAGGGTATCATTTCTTAGGTTTTTAGGATTCATTGGATCAAGATATTGATTCAAATGATAATTATAATAGGCAGAGAAATCAAAGAGCTTCAGGCAAATAATACCTTGTGGAATGTGATATTCCCCAGACGATCCGATGCAGCAGCCTCAAAAACATTGACCAGATCTCCAACTCGGTTAAGATAAATTCCATCACAAATCCTCTGCAAATTTTCAAAAACTGGTTCGAATGCCAAAACCCGAAAACCCATCACCGCAGCGGCGAAGCTTGCCATTCCCACATTTGCCCCAACATCAACGACAAATCCATCTTTTCCTTCGCTTTTCATCTTCTCCAGAATCTCCTGAACTGTCACAGAAATATCAGGCTTTCGAAACGGCTTGCCTTTGAGCATTCTCACGATGTCCTTGTGAGGCTTATCAGGCAAATTTCCCAAATCAGCGAGGGAGTAAAGAAACGGATATCGAACTCCTTCTACTACATTGGCAATCACAGGGTGAGATTGAGGGCATTTCAAGCAATTGAAAGGAGGGATAGTACGGACATTGAAAAGGGTTTTGACAGCGGGGCTGAAGTTAACGTAATCTGAAGAGCGAGAGGAAAGAAAAAAGAAATAGAAAATCAGGAGGGAAGTGGAAAAGAAGAGTAACAAAAGGATTCTGGGTGAGAATACTTTCGAAGGCTTTTCTCGTTTCCATGCGTTAGCCATGGAAATAAAAAAAAAGCTAAGCTTTGAAAAATCGAACGAATTGGGGACAGATCTCAGATGGAATTGAAAAATGCAGCGAAATGTTAACAGCTTACAGATTCATCCATCACAAGAGGATGAATCTCGAAAGGGAACGCAAACGGAGAATTTTCCCGAGAAAAAGAAAATGGAATTCGCCGGAAAGATTGAGGTCTGTCTGGGGTAGATCAACTGGGTGTTTCCTTTCTATTACCAGTGTCGAAGAAGAACACTAGCTCGACAAAGTCCGGTGAGTTAGTCAAGTCGGGTCCGATACCGGCCCGGCACTTTCGGGTTCCAGGGCCTCTCATTTTCTAAAAGCACCCGACCCGGCCTTAAAAGTGGATCGCCCTAACCCCCAATCCAGACCCACGGGGGAACATCCAAATCCGCCATTTTCGAGAGAGTTTCGAGCATTTTACGCAAGTTCAGCGCTTGTGGATGACGAAGATCGCCGGCCAAGAACACTTGGACTGCACCATCCACCTCTATCACACTGCAGCCTGGTTCTTTAATCATCCCGGCCTCCGTTAGATCTCTTCTCACTCTCTTTGCCTCCGTCTCCCACCCAGCTTCTGAATAAATATTGTATGAAAGAACATGAACTCCACAATCAGTCACACTCATATCAGATAGCTTTTTCCAAACTCTATTTCCAATCTCGACATTGCCGTAAATCCTGCAACCGCTCAACAATGCTCCATAAACATTGGCGTCTACCCCTCCAAATCCTCCCATCTTATGTTCTATAAACTTTTCGGCTTCCGCTATCATACCTGCTCTGGCAATCAGATTAACCACACAGGCATAATGCTCCGGCTGAGGCTCAACTCCGTATAAATCGTACATTTGTTCAAAAAGTTTGACGCCTTCGTCGACCATTTTCGCATGCGTACAAGCGGTGAGTAAGGCCACAAATGTCGTTGCTGTGGCTGATGTTCCACTAAGGACCATCTTTTTGAAGAGCTCTAGTGATTTCTTCACATCCCCGTTAATGGCTACACCTGAAATAATTGCATTCCAAGCTCCGGCATCTTTATTACGAATACCCTCGAATATCGACAAAGCTGATTCTATGCACCCGCATTTTGCATACATATCGACCAACGAAGTGGCCAAGATTGGGTTTGAATCCAAATTGTATCGTTTGGCGTAGGAATGTACCCATAATCCTTGAGTGATGGCCCCTAGATGAGCACAAGCAGTGAGAACACTGACAAGCACCGAGTCGTTTGGCTTCGTACCCTTTTCTTGCATTTGGCCAAATAAGCAAATCACCTCTTTGAAATCGCTACTCCTAGAATAAGCTGCAATGATAGCACTCCAGGCTATCACATTTCTCTCAGTCATTTCGTCGAACAACTCACGTGCATTCTCCACATCCCCCATCTTCCCATAACCATCAATCATTGTCGTCCATACCACAACATCCTTATTTGAAGTCTTATCAAACAATAATCTAGCAGTTTCTATATGGACTAGGGAATAAAACTCTACAAGCGAGCTAACAACAAAAGGATCACAACGATAACCAAATTTAATAACATGCGCATGAACCAAATAGCCAATCAATTTTAACTCACGAGAAATAAGCGTGCAAGCCTTAATCAATGGAGGAAAAGTGTAATTATTAGCGACGAGGCCACGATGAATCATGTCCAAGTAGCAGAAAATTGCAGGCAGTGGAGAACCAGACTGGACGTAGCCTCTGATCATAGAATTGTACATAAAAGTGTTGCGGTGGGAAAGATTATTGAAAATGGAACAAGCGTAGGAAAAGAAAGAGTCATCGCCGGAAGTTGCAGCAGCGGCGAGAATGGGAGCAATAGCGTAAGGATTTTCAGGGAGGGTGGATTTTAGAAGACGGGAATGGATTTGCTTCAGTTGGTCAAGGGTTTTGAATTGATTCATCTGACTTTTAGCAGCCATTCAACAATCGTTACAGGAGTTTCATCTCCATCCTTGGCCGCCTCATCTATCTTCTCCACGGAAAAATCTACAGAAAAGTCAAACCCTCTCACATTTTTTGCCCGCCACTGTTGGAATAAACCGAGCATAATGCATCAAAAGCTTTTCTTGCTCACGTCTTTTGATTTGAAAGAGAAACGCAGAAGAAGAGGACACAGACGACAGACCAAGTTAATCTGAGTGTCTCTTTAGATTAAACGAGAACAACAGAACATGAAGAGGGTAAAATATGGTTTTTTAAGACATAGTTAAGGAGGTTATTTTAATTTAGTGCATGTATTTTTTTAAACCTTGATAGTCCTAATATTTTTAGTTTTATATTTAACAGAAAATGTCACGTAACATTATTTTATTTAAACACACCCATTTACATCAAAAGATTAATAAATTGATAATTCGTTCTTTTTAAAAAACCATAAAACTCAAATCCAAAATAATTTGTTTTTGTTATTTGATTTTCCATTATTCCTCATTCGTTTTTTGTAAAACTAAGATAAAAACGTGAGCGGCAGGATTCGAACCTGCGCGGGCAGAGCCCACATGATTTCTAGTCATGCCCGATAACCACTCCGGCACGCCCACCAGTTGTGTTGTTATTCTCACTTAAATATTATACTTATTTTTTTGTTATTTCTCCTTACAGTTTTGTACATTTATTATCTTGGTTTTCTTAATATCTTCATGTATTTCGTGGTTTAAGTGCACGTTATGAATGGAAAAAACAAACATTGGTTTAATTGTAATTCTGAGTTTTCCATATTAGGCTTTTCTTCCCAAACAATCAAGAAATTTCAAATTTGAGGTAAAAATGAGATGTTCTCAACGGAATTAACTCTGCCAAATAGAACGTGTAATACAACCCATCCTTGATTGCTTCCAAACATGAACATAATAAATAAAACGTTCTCTTTCTGTAGTGATTTCAACCATTAAATGTGATAAATGCTTGAAAAAAGACTCGAGTTTCACGAAACTATCATATGCTCTAAATTAAGCAATGTCAATGGCATAGCAACAATTACTTTGCTACATCTACACATCCAATCAAGGTATTGGATTTGTGATCAATTTACAGAAACTGCAGTTTGCGAGATAATGCAGACATTCAACAGTTCAAGGCCAACATCATGGGGTAAATTGCATTAATAGAAAGCGTAATTTATCAATGAAGTATCACACGTTGCATAGATATATAAAAGACACCCTTGATATAGATAAAACAAACATCATCATTTTCAACTTTCACGGCACAAAACCTTCAGTCAAAGCCTCTTGAGGGAATGACCTCCATGAATCTGAGAAGCCCATCATTCCGAATCGTATCGATGGGGGCAGTTTAGATCAAAAGCTTCTCAATGGCATCCTGCAATTTGCGAAAGGACCGCAAATTTATATGAAACTTTTAAGAGATAAAAAAGTGATAACTCTTGAAAATGAATTATTATATCGGTTTATTTTGTATAAATATTTGCTCGGTTTTTAATTATTATTCATGTAGAAGGAGACGTCGAATCTAAACCATATTTTGATTACATGTTATCCTATTCTGATTTATTTTGTGTAATTTTACTTAGACAATTCACCATCACTCAATATTTCGTATATTAATTATAGTGTTTCACTTAGTTTTTATTTCATAATTGTCCTTGAGGAATCGATACTCTAATTACTACATATTATTTGGATGCGATGAGTGCACTTGCTTTGTGTTATAATTTTGCACAACAAGAGGGTGAAATCCGAAAAGGAAAATATGTTATCTACCTTCAGTTGTTGTATCTGAGATTTCAGTTGGCTTCCCTCGTTTGTTGTCACGGAACAGGAAATGACGGGTCGTGTAACTCCACATGCTCTCCCCAGCGCTTGCTTTGAAGGGACAAACACATATGGAACATTCTGCAAATTTGCAGTGAAATAACCAAGAGCAAATAATTGTTGGCTCATCTTGGACAAGAAATTTAAAAAACAAAATGTGAAAAGAATACAATAAGAATGGCGATCTAGAAAAATTATCTAAGCAAGTCTCAACTTTCTTTACAAAGTATATAATCCATAAAAAGATCTTTAGCAGGTCATAAAAAATTAGAAGATAAGAGTTTAATCAAACTTCAATTTCATCACGATTCTGCACAGTCGATTCTGTTCTCTGATGGGATGAAGTATATACTTTTCTACGAATATTGTAACAAAAGGTTTACATCTTTAAATTCAGAAGCTAAGCAAAGCAAACCACTAATACACATTATCCTAAGTTAGACTAAAAGCATCATCTATTTCAGCGAAAACATCTTAAATACAAACCATAAGTACTATTAACGAAGATAATTTTTCCTTAGAAAGAAAAGGCGAACCTTATCTTCAGCCAGCAGAGGAAGCTACGTCTTAAAACAAGAAAAGGCGAAAAGATCATCGCGATGAGGAAGCACCTTCGTTAGCCCCCTTTTTGAGCTGCTTATAGTTAGCAGCTTGTTGAACAAGATCAAGTATGGTGATTGTGAGCTGTGAATCGGCAAGAGGGTACGCTTTCGGGTTCACTGCCTCACCAGTCTGCAAATTCATGAAAATCAAGAGAAACGGAGACGAAAAAAAGAAAATCACCACAAACGAAGCAAGAAGACAGAAAATCAAACGCACAGAACAAGAGAAGAACGGAGGGAATACCATTCTGTTCGAAAAAGTGGGGAAAGCAGAGGGCTAGGGTTTTGATGAGGATGAAACACAAACACGATGAAACTAGGGTTTAAGAACGCCGCTCGGAGAAGAATCTCAAGTGGTTCAGTATCCGCAGCCATAACAACGAACTCAGATATACCCCTATTCAGTGTCTTAGTCGCTGAAATCACGTTCATTTAAAAACTTCAGCGGACTAAATAAACATTCAAAAGGTCTATCCTACTTCTTAAAACAAGAAAAGGCGAAAAGATCATCGCGATGAGGAAGCACCTTCGTTAGCCCCCTTTTTGAGCTGCTTATAGTTAGCAGCTTGTTGAACAAGATCAAGTATGGTGATTGTGAGCTGTGAATCGGCAAGAGGGTACGCTTTCGGGTTCACTGCCTCACCAGTCTGCAAATTCATGAAAATCAAGAGAAACGGAGACGAAAAAAAGAAAATCACCACAAACGAAGCAAGAAGACAGAAAATCAAACGCACAGAAACAAGAGAAGAACGGAGGGAATACCATTCTGTTCGAAAAAGTGGGGAAAGCAGAGGGCTAGGGTTTTGATGAGGATGAAACACAAACACGATGAAACTAGGGTTTAAGAACGCCGCTCGGGCCTATTACCTCATTTCGATAAGTAGTCATCACTTGAAACGACGTGTCGATGACTTAATTCATTCGTAGTTGGTATCTTTCCTTAATTCATTTTAATTACGTAAACTATAATAATTATTTTATAATATTTTTTAGGATAAAATATAATCTAATCATCATATTTGTTGTCATCTACAAATTATATTTTAAACAATTTATTTTTAACAAAAAGAACCTCCGTCGTTATGGTTAGTAATTTAAACATTACTATTAAATTATCTGTTAAATCCAGCACATATATATATATATATATATATATATATATATATATATATATATATATGTTAAAAGTTTGTCGTGTAATTAATGAAATTTAAAATCGTTAGTAAAACGATCAACAGAGTTTAAAATGGATTATATAAATCACCGGAGCATTTAGAAATTGGATTAAAACACTTTATCAAACGAAAAATATGGACTACATGTGTTAGATTTAATTAATAAATTGCAGCAAATTCCAAATTGCCAATACTTGAAGAGTAATTCTACAAACCCTAGTTATTTGTTTTTTCTTCTCCAAAGAAATTCATGTCTCCAAACCTTAATTGTTTCTCTCTTTATCAAAGAACATATATATTTTCCTAATTGCCAAAAACTCTCTCCATTATCAACAAGTTTATCATCGATCGGGATTCTCTTTCTAAAACACAACAAAGAAAACGACGTTCGTTTCTCACCTTCTAATCCTCTCGAACGAACCGGACTGACTAGGTACACAATCGAAAAGTTAATTTTATTTTATTTTTTGCAATGCAATGGCAGCAATCTCCATAGTTACAAAAAGAGTATGTTTGGTTGTTGGTGTGCTTCTTTATGCTATATAGCGATAGTTATCATTTTTTTCTTCCAACAAAGATGAACAAAAGAAGACGAGTAACTCGAAAAAGCTTATTTGTTGTTGTACAATAATTCATAATATTTACTAATTCAATAAAACTATCCATGAATAATTAGTTATAAAAACAATTAACCTAATACCTATTAGAAGAATGAGTAGTTGACTAGTTGTCTATTAATTCTTTGGATGCTATAAGGTCACGTAGTCTTTGGATGCTTCATTTCTTTCTCTTTTTGCAGTTTTTGTAAGAAAATATTGTGATAAATAAACAAAATCATCGAAATACACATAACTGTTGTCCGATATCAGAAGACTAACATAGAAACGAGTAGTTTGAACAACAAAATAGTTGATATAGATGAAAAGAGCCAAAAGTTGAAATGATTTTTCATGACAAGGATAACTTAATGAACTACTTTATCGAGTATGGCCAATGAATAGGAGTTCGATCAAAGATGTTGATGGAGAAGTTAGATGGGTAACTTATGTTTATTCTCGTTATGGTCAACCGCAGTACAGTATAGTATAGTTATATGATATGTGGATGTTCATAAAAGTACTAAATTTTATATAACGAAAATTAGTAAGAAAATAAAAGAGTACATCCATTGTTTCTAGATATGACAAGTCGGACGACATAGGCCCACGTGTTCCAATAGCAAACAGGAGTCCACGTAACAAGCTGGGAAGAAATAAGGCTAAGTCAAGAACGTTTGTATTGGGGGAGTGGAAAACGAAGCCAACACAGTTCCATCTTCGTCGCCTCTGAGGAAGAAAGAAAGCAATTAGACAAATGGGTTTGATCGATCAGAGCGTAGAATCCTTCAAGTCCATTCAAATCAGACGGCATCTAACTCAAGCCGTCAATCTTGGTTAGCAAGTTTTATCCTCCCATTTTCTGAATGTTTTTCTTTTCTGAAAGTTGATAATTTCGAGTAGGTTTGCTTTTTTGTTTGTGGAAGTTTTTCTCTTCGTACCCAGAATCTGTCATTCTTCAATCTTCTTAACAATGGTGGAATTTGTTTGATTTACTGCATGATTGATTGTTCGTTGCAATCTTTCAGGCCTGATTGTATCGTTGGCGTTGATGTTTTGGAAAGGGCTGATGTGTCTGACTGGAAGTGAATCACCTGTCGTGGTTGTGCTATCTGAAAGTATGGAACCCGGATTTGCAAGGGTGAGTTTTTTGTTAAATCCTTAAACCAGAACATTGTTGTTTCGTTGTAACATTAGGTGTAATGAAATTCAATGGATGAATATAATGTTTGGAGCTAAAGGCAATATAAGAAAAGAGAAAGCTGGGAATGAAATAGAAGAGTTCCTTGTGGGAAAAATAATGGTGGAATGTAAAACAATAAAAAATTTAACGATGTTTTTCTTGTTTGCTATCTGTAGTCTTGTTGTTTCTGTTTGATTTAATCCATACAAATTCAACTTTGCTTATATGGCAGGGCGACATTCTATTCTTGCATATGAACAATGGTCCGATTCGTGCAGGGGAAATTGTCGTGTATAATGTTAATGTATGATTCTTCTTATGCTGTTCATCTATAGATGTCTTTCTCGGATTGTATTTTGGTTTGTCGAAGAATAAACAACTCTTTAACTCGGCTTATCTTGACTTTCTAAGAAAGCCGTTCTACTTGTTGAGAGCTCTTGAGAAATTTTGTCATTTATGCCCATAATTTTTTCATTAGATTCTCGTTTATCTATACATTTGTGACTTCTCATTGTTTAACTTAGTGTCTGTAATGATGTCTTTTTGTATTAATTAGGGACGCGATATTCCGATCGTCCATCGTGTAATTAAGGTGAGATTTTTCCGTCATCTTCTTTGTTTTCTTGAGTTTTTAGTTAGAGTTGAACAATCTCTCATTCATGGCTTCAAATTTTTGATAATCTCTTAAAAAGATGTCTGTTTTGTCTATGTTGAGAGTGTTCTAAAAATCAAACGAGTGATTTATTTGTCTTTGATCATTCGCTTTGTGAGGTAATATCGGTTCTCTTTCGCGTAATTCTCGTTAGGTTCACAAGCGGAAGGATTTTGGAGAAGTTTATATGCTTACAAAAGGTATTCTATCCATTGTCTAAGTTGAATTTCTTTGGGCCTCTCCATTTTTCTGCAGGACTTTTGAGAATAGCTTCTAATCATTCTCTCCATTTTTACTCTTTCGATTCTGTGTTATTTCGATGACTCTTTCCATTCAATATTTTTTTTGGGTTTTGATTTTCAGGAGATAACAATCTGGACGACGACATAGGTCTATATGCTGAGAATCAGTTTTGGCTGCATAGAGAACACATTATGGGAAAAGCCGTCGGGTAACTTGACTTAGAACTCTAGCAATAATGCGTTTTATAGACTTGTAGAACAAATAAGTCGTAATATGAGGATGTCTGAAGATGTTTGATGACTAAGAAATTTGGGTAGAATGAAGTTTAAATCTTAACGTTTGAGGCTATTTAAGTATTAAACCTTAAACTATTTTTCTACGAATAGAACCTCCACTTTTCAGTCGTAAGCAATTCTCACCTTCACGTCTTCTCTTTTCATTTAATCTGGTGTTTTAATCCGATTTTTAACATTTATGACGATTTTTAGCTTTATTCAAACTTTGTCGATCTCCTCTTTGTGATTTATAACAAAAAAAAAAAAAAATGATTTCTAAATCTCTAGCGAGAAAATCTGCACAGTTTGAATCGGGTTAGAAATTATTTGATCAAATAAAAAATGCAATGTATATATGCTTTATTTAATAAATAAGATGACGGTAAAATCCGAATTGTTGATAGCTGAAAAATGATAAATCATCTGTTTGTCAAATAAAATAATTTATTGTATAATCTGTAAATAACTCCAAATATTAGAATTTAAACTGCAATTTACCTAAATGTTTGTGAACTTGAGACGACAACAAGTGGTGCAGGATAAACTACTTGAATGCGGTTATGCCCAAATAAATTCTTCAAATTTTCGGCTTTATGCTTAGGAAATTATACTAGTCGTTTTTGCAGGTTCTTGCCATACGTCGGCTGGGCTACAATCATTATGACAGAAAAACCTATAATTAAGGTATGATGGAATTTTCGTAGAAATTAAATTTAAGTGTCCAATATTATTAAAAGAACCAAAGGAAAAAAAAATTCCCAAATTGAATAGCATGTTCTTTTGCATACTACTACTACATCAACAAATATCTGTATTTTTTTTTTAATTTAGTTTGTAATTATCCTGTTTTATCATTGATTTAGTCGATACAACCAAACTACTTATCGTGTTTCGTCCGATATTGTCATAAAAACAAGACAAGTCGAGTTTTATCTCCTTTCATTATTAGTTTGTTCTTTTACTCACTCTTGTCTCTCTAATGCAGTATGTACTTGTTGGTGCATTGGGACTTCTGATTATAACATCAAAAGAATAGGAATACACTTGTTCAAACTTTGGATTTGTCTATACGATGTTCCACAATCAAATTTGTGGGATTCAAAATTTTGAAGTCAAAATTGTGATTATTCGTTAGGAATTATGGGAGAGTTCTTTATGAATATTTGTAGTCTTGATTGATTAAAACGATGGATTTTTAAATAATTTCATGTTTTCTATACATTGTTTAAGTTCGTGTCTATAATGATATGTCTAATTTCATGAGATTGTGATATTATCTTCAAGGTGCTAAAAATATGTTTTTTTTTTTTTTTTTTGCATAAAATAGTAAATTTGTCATATGAATTAAAAAAAGAATAGTAATAGACATGAATTATAATTTTTAATTTTAATATTATCCTCTAACACGTAGTTTGGTATGACAACTACGATATATTATAAATAATTAAATATAATAAAGTATAATTTAGACCTTAACGTTGAAATTCATTTACAAATTAGACTTTAAATTTTTTTTTAAACATTACATTTACAGTTCAGAAATCAGTAAATTAGACTTTATAGTCAATTTATTTGTTACATCGGTGCATGTAATACTATATTATTCATATAATCAGGTGTTTTAACTCGATTTCTAACTCAATTTTGTTTTCTATCAATTTCATCTTCGGCAATTCCAAGTTATACTAATAAATCAATAGAGTTCAAAATCAGTTATAAATTATTGGAAGGATTAGAAATCAAATTAAAATATTTGACTGGATGAAAATCTTTCTCGAGGATTTGCACGTGTCTATGATGTGCTTAGGGAAGCTCTTACATACAAAAATTGGTAATAGTCAAAATCAATTTAGGATATGTACAAAAATAAAACACATTGTGAAATATAAGAAAAAACAAAATAGAACTCGTAGAAATTTATTTTTATTCACATTTGGAACCCACTGTCCAAACTAATTTTATCTCTAACCTTTGACAAGATTATTCAAACAAAAATATACAAAAATTTGACTTATTTTTTTTTTAAAATGTGTATAATAATCATGTAATCAATAGTTCTAAAGCAAAATCCATTAAAGAAAAGAAGTAATGGTATCAAAGACAGAAAATATCACCATCACAACATCTTCAACATGATTTGTGTACCATCTAAACTTTAACCAATTAATTAACTTAGGACCATGTAACATAAATTTTATCAAAAAGAAGCTAACAATGTCAACTTCTTTAACTCTAGAAATCATTCTTCAACTGTTAATCACCTGTAATCGATGCAGAGTTACGAGACATCAAGCCGACTACAACAGCAACGATCTCTTCTTCCTCGGCCGTCTTCTTCGACCACTAGATCAATTGTCTTCTCCGTCGATGTGATATATTATGTTTTTGTCAAATCCAACACAACAAATGAATCAGTAAAATAGAACTAATTAAATCCAAATTGTGCGAAGAGCGAGAAGTGAAGCAGAACACAATAAAATCTTAGCAGCCTTCACGATCTAGGTCACAATTACAATTATCTCTTGAGGGGTCTTCAAAATCGTTTCTAGCTCGATTTCAAACTCAATTACGCAGCAATTAACAAACCCCAAATGGTGAGTTTGTTCCTTGCTAACACATTAAACCCTAATGTGCTATTGACCAAAATTAAATGTATAAAGTGTTAATTGCAAGGATTTTATTATTTTAGGTTTCATTTTGATATTTTTCTTACCGAATGAAAAAGGATACATTTGTCAATAGATAAACGACCAAGGACAAAACGGTCATTAAATAAGTCAAGCTACTAATTTCGCATTTCCCGGTATTAATGGAATGCCACAGGAACATCTTTGAATGAGTCGGCATTTGCTCAAATTCTACTTGATTAAGCTTGGTCCCGGTGCCGGAGAAGATCAGGAACATGGAAGTAGCAGAGCTAGCTAATGGCGATTCTTCCCTCAGGATTCAGTCCTCTTCTTTCTCTGTCGATCCTTCTCTTTCTATTCCCGCCATTTCTCCTCGCGTCATGTTCGTCTCGGTTTCGCTCTTTCTTCTCGTTCGGAGTTTTCTTGTGTTTGAATCTCGGCGTCTTAGGGTTACTTTGTTTTGTTTTTTTCTTTCGAGGCTTTGCTGGAAATCTGGAGAAAATTTGGATCATTTTGCTTCTGTTGTTTTTCTGCTTGTTTAGCTGTTTTAATCCGAGCTATTTTAATCCGAGTAATTTTCTCCTGTTTTCTTTGCAGAGAGTTGTGCAAGGATCTGTTTAAGAATTGGTCGCAGTTTGATGATTCTCGCTTCTCTGTGGAGACTGTTTCTGGTGGCATTACTAATCTATGTGAGATTCTGGGTCGAAAAATATTAGAATCAATAATATATGTATGAATTGCCCGTGTGCGCTTTAGATAACCGATTGTTCTTACCTTTTCAGTGCTGAAAGTTTCTGTGAGAAAAGAAAATGGTGTGCAGGAGTCCGTTACCGTCAGATTATATGGGCCTAAAACGGATTATGTTATTAATCGTGAGCGGGAACTTCAGGTGATTCCTACACTTTTGAAATTGAAATGTGAAAGAGTCATGTTTCCTTACTGTCATGTCAGGTTTGCTAATCGATTTTAGTCTATTACATTTGAGTTCATTTTTATTGGGAGAGCAGACAGTATTATAGTTTTCTTCAAAAATTTTCATTAATAGAATAATTTTACTGGTTTGGGAATAATCAGAACCTCCATAACATAGTTAATGATTATTGGCAACACCCATCAGAATTTGTAAGCTGGAGATTTAATATATTGCTGCAAACATTGAAGTAATAATACTCCAAGTTGTGGATGCTGTATTTTTTAGACTTTACAGCGATTTAGTTGTTAGAAATATCTATTCGGGTTTGACTTGCTTACCATCTTAGTAGCATCTTATTCGTGATTGTTTGATCAACATTCCAAAGTCCTATGGTCTTGATCTTTGAAGAAATTGAGAAGTGTACTTTTGGCATTCTATCTATTTCTACTTCTCTCATACTTGTATTTCATTACGAAAATGCTAGTATTATGTTAACGATCATGTTGCCTTTTGCTTGATTTTCCATTAATATACAGGGAATACATACCTCATGATATTCACTTTGTATCCTCATAAAATTTTATGTTAGGCCATCAAATACCTTTCGGCTGCAGGATTTGGAGCGAAACTACTTGGAGTATTTCAAAATGGAATGGTGCAGTCATTCATTAATGCTCGCACATTAACTCCATTAGGTGATAAATTAAATTCTGACTGATAAATTCAATGCAACAAAAATATCATGTACAGTGTTTCGGTGCATTTAAACTATTGTTGAATTCACCCCTTAAATCATTCTGAAAATGACAAATATTCTATGTGACAGTCCTGCATTATTCTGTAGTTTTATTGTGTTAAATTAAAATGTATTCTTTCTTGCTATGATTTTGACATTATGTTAAACTACTTTTTGTACTGCTTGATGCAATTGTCAAGAAGAAAGTGTTTTGGTGGTGTTTCTACAACAATTTAACTAGTTTATAGCTTTTCCCTTGTTACAATTGAAAGGGATTCTGCTCATTCGCCGTGCTTCTGTATCTTAGACAGACTTAAATACGTTTCCTATGCATTATAGAATTGACAATAATACATTTAACCTTTTAGCTATGTCTTCATCTATCAAAAAAACTTCATGCAGCCTGTCTGATGACATACTTTACTCTTTTGCCCTCACATTGGTAGATATGAGACAGCCGAATCTGGCTGCAGAAATAGCTAAGCAGCTTCGTAAATTTCATCAAGTGGACGTTCCTGGTTGTAAAGAGCCCCAGCTATGGAATGACATTTTCAAATTCTATGAGAAAGGTAGTTATTAATTCTTGGCACTTTCACCTTTCAGCAGTTGCCTTTCTTGTTTTTTTTTCCCCCCTTAATAAAAGCTCAAAAATTGCTCCTGCTTATTTTAAATCATTTTTCATCCCTGAGTTTCCGTCTCTTGTTCCAGCCTCTACTCTTGAATTTGATGACAGCGGGAAGCAAAGTATATATGAGACTATATCGTTGGAGGAAGTGCATAATGAAATTATTGAGACCAAGGTATTACTTGAAATAAGTTTCATTTGCTTATTTTCTAATTTTAAAAGTTATTTTATTTTAGACAGCAACTTAATTATACTGTAGTATCTGTAAGAGTAAGGAGATTTTCTTCTTAATACGATGATTTGTGCCATTGAAACAGGAATTGACAGGTCTTCTTAATGCCCCAGTAGTTTTTTCTCACAACGACCTTCTATCAGGGAATCTAATGCTTAATGATGAAGAAGGTATATTCCCCTGCAACAATAAGTTACACAGATTCCATTTGGATTCGTCCTTGATTTTTAGATTGTTATCTTACTATGAATTTTACCTAAAAGCGGGCAGTACCTATACCTGCTAATTGATGTCATATTTTTGCACATTTTTAGATTGATGGACAATGGTGATGCTTTTGTTGAGCACCATGTATTTTAATATACATCTAAGACTCTATTTGGTAAATGAAGGGGTTACTTTTGATATCCAAAGGAAAAAATTCATTGCAAACTTATTCATGTTATGAACAATGTGTATAAATATATGAATGACATGTGAAGATATTTTAATTTATTTATTTTGTCCCTTTAAAGTGATAGATGGTTATTTCCTTATTGTTCCTATTAACTGTCTCACTGACTACGTCGCCCATTTGATATCAGGGAAACTTTACTTAATCGATTTTGAGTATGGATCCTACAGTTACAGAGGGTTTGACATTGGAAACCACTTCAATGAATATGCAGGCTATGACTGTGACTACAGCTTGTTGGTGTTCATGTTCTTTTTCTTTTTCCATATCTCGACAACATTATAATTAGAACTTGGTGACAAATTGTAGAAAATGATTTGTGCAGGTATCCTAGTAAGGAAGAACAGTATCACTTTTTCCGACACTATTTGCAACCAGACAAACCTCACGAGGTATTAATGTTACATATTTCATTCATAGCTTGACAAGCTGAGGGTTGAGTATGCTTTTTTTGGCATTAGTAGCTCTTAATTTTTTATTTATCAATGCTAATACAAGGTTTTTTGGCTCCAAGGTTTCTCTAAAAGATCAAGAATCTCTTTATGTTGAGTCAAATACATATATGCTAGCTTCACACTTGTATTGGGCTTTATGGGCATTGATACAGGTGATCTTAGCTCTACACTTACTATCGGCCTCCAAATATACCAAAATAATTATACGTGACAAATTATTTCCATTTGCTGTTTGTAGGCAAATATTTCTCCAATTGACTTTGATTATCTTGGCTATTTCTTCCTGCGATACAACGAATACAAAAGACAGAAGGAAACTTACTTCTCATTAGCAAGTTCTTTCCTCTCCAAATCGAGAACCGGGTAAACGATTAACTGCATTTCTCTTGAACATATATGTTGGAGTATTTTTTCTCTCATAAATTGGTAGGAATTTGTTGAGTTCTGTACTTGATATTCTTCGAAAATATAGCTTTATTGCTAGTCAAATTTAGCAATTAGAGTCAAGACCATGCCTATGCAGTTTGTTGTAGTTTTTTTTTTAATTATTATGTAATGTACTATTATTTCTGAATATCTGTATTCTTACTTTATTTGTATCTTATAAATAATTTGATGGCTTGTACAAGTTTTTTAGTAAGTTTTTAATGGATATGAGATAGTTATTGGCAGTTTATATCCAAAATTAAATATGAAATTGTTTGATTTTTTTTATCCAAATAAATAATACACAATAGCATAAGCTATGAAAAGTAGGAAGTTTAGGCGGAGTCGTAAGAGAAAGTGGGATGATTTGTTCTGGAATTTGAAGAATAATGTACCAATCAAAAGTGGAGTGTAGGGATACCCAACTACATCATACTTTATATTAAGATTTGGTTGAAATTTTAGGTATACGTCCGTCACACTTTCTAAATTGGAGTCTGTTTTTGGGTGGGTGCACTCCTTAATATAGAGATCTATAGTTTAATAAAAGAAAGACAAATCTCAAATAGAAGAGATTCATTCCTTTTTTTGGAGACGTATACTTTTGACTCTTTCCAATTTGAGGAGCCTTCGGAAAAAGGGAAATCAAGTGGTGTGCGAAATTGAGAAAAATAAAGACAAAAATCGGTGATGTGCCCGAGAATTTTAAGAATATTGAGTTTCTTTTTAAGTGAATATTTTCTAAGATAATTATCAAATATTAAGGAGTCTGTTAGTGAACTCATTTGAAATTATACTTAGTTAATAAAATAATCTTTAGTGAACTTTCGTCATCTAGTTTTTTATTAAAAATTTTGAAATTTGGAAGCTTTGCTCTCAAATAGTGGGCTCTTGTAACGGACTCTCGCTTCAGAGAACAAACAATCGATATTATTTTAATGAAAATCGTCACTAGCAAGATTGACTATTTCAGAAAATATTTAAAATGATATTGGTTTTTTTTTGAAATTTTTACCACATATCCACCATTTTGTGTCAATCTAATCTGTAAAGTTTCGTGATTTTTCAAAACTTGTATAATTTATTATAATTTATTACGTTGTTTTACTAAATAATTCATTAAAAATACGTATGTCATTTAAAAATTATAAAAGTTTCACAATACGTAGTGTGGGAGCCCACTATTCGAGAGAGTGAGTCCACTATTTGAGAGCGGGCTTCGAAACTTAAAAAATTTTAACGGAAAACTAAACGGTGGAAGTCCGCTCGTCAAGAGAGTGAACTCATGGTCTAAGAACGAGTTTGTTAATGATCATATAGTGTAAAGTTTTTTTTTTTTTTTTTTTTTTTAATTACCCTATTTTCTATAATAAATATTTTTCTTAATTTGGGTTCCCGACATTTGTTTATATTTATTACATCTTCTACTTTTGAGAGGTATATTTTAACCATGTGAAAAACGTTATATGGTAATTTTTCTTATTTTTTGTGTGAAAAATGTTACATTTGTGATTTTTAAAAACCCAAAAATTCTAGTGGGGTCTAACAACAAATCCCCATCTCTAAATATAAATTATCTTAAAAAAAGTTGTCATGGAGTCACAAGTTAACCATGTTAGATTCCAGTCAATAAATTTATATTAAAAGAACATGGAATTCATGATCAAATTGTTTTGCATCCAAAAAATTCCCTAAAAGGTTAATTTTTTTTTGTTGATTATACGAAACTTGATCACTAAATTTAATCCACCATAATTAACTCAAGTTAACTAAATGTAAATCATAATATTTTGAAAATTAATTACTTATATTTACACCATATTTGTAATTATAGAAAAAAAATACAACAATCAAATGAATAATACTATATTTATTTTCTATTTTTACCTTCTAATTCTTGTCTCATAACGTATCAATCATTGATTAATGTAATTAATGACTTATTTTTATTATTTCTACTCTATCGTATTAATTGCTTCAATCGAGGATTACCAAATAAAAATTAAAAGGTAAAATAAAATTAAAAAATATATCCAAATTAATTTTGAAATAATATAAACATAACCAGCCTTGTTACAGCTTCAACTCTATGTCATACACACATATATTGACTATAAAGACTTAGTTATTACTCAGCATTTTGTTGACCATTTATCTAATTATTGCACATGCTGGTATTAATAAAAAAGCTGTATTTCAATAAATGTGATTAGAAAAAGAGTGGAAAGGACAAAAAAAGAGAGCAAATAAATAAATAAGTAAAGCAGAATTTTCCATGCAGAACACACGCATCTTCTCCAGCTAGAAAACAAGTGGAATTAGAAACTATTTAATTAATATATAAAAAAGGGGTTTTAGCTATCTGTCATTATCGTTAATCATCATTTATTTAATTAGTGACAATACTAAATTCATAAGTGGAGCATTTGTGATTAAAATAATTGTTTTGAATATCTAACATGGTATTGATTTTCTTGTTTTAAAGATTATATCTTAGTTGGCTCAAAGATATTGAAATCTAGTTAGGTGACATTATTCTCGACATGTTATATAACTAGATATTGGTAGTGATTAAAGTAATTGACTCGATTTGGAATACATATTTTAGTTGAATTGTCTTCTTCTAGTCTTCTAAATCCGCTATAATATCAAGTTATATGGGTAATCAAATGAGTCAAGGTAGCTATACATGTTAAAATGATCATTACAAGTGAAAAACGTGAAATATTTGATAATTTTTATCAACACGTGACCTGTTTTGCTAATTTCTCAATTATAATTTTACGCAAAAAAACAATTTAGGGTATTAGTTGTTCGCGACTCCTTGTTCAAAGATTACATTGCACAATACCCAACGAATTACTTAGTTTGATTTTCAAAAGTATTGTCGTTGTTTTTGGTAAACAAAATTTTGATGCAATCTCCTGTCCATAACACTTTTTTTGGAGAAACATGTAGATTTAACAATATTTGAAAAGTGTAGCCTACAAAGGTTAGGACGATCCAACTTCGTCTAATTGTGAGGGTTCACTTCATAGTAAGAGGTTTGAACAATCTCACTCGCTTCCACAATAGATAGAAATAATTCATAAGTATTAGTAAAAGATTTTCGAACTAAAATACATAAACAAAACCATATTGAGTATGACAGATGGTATTGTACTAATCGGAATGAGACTTTACAAAAGGGCTTAAAACAAAGCACACAATTGAACGTTGAATCAAAAAACAAACAGGTCTCGGCCAAGTTATTTTGCTCGGTTAGCCAGATTGGAGATATCACAGGACTGGTTTTGGTCATTGGATATTTTTTTCGTTCCATTAAATCCAATTTTAACTTAAAATCGAACCGGACCAAATCTACTACATCACCAATATTTGTGAAGAAAAATCACATGGGAAGATTTAGTGACTCATAAGTAAAGTACAAGTGACATACTTTTTTTAAGAAAAATATACCTTCTACATCTCACATTTCTTTAGGTTGTCATCAAAACAATTGTATGACTCCCACATGCTCCTACCATAATTTTAGTTCACTCCTTATTTCTCTTCAGAAATAATTCATGATAATTGCTTCTTCACATGTGTTCATGTATAAAAGATTGAATATGCTCATATAATAAGCTTAATTTTTTAATAAATGTGCCTAGCATGATAATTTTGACGAAACTATAATATAATTAAGACAAGTGGTGATAAGCTAACCTAATTATATGATTGTCTTTGTCATAAAAAAAAAGACTATAGCGTGTTAAGATTTGATACTTTAGGTGTGAAAAGTCTCGTGATGCTGTGTTTAGACTAGCTTACGCACACATCAACTAAATCTCACGAGACTCATGCACTGTGTTTTTCAATGTTTTATGATATGAATTAGTTTAAATTGTTGATATTATCTTAAGACTATGTGACACCGAGATATTTTACTATTAATTACTAATGGAGATTATGATTTATTGGACCATGTCATATAAACTTAATATTTTAAGAAAATTACAATTAGATAATAAAAGTGTATTTATATTATAAATATTTATTTCAATCGAGAGCTCGACTGTGCTTTGGACTGCTCAAATGCAATGACAGTGAGAATGATAATGTATGCATAATAGTCTATTGATTGGACCTCAAAGGATAAATAATTTTAAGGGTAAAATCCAATTTAACTCCTAAACTATAGGTTTTTTTTTTAAATCCTCATTAAACTAGCAACCTAAACAAATCAAACCTTGAACTATCTAAAACCTAACAAATCAATCCATGACGGTCCCTCAATCACCCCTCGTTTTCCGTGTGCCAAGATCGGGGGGCCGTTCTCCAGGATCGGGGGGCCGTTCTGGGGCAGGGACCTCCGTTTCTTCTTTACTTTATCAATTAATTTTTAAAAAATAACAAACGATATTCAATTTAGCTGAAATTTTTACTACATATTCACCACATCATGGGAAGTTAATCTGAAAATTTTTGTGATTTCATAACACTTGTATGATTTATTATAAATTAATTTAAAATAAATATCAAACAATATTCAATTTACTTGAAATTTTTACCACATGTTCATTACATCATGGGAAGATAATCTGACAAGTTTCGTAATTTTATAAAACTTGTACGATTTATTGTAATTTTAGTTAATTATTTTATAAAACAATTATAATAAATCATAGAAGTATTATAAAATCACAAAAATTTTCAAATTATCTTCGCATAATGTGTTGAACATGTGATAAAAATTTCAAATAAATTGAATATCGTTTAATATTTTTTACAAATTAATTTATAAAGTAAAGAAGAAATGAGGTCTCTGCCCCAGAATGGCCCCCCGATTCTGGCACACGGAGAACAGGGGGTGAACTGGGAGCCATCAGTGGTTGATTTGTTAAGTTTTAGATAGTTCAAAGTTTGATTTGTTTGGGCTGTTAGTTTAAGGGGATTTTTTTTAAAAAAAAAAACTCATAGTTTAGTGGTTAAATTGATTTTGACCCTAATTTTAATAAGCAATTTGATCCTCGAACTTTAGCCCGTCATGACCAAATTGCTCCAAAAAAAATTAGAGCATCAACTATATGCACTTTACTTTTATTTTTTGAATAATGCTAAATTAAGTATCTAATCTTACTATTTAATTGTACACTCTCACGAAACATTGATTGGTGCAATTAATGATTTATTTAATTATTTATATTAATTGTATTAATCAATGTTTGTCACGAGTGTAGGTTTATAGAGTAATATTAAATAGTAAACGTAACATTACTTTTATTTATTTGATTGTTAGTCATTTATGTCACTTTAAAAATAAATAAAAAATTTCACATTTATCTTCTTACCTTAGGTTCTAGGTAAAATGTTTGCTAACCAAAACACGCATTGTGTTTCAAACACGTAAATAATCTTTAATAATACCTAAAATATGTTGCCGATGTAGTACGAAAATTACTCATGAAAAAGCAACATTAGATAGGGAAGGTACAAAAATTTAATATTACACAAATTGAGCATGTGTTTGTGAAGCAAGAACATCTGTCCAGTCAATCGTCCTCGTCATCTACACATAGAACAAGACAGAAAATGAGAACGTACAAGATTTCTTAAAACGCGTTGACAATTGAAGCCAGTAATATAGATATAATCTACCCATATTGTAAACGTGTATCCTGCGTGTACATATGCATTTGCCATCTCAAACAACAATCTCCAATTGCAATAAAAAAATAAAAAATATATCTTTTCTGCGATCTATATAAAGCTGGAAGGTCGCCATTAATGGAAACCTCACCACTCTCCCGAAGCTACTTTCCTGAGTTATTTTCTCTCTCCTACAGCTAAAAGAATCCCTTTTTTATTTTCTGGGAAGAATTCTTGAGAAAATGAAGGAAAACATGGGAAATCCTCTGCGTTTGAAGTCTTTGAATCACATTTCTATAGTCTGCAGATCTTTGAAGAAATCGCTTGATTTCTATGAATGCGTTCTTGGGTTTTTCCCCATTAGAAGACCCGATTCTTTTGGTTTCGATGGTGCCTGGTAAGTTCGTTTGATCAGTTCGTCAATGGCGGTGAATGTTTTTTTTTTTTTTGGAATGTTGAGGGCAA